>CM044010.1:45944334-46544334 GCA_024085815.1 Flaveria linearis | reverse complement strand
CATGAAGACATCCAAAAACCTGAATCATCTTCAACAGAATCATCCTCACCACCATCAAATCAAAAAGAAACAACTAATACTGAAACTTCAAGATTAATTCATGAAGGAGTAACTATTGTTGACATTTCTAGCAAACCCAAGACAATTAAGGCTTGGGTTGTCAATTCTAACTAATTTCTTTTTGTGTGCAGGAACAAACATGGAGAGCTGACAACAAGTGGTATGTTGACAGTGGTTGTTCCAGACATATGACAGGCAACTGTGCACTTCTCCATGACTTCAAACATAAACATGCCTCTTATGTGGCATTTGGTGGGGATAAGAAGGGAGGTAAAATTGTTGGTGAGGGAATGGTAACAAATGGTGTTTTAACATTTGAAAAAGTAAATTACTGTGAAAATTTGCAGTATAATTTACTTAGTGTTTCCCAAATTTGTGATCAAAATTACTCAACACAATTTGATAACACTAACTGTTACATTCTTAAGCCAGGTTTTGCAGTTCCAGCAGACTGGATCCTTCTTAAAGCAGCAAGAAAAGGCAACACATATGTCTTGGATATGAACAACACATCACTCACAAATCATGAGACATGCCTACTGTCTAAATCTTCAGAAGATGAATCACAACTGTGGCATAGAAGGCTTGTCCATTCCAACATGAAGAACATGAATAAATTGGTGAAAAATGACTTAGTCATTGGATTACCACAGAAAGAATTTCATTGTTCTAATCATTGTTCTTCATGTTATAAAGGAAAACAACACAGAGTGTCTCATAAATCCAAAACAATCAACACTAACACTACACCACTCAAATTGCTTCACATGGACCTCTTTGGTCCAACCAATGTGCTGAGCATTGGAAAAATACAATATTGTTTGGTGATAGTAGATGATTTCACTAGATTCACATTGGTCTTTTTCTTAAAACATAAGAGTGAAACATCTGAAACATTAATGGACTTTGTGATCAAGATTGAGAATCAACTTGATCTAAAAGTTAAAATTTTTAGGAGTGATAATGGAACTGAATTTGTTAATGCTGATTTGGATTCTTTTTGTAGGAATAAAGGGATAGCTAGACAATTCAGTGCACCAAGAACTCCACAACAAAATAGAGAGGCTGAAAGAAGAAATAGAACACTCATAGAAGCAGCCAGAACAATGCTAGCTGATTCTCAGTTGCCGATAACCTTCTGGGCAGAAGCTGTGAATACAGCTTGCAATGTTCAAAATAGAACATTAATTGTCAAAGAACATAATAAAACCCCCTATGAGCTCTTATTTAAAATAAAACCTTTTATAGGATATCTTAGAGCTTTTGGGTGTCATGTGTCTGTTTTGAATACTAAAGAACAATTGGGAAAATTTTCTGAAAAAGCTTATGATGGTTTCTTTGTTGGATATTCATCCACTTCTAAATCATATAGGGTCTATCTTCCAGAACATAACATAGTTGAAGAGACTCCCAATGTTTGTTTTGATGAATCCTTGTTTACTACAAATGTAAAAGGATCATTGTGGTTATTTGATATAGATGCATTAACTGAATCATTTAACACTGGCTATCTGATCAATGCAGGTGCTGCGGATACATGTTATCCATTTGTGCCTCCAAGTTTGAATGAAGTGCCCCTGACAGCTGACCCACCACGAGCACAACTTTCAACTGCACCTCAGCAAGAATCATTTTAGCAGCATGAAGTTACATCAGTAAACACATCCGCAGATGCATCAGTATCCGCAAATGTAAGTCCTGCTTCAGCCGCTGAACAAAGGGATAGAGAGGTGTTGAATCAACAAACCATGCGTGCACAACAACAATGTTCATTCGTGGATGGTGTTGTAACTCCTACGGAAGTACAAAATGCCTCCGTAGATGTTGCAGTTACTCCTGCGGAAGAACAAAATGCTTCCGTAGAACTTCCTGCGGAAGAAGACAACCCAGCAGCAACTGACACACAAGCTGATCCTACTGACCATGAGCCTATTGATTACTTCATAGACTCAACTTCTCAGCTGACTCCATCTCCTTCAATGGGTTTCTCCAACTTAGAATCCACAGTTCCAGTTGATGCTGTCTCCACAAGCAGAATCCACAAGTCTCATCCAACAGACAATATCATTGGAGACCTGAATGCAAGAACTACAAGGAGCAAAGGAGGCATGGCAAACATTTGTTTGTTCACCTGTTTTTTGTCACAAACAGTTCCTGCAAACATTACAGCTGCTCTAAAGGACAACAGCTGGGTTGAGGCTATGCAAGAAGAACTTCAACAATTCAGAAAACTGAAGGTGTGGAATCTTATAGACCTGCCTCAAGGTCAACATCCAATTAGAACAAGGTGGCTATTCAAAAACAAGCTGGATGACAGGGGTATAATCGTGAGAAACAAAGCTAGGCTTATTGCTCAAGGATATACTCAAGAAGAAGGGATAGACTATGATGAAGTTTTTGCACCAGTTGCAAGAATTGAAGCTATCAGGGTCTTCCTAGCTTATGCCTCCTTCAAGAAGTTCATAGTCTATCAAATGGATGTGAAGTGTGCTTTCCTTTATGGGAAAATTGATGAAGAAGTCTATGTGACTCAACCCCCTGGATTTGAAGATCCTGATTATCCACATAGAGTATACAAGCTTGACAAAGCTTTGTATGGTCTTCATCAAGCACCCAGAAAGTGGTATGACACATTGTCATCCTTCCTACTGAAGAATGGCTACAAGAGAGGAACAATTGATCAGACACTCTTCCTCAAACATGAACATCAAGATCTTTTGGTGGTTCAAATATATGTTGATGACATAATATTTGGATCAACCAAAAAGAAACTATGTCAAAGCTTTGAAGACTTAATGAAATCTGAATTTCAGATGAGCTCCATGGGAGAATTGACATTCTTCCTTGGCTTACAAGTTCATCAGAAAACAGATGGCCTTTTCATCAATCAAGAAAAGTACATTCATCAAATTCTGAAGAAGTACAATCTTGCTGATTCAACTTCATGCAAGACACCAGCCTCAACAATAGACAAGATTGTGCCTGACACTGCTGGAAAATCTGTAGATCAAAGATTGTATAGATCAATGATCGGTTCTTTAATGTACTTAACTGCCAGTAGACCTGACATAATGTTTGCTATCTGTGTTTGTGCCAGGTATCAATCAGACCCAAAGGAGTCCCATCTGAATGCTGTAAAGAGGATTTTCAGATATCTGAAAGGCAAACCTGCATTAGAACTGTGGTATCCCAAAGATGGAGATTTCAGCCTCTACTCCTATTCAGATAGTGACTATGGAGGGTGCAACAACAACAGAAAATCCACAACTGGTGGATGTCAGTTTCTAGGACCAAGACTTGTTTCTTGGCAGTGCAAGAAGCAAACCAATGTATCCGTGTCCACAGCTGAAGCTGAGTACATAGCTGCTTCAGCTGGTTGCTCTCAAGTACTTTGGTTGCTGAACCAATTACTTGATTATGGTTACAATTTCCTTCAAACACCAATTCATATTGATAATTCAGCTGCTATGTTTATAACTGCTAACCCAGTTCAACATAGTAAAACAAAACACATTGAAATCAGATACCATTTTCTGAGAGACTGCTCAGAAAAGGGTCTAATCAAGTTAGTCAAAGTAGACACAAACAATCAGCTTGCTGATTTGTTCACTAAAGCATTTGATTCTGTTAGATTTAATTTTCTGATAGAATCTTTGGGGATGATTAACTTAGAGTAACTTAACAAAAGCATATGACTTACTTTGTGTAGAGTAATAGTTAGGGATGATTTAATTGTCTGATAGAACATCTGTGCATGCATTATATATGGGAAATGATAGTAGACTATGCTTGGTTTTTACACAAACACTCAAACTGACTTGTATCATTCTGATATGTGAGTAGGTTCATCTTGAGTGGAAACAAAGCTAAGAGTATGCAAAACTAAGAGCACAGCTATCTGTCCGTGGGAACTCCATTTTGAGAGTCAGAAGAATAAGTTATCTCTTGATGTGATCAAATCAACTACAAAAGCACACTATGTAAAATACTTTATAATCTTCTATCTTTGCAAAGTCATATTCTCTCTGTTTTGTGTGAACAAAGACCTGGGGATATGATCCAAGAGTATGATCTTCATTCTCCCTCTGTTTTGTGTAAACAAAGACCTGGGTTAAGTTCACCTCTGTTTTACGAAAGTAAAGACCTTGTGACTATGAAGATCATCTCTCAGCTCTAAAAAGAATCACTTGTGATCAATTGTACATCCATTCAACGAGCTTCCACATCAAAGCACTTATAAGACTGTACTATGTCTCAAGATAGAACTTATAACTTAATGTACATAGTCATTAAATGTGAAACGTAGAGATTTGCCTCACCTACGGAGGACATACTCTAATGACAATTGAATGAGGAACTCATGATAGTTACTGATTAACAAACTTCAAAACATGATAAATAGCATGCCTAGTTGATACATTACTCATGTATGAATTTCGGTATGATCCCTCTATGTATGATCCCTCTATGTATTGAATCAACTAATCAACATTAGCAGAAGCCAAGTCATAGTATGATCTCTCTATGTATATATGCATCCATGTAATTGTTTAAGCCAGATGTTTAATTGTCCTCTTAACTGATTTTCTCTCACTTAGACTGTCATATGCCTGTCATGCCTGTTTACAACTTAAATTTATGATGAATGCAACAGTTTACCATTAATCACAAATTTAGGGGGAGTAGTTCATGCATGAAAAACAATAAAAAGCTGTTAATTGCTTTAATTTACTTTGAAGGAATTGGAACTTGAGCACTAACAATGCAGGATACAGGACACTTGCTTTCTTGTACTTAATTGCCATGCAAATAAAGTCAACAATGTCCAACATCAACAATTGATTCTACTCAGTAGACATCATACATTTAAATTAAAGTTTTTTTAACAGAACTTTAAGTTCCGCAGAAGTTTCAGTAATACTTCTCATCCGTAGAAGTAACAGTGAAATTTCTGCATCCGCAGAAGTCTCAGTAATACCTCTCATCCGTAGAAGTATTGTGTGATTTCTGATTAAGCAGCACATGCATTGTATTTGAGCTAAGGCATCCGCAGATGTCAAAACATCTGCAGATGTTAAGGTTCCGCAGATGTTCTGCGGAAGAAGAAATGCATTCGAAATAAAAGTATATGGACGGATAAATGGAAAGTGGGCCCAACATAATTAATAAAAGAAATTAATATGTTCGGTTATAAATATGGTGTCTGACTCAGAATTCATTAATCAGTTTTTCAGAACACTTTTTCAGTTTTAACCTAGAAAATCGCCCACTTTCCCCCTCATTCAAACTTTCAAAAATCCGTTCCAAGAAAACATAATCAACATTATCAAGTAATTGATTACTGTTATTGCAAAGGTAAATCATGTTCTAAACATCGGTACGAAACTGGTTAATCGGTTATTGCCATTAAAACGATTCAACTTCATGAATGCTAACTCGATTTTCGTTGTTGTTTACAGATGGCAAACAGATTCGCAAAGGAACACAATGTGTGCGCGTTCTTAAATGCTGATGATCCTGCGGCTGAAGGATGTGGAGATATCATAAGATATCTTTGGCGGTCCAGGCTCTTCTACGCCTTAACGACAGAGCCTGTGATCCATCAGGCACACATAATCGACTTTTGGAACTCAGCACGGGTTGAACAACAAGGTGGTGAAGAAGTGATTGCTGCTGAGATACTGAATGAGCGTATTCGAATCAATGAAAGCACAATCCGAAGATGTCTGGAATTGGGTGACAGAGAGATAGGGCACCCTGATGTATTCGAGAATGAATACATTGAGAAGGTTTTCAACCTGATGGGGTATGATGGAGATTATGAGAAAGGGGAGATAAAGAAGGGTAGGCTGTGCAAACCTTATCGATTCTTATGCCATACCTACCTGAAGTGCATATCCAACAGGAAGGCGGGGCTCGACAGATTTTCTCGACACATATCATCTGGAATCATTGGTATATTTGAGGGAAGAACGTATAACTACTCCAAGTACATCTTTAACTATCTAAGTGAACAAGTCAAACTTCAGCGGAATGATAAGATGTACATGTTCCCTAGATTTCTACAACTAGTGATCAACTCTGAACTTCCAAGGCTGGACAGAGTTGGAGAAGTGTTTGTGCAAGCACACTTGGGCAAATCTATGCTGAACAAACTCAGTGGGAAGTACCAGGGTGAGGACATGCCCATGTTCGGACATGTGGTGGATGCTCAAGCAGACTTACCACAAGAATTGGTTTGGGTAGATGAAGCAGAGTCATCTGCTGAATCTGTTCAAGCTTCGCACTCACCAAGTCAAACACCACCACTCCAACATCACTCACCAATCCAAACTCCACCACTCCAACATCAATCACCTAGCCAAACACCCCCTCATCAATCACAATCACCAGCCAGCATCAACACCCTACCAATATCACCAATTCATCACCATGAATCTCTACTGCTGATATCCTCATCTTCCACAAAAACACTCAACCAATCTCTCCAGTTCAACAACAATCACCATCACCTTCTCATTCATCCTCACATCACACTCAACATTTCTCTCCCCTACAAATCCAATCCCCTGTACAACCACCACCAGAATCACCAAAACATCCATCACCGGAAAGTGCTAGCACTGCACTTTTTGAGATAACTGAGTTTGTACACTCTGTACACTCAGGAGAAACTGAGATATTATCTCAAGCTAGCACTGTTCCCATCTCTCCCACACACACTGAAGAACAAGTGCCATCAGACAATACTGATCCCATATCTCCAATGAAAGAAAATCAAACTGCTGATGAGCAAAGGGAATTACAACAAGGATTTGCTGAGGATGTCATTGCATATCATGAAGATGACTTAAGTGATAGTGACATTCCTGTCAGCAAAAGCTTTTTGGTTGCTGAGTACAACAAGTTAGTACTCAAATCAAATAAGCGAAAGCAAAGAATACAAGAGCTGAAAGGTATCATTCAAGAGAAAGATGAAGAGCTAATGAAGAAAGATGCAAGTCTGAAAAGGCTGAGAGAGGATGCAATAAGCAACAATGAAGTGATTGATGCACTATTACAAAAAGAACAAGAGTTGGAGGCATCCTTGAAAATTGAGCAAAGTGATAAAGCTCAACTGATCAAACTGAAAGATGAAGAAATAGAGGAGCTGAAAAGGAAGATCTCTGCTCTGAAAACAAAAGAGGCCCCAAGTGTTGAACAATCAAAACCTTCAGCTGAAGCTCCAAAGCAATTGATTCTTTATTCCCGGAAAAGAAAATACTTAGGTGCAAGCAAAAGGAAATCTGAAGAAGCCTCTCCAAAAAGGCAAAAGCTCCCATCCCCTGAACCTGCACCTTCAGTAGATGTGTCTACTGTGAAGGTATCATCCGGAGATGATGATGATAGTGAGAAAGAATGGGAGGAGCTGACCAGGATGGAGTCCCCCACTGATAAAAAGGGAGGAAAGGCCGATGACCTTCTAACCACAGCAGACATTATGGAAGAGAGGCCTGATTCAAGCATGTTCATGACCCTCATCAACCATGGTTTTCCTTATGACATGGTTGAGAGGATGAATTCAACTGAAATGAAGAATGTACTGAAAGAGTTTGAATTTGCAAGATTCATAATCCCAAATTGTGATTATGAAGCCTTCACTGTCTTTTAGTCATTAGAAAAGATCAAGAAAGACTTGGGCCACTGTGACACAGCCAAACTGACCAAGTATAACATGGCATGCTGGTTACAGGGCCACAACTACAAACCGCATGAGCTCAAAGGCAGATCTACTGGAGAACTAAAGAGGATGATGGAGCATGTGATGAAAGTGGAACTGGAAACTGGGGTTAAGTTCAGAACCACTGCTCCACATCCAAAAGAACAAAGCAAACTTGCTGCTGATCCAGTAATTGTTCAACCAAAAGATCAGCACAAGGAAAAAGTAAAACTGATCAGAGAGCCAAGGGCTGTAATCCCCGGAAAGGTATGGCCTCTGGGAACAACAGTTCGAGAAATTACTGAGAAGAAATCAACTCTCATTGAACTGTATGATCATATCACAACTCCCAGTTCTGTGGAAGAACACAGGATTATGGCCTGGGAATATGATCCAGACTGGGATTGTGCAGTAATAAAGAGGACATCTAGAAGAATTCAATACTTCCATGATGTGGAAGCTCTGTTGAGTCTTCCGGAGCAAGACATCAGGGATTTACAAAGCATCCCAATAACCAACTATCCAATCCATCTTAGGGGAGAGACTTCTCTGCAGCTGTAAATGGTATGAAAACCAGATTTGCTGATGATGTGCTCATACAAGCAAAGAAAGATGATAAGGAGCACAAAAGAATCAAACAAAGTAAGAAAAGAAGAACAGCTGAAGTCTCATCTCTTGTAGATGATGATATGCTAAAGAGAGTTGGATGTGACAAAAGCTCAGATACCATCAAAAGCTTCAAAGGAAATCAATTCACTTATCCCATCACAAAATGGGGATATGTTGAAAGAAATAAAGAGATGGTATTGCTGAGAAATACTGATGGGAAGAAGGCTGAAAAGATAAGAATTTTCGATCCAGTAGTGATAAAGATGCTGCATCCAAGCTACACATCAAATCTACACGACAAATTCTTCCCAAAGCTATCAGATGAAAAAGCTCAGAATGATCTCTGCCTGTATGTACACATGATACAAGTTGTAGATAAACTGCATGCAAAGGCACACAAGAGAAGAAAGCATGAAGCTGGGCTGTTAAAGGGAACAACAATAGAAGAGGTGTCTGAGCTCAGAATCTCAGAAGAAGATGAACTTGAAATTATACATAACGATAGCGTAGTGGAAACACTCACTACTGAAGAAGATGTTTTGGGGCTGAGTTATGATACACTAAAGAAGATCAGCAGAATGAAGATCAAGTACAAGTACGATGATCAGAAGACTGTTGTATCTTACTTCTACAATAAGATGATAGCAAGAGTAAAAGAGCTTGCAGTCTTGAAGGACTGATTACAAGGAGCTAAGCCTAAGGGGGAGTATTGTTGGATCTAGAGTGTATAGGTCTAGATCATTTTGTATAGGCTTAGTACTTGAGTCAAGTCTTGTAATTAATACTTGTAACAGTCAATATATATATATATATGTGCATTGAATCTATAGGTTAACCCATATATGTGTGTGTTGATTTGTGACTGTTGACAGGGAGAAACAATATACGTGGAAGGATTCATGATATTGACCAAGTGTAAGAAACATCTACGGATGAACATTATTGTTTATCCGTAGATATGTTTCTTACAAGACCAAATGACCAAGTGAATGTTCCTGCAGATGATCAAGGACCATGAAGTGAAGACTCCTACGAAAGAAGGATTTCCTACGGAAGAACAACACTTCTACGGAAGAGCAATTCATCTACGGAAGAACAAAAGTTCTGCGGACGACAAGACTCCTGCGGAAGAACATTATACTTGTGCGATTGCAAATACCAAGAAGCCAAACAAGTCAACACAATCAATAACAAATCCCAAGAGATTCGGTGTTTCCTTAGCCGACTCAAACCATCTATAAATACGAGTCCTAGGTTTCACATCTCGAGCAACACAATCAATCAATATTGCGGCTGTCAAGAGTTACATCATTGTGCAACCCTAACCGCCGTCACATCAACATCAACATTATTCGATTCACTGAATTCGTTGTTCATAGTTATTCTTTATTATTCTTTTGTAATCATTACTTGATAGTTAATGAAATACGTTTGAATAATTATTGAGTTCGCATTCATTGTGTTTCTGTGGTTGTGTTCATCATTAATCATTAAAACAATTAAGCATCAATTAATGATAATTCCGCGATCATTGAATTGATTTATTTTAATACTGATAATTCCTGAATTGAGATCCTTGGATTCACAATGGCTAAACTAGAGGCACCATAGGCAAGACATTGTCCATAAAGAAGTCTAGAAAGGACATGTTTCTTGTATAAGTCTATGTTGATGGCATCATATTTGGTTCCTCAAATGACTAAATGTGCAGAGACTTTAAAAGCATCATGAGGAAGAAATTTGAGATGAGTTCTATAGGAAAGATGGATTTCTTCCTTGGAATTCAAATGAAGCAGATGGAAGAAGGGTTCTTCATCAATTAATCTATGTATGTCAAGGACATCTTAGAAAGATTTGAAATAAAACATTGTAAGCCAACCAAGACACCTATACAAAGAAATCACAATCTTTGTCCTGATTCCAAGGGGCAGGATACTGATCAACATCAGTACACGGAAATTATTGGATCTCTAATGTATCTCACTATAAGTAGACCTGATATCATGTTTGCAACCTGCACTGTGTAAGATATCAAGCTGCTCCCAAGGTGTCTGACCTAATTGTTGTCAAGAGAATTCTTAGATACCTCAAAGGAGCTCCAAAACTGGGCCTTTGGTATCCTAAGAACCTTTATGGTTACACTGTAAGGCCCCGTTCCCGGAGACCTCATAGTTGGACAATCATCGCATCATTACATTTATATTACATAATTTATAAGATAAGCAACAAAACTAAGTTTAAAAACGATTCATTTCATTGATAATACGATTGCTATGCAATACATCATTGTTTAGTTATAAAAGAAAACATCCGTTAATTGCATTACAAAACAACAATATTATTAACATTATTATGTATGAATGGATGCCAATCTTGCCCTGCCGAGTAACCTCCCAGTGTGCCATCGTTAGTAACATTACCTGCCAACTGAAAATGCATAAAAGTCAGTATTGCTGAGTGAGTTCTAGTTTTAAAGTATTGAAATACTTTTTACTATTTATATAAGACAAAACTCTATCTTATCAAAATACTTTCTTACTTTCGTACGTGATCATTCATCATTCATTATCTCACGTATTCGTTCATTTCGTACTTTATCATTATCTTTCACGTAATCGTTTGTTTCGTACTATCATTATCTCATATAATAGTTTGTTTCGTACTTTATCATTATCTCATATAATCGTTCGTTTCATACTTTATCATTATCTCATATAATCGTTTGTTTCGTACTTTTCATTATTTCATATAATCGTTCGTTTCGTACTTTATCATTATCTTTCACTGTTTTGGATCCTGTCAAGCTTTTCCCCCCATCGTGGCCTGAAGCCACCATTTCGGGCACAAAGCCTCTTTACTTTCTGGCACAATGCCCATGGCCCAAAGCCATTGCTCCGGGCACAAAGCCTCTTTACTTTCTCACACTAAGCCCGTGGCCTGAAGCCACCATACCGGGCACAAAGCCTCTTTACTTTCTGGCACAAAGCCCGTGGCCCGAAGCCACTATTCCGGGCAGAAAGCCTCATCATTTCCCAGGTTGAGTGACAAGGATCCTGTTTCGTACTATTGGACCCTGAAAGGATCATACATGCCAATTCAAGTAGTGGATGATGGTTGTTCTACTGAAATCGCCCTAAGTACAACAACCAATACGGATGAAGAATCTGCATCAACAAAATAAGACAAGTGTCAGCTATCCGCATTTGTACATGCGGATGACCAAAGAACAAATGCTGACAAGTATTTGTTCTTCCGCATTAACAAATGCGGATAGCCGAACAAAAGCTGCCAAAGGATTTACACATCCGCATTAACTAATGTGGATGCTCAGCAACAAATGCACTAAGTGTTTGTTCATCCGCATTTGTCAATGTTGATGACCAAACACTAATGCGGTTGAAGAAAAACAAATGCTGATGAAGTTCAACACATCCGCATTAGTCAATACGGATGAACAAAACAAATGCTGATGAATACCTTTTGTACTTAGACTAGATTATGTATAGGGGTATTTTAGTCTTTTGTAAAGGCTTCCTGTCAGGCTATAAATAGAAAGACAACCTCGTATGTGAGGTGACTTAGACTTAGACTTTTGACTTTAGTCTAACCTTAGACAATCAGAATATCAGTCTTTTGTCCACAAGGTGTCCGGTTACTGTATATTGCTCGAACCCTAGCAATTATTGTTAGTGTTCATCTTAATCAATACAAAAGTGTATTTATGAGTATTTCTTGCATTCAATGTTCTGTGTTTGTATGATTCTGCCATATAATCACTGACTCAATCATCATATTCGATCCTTATTGTTTCACAACAACAGAGAAATTCATTCTCACAAAACCCAGTCAATTGGTATCCGAGCTTTAGCTCTCGGTTCTGCTTCAGATCTGCATAGATCTAAGTTGAACTCGATTGATCTACTGATTGAGTTGCTGGTAGAGTGTTCGACTACCTCTATTCAGTATACAAGTTGAAATCTGCTGAAATACTTCGACAATCACTGCTCATTCGTCATTAACCTCTAAAAACAAATCTGTGAACAATTGCTTCAACATAAAATCATACCAGAAACTAAATCAGAAACTTACAAAAGAAGTTCTAACAAATTTCTGCTCTACACTCAGCAGATCTGGTTATATAAGACTGTTTTGGACTTACTGGACTAGGAGGACTTAAGAATCAACCTAATCAGTACTTAAACAAGTTAAAAACGACTTATTAAAATGGATTCATATAATTTTTCTGAAGTTGGTCATTCTCCTAAACCACCTATGCTTAAACACAAATCTGAGTTTAAGCAATGGAATATTAGGTTTATGAATTACATTAGAGGTGTAGATCCGGACTACTGGATTTCCATTACAGGTGTAGATCCAGACTATTGGATTTCCATATGTGAATGGCCTCACATTCCAGTGACACTTTTTGCTGATCAAGCTGCTCTATACAAAACCTCAAGAATACCCATAGAGGATCTTACTCTTGATGATGATGACTACAAAAAAATAAAAATTGATCTCAAAGCTTATTCCATTCTAACTCAAGCACTAAAAATGGATGTGCTAAAAAGGCTTGAGAAGTATGGAACAGCTAAAGCTGTGTGGGATGCACTGCTGATTATGTGTGAAGATAACAGTGAAGTAGCTGAAATTAACAAGGACAAACTTGTTAATCAATATGAAACCTTTTATCACTCCAAGGGGGAGTCAATCTCTAAACAATTGCATAGATTTATGCAGCTGGTGAGTGATTTAGAGATTATGGGGGTTACATATAAAGTCAAAGAGTTGAACAAGAAAATGCTTCACAGCCTTCCTGAAAGCTGGAAAGAAAATGTTACTATGCTAAAGAACACTCTTGATCTAGAGAGTACCACCTTTGACATCATGATAGCCAAAATTGAAGCTCTTGAGCTTGATGAAAGGAGCAAGAACCTTGGTGGACCTAGAGTTATTGAAGCATATAAATTTCCATCAGAGACTCACTCAGTGGAAAATGCCTCATTACTGAAGATGATGATTTTCTCTCCTCAAGAGATCAAGTGAAGACAACTGGTTTCATTGCTGCTCTATCAACAAAGAAGCCATCGATATCAGCTCAACCAACAGGGTTCACTGCCACTCCCACTGGTATGTCTGAAGACCAAAGATCTGAAGAGCAAAAGGCTACTTACAATGCCTTTATTGCAAGCTTTGAAGCATACTTGGGAGGTAGACTCACTTCTGCTCACCTGATCCAAGAAGACTTGGAAGAAATGGATCAAGATGATGTAGAAGAAATGGATCTGTAATGGCAAATAGCTATGATAGCAATGAGAGCTAAGAAGTTCTTTAGAAAAGGAAGAAAGCTGAGTTTGAATGAAAATACAAAGCTTGGATATGAAAAATCCAAGGTTAAATGCTTCAATTGTGGCATGACTGGCCATTTTTCAAGAGAATACAATGCTCCTAGAAGAAACAACAATAGTTTTCAAAGGAATTCTCAGGGCCAATCAACCTCACAAGCAAACTCAAGCTATCAGTCAAGCAATCATCAACAGCAGTAGTATCATCACCAACAACAACATCAACATCCATACCAGAGTTAGCCACAACTGACAAATCAAGCTCATGGAACCAACCAATCTACTTCAAATGCACTTGTCATCAGACAAGACGGAGTATGTGAATGGAGCTTATACGCTGAGGAAGTGAAGCCTCAATTTCAAAATCATGCACTCATGGCTCACATCAATGATGGCCCAACTCTGATGCCTTCTGAGGTAAAATCTAATCTGTGTAGGTAAATGCATTGCTGAACTACAGGGTTATCATGAGCACAATCACAAATTGGTAGCTAAAATCAAAGAAGAAAAGGTAAAATCTGAGATGTATAAAAGAGAAATCAAATGCTTTGAAATAAAAATCAAATCTCTCATCTCTGATATAGAAAAACTGCATGGAGAAAAGTACACTCTTGCTGCTAAAAATGACAAACTAACTGAAATGCTAGCCCAGTCCAAAGCTGAGCAATCAATTACTGAAGTGAAACTTGAAAAGTTTCAACTGTCTTCAGCTAAGCTGCAAGATATGCTTGACTCACAGAAGGAGCATAATGATATGACTGGGATTGGATACAACTCATGTCCCCTACCATATAATGATAATTACACTGTCATGCCTGAGTCTGTCACTTTTTTTAATAAAAATGAACCTAAAACTATTGAACCTAAGTCAATAGTAACTCAAATCACTAATCCTAAAAATAAACCAAGTGTTTACATTGAAACAAATGAGGAGAAAATTAAGTTAGGTCATCCTATCAAAATCAAAGAGTACTCAGACAAGACAGTGAATGTCATTAAACCAACAAGTCCTATCAAATCCATAGTGCCTTTTGTGAAATTTGTTCCTGCAACTTCCAAAGAAAAGAAGATATCTGATGATTCTAGGCCACCATCTGCTGAAAGCGGATCTCATTGTGAGATCAAATCTCCAAAGAAGTAAATCAAATCAGACAAAGTTTCACTAAAAATCAAAAATAAAATCTCACTGGTTTCAAAATCAAAGATCAGATCAGAACCTCAATCATCAAAACCAAAGAAAGGTCTTGGTTTTGATATTTTCAATAAAGATCATGTAAATCAACAAGAAAAAGAGGATAGGAAAAGTTTAAGAAAGCACAATCAGTGAAAGAAAATCAAGACTAGTAGTATTGTGAAACAAACTACTAAAAGGACTGATCATGATTCCTCACCAAAAATCAAAAATTAAGGCTCAGTCCAAAACTGATAAAGTTAATGAGGCATCAACACCAGGATCAGTGTCTAGAAACAAACACATGTATCGTGACGTGTGTGAAATGTCAAATCACAGAACAGATAAGTGCTTTTTCAATCAATATTGCTCATCTGTTACATGAACAATCATTCCACCAAAAATTGTTATTTTAACAAATATTGTTCTGTCTATGATATGACCAACCACAACACATCTGATTGTTTAACAGGGACCGAGAGTTCCTCAAAACAAGCCCATTTCACCAAGCACATTTGCAAAACCCAAAATCAACAGTCACTTTCATAATAAACTGTTCAAGACTTCCAGGTCTGATGATGATTTGAGTAATCTGAAAGAGTTAAAAAGAGGTCAAAGAAATATAAAACATAACTCCAGACAAACTCATCATTTTCATAATCCAAAAAAAAATTTGATAATAAAAAACGGGCTCAATTTTTGAAGAGAAATAGGGATCAAAGGTTTGAATACTCTTCTGACTCTTCAGTTGATGTAGATGTTATGAAACAACCAAGGTACAAACAGAAATTAACCACATCCCCCAAGTCATAATTCAGAGGAAAGTATCAAAAAGTTACTATCATGGATAGGAACAGGAAACCCAAGACCATCATGGCTTGGGTTCCACACTCTAATTAGTTCCTTTTGTGCTTGTAGGGTCACTCATACAGGTCCAGTAGTTTATGGTATGTGGACAGTGGGTGCTCCCGACACATGACTGGAGATCGTTCCCTCCTTCATGACTTCAAGCATATTCAAGGAACAGCTGTGGCATTTGGTGGAGATTCATAAGGTGGCAGAATTACTGGTGAAGGATCAGTGACAAATGGGATGTTGAGCTTTGATAGAGTGAACTACTGTGAACAACTAAATTTCAATCTACTCAGCGTGTCTCAGATCTATGACAAGAAATATTCCACTCACTTCACTGACACTCATTGCTATATTTTGAAACCAGGATTCCAAATTCCCAAAGAATGGGTTGTCTTGAAGACCCCGAGGAAGAATAACACCTATGTCTTAAACCTCAATTCTTCTTTACCAAAAGAAAAAACATGTCTTCTGTCAAAAGCATCTTTTGATGAGTCACAGCTTTGGCATAGATGTTTGGGACACATAAATTTCAAAAACATGAACAGATTAGTCAAGGGAAATCATGTCATTGGTTTGCCCCAGAAAGAATTTCACTTTATTGACCACTTTTCAGTGAGTCTCAAAGGAAAACAACATAAATCCTCCCACAAGCCAAAGTTAGTGAACACAAACGATTCTCCATTGAAGTTACCTCATATGGACCTTTTTGGACCAACTCATGTTATGAGTATTGGAAAGAAACAGTATTGTTTGGTGATCATAGATGACTTTTCCAGATTTACGTGGGTCTTCTTCTTACATCATAAAAACAAAGCGTCCCAACTAAAAAAAGATTTTGTCATAAAAATTGAAAACCAACTTGATCATCATGTTAAAACAATTAGAAGTGATAATGGGACATAATTTAAGAATGACGACATGAGTTCATTTTGTACAACCAAAGGCATCGCTCATCAGTTTAGTGCAGCTAGAACTCCTCAACAAAATGGGGTACCTGAAAGGCGAAATAGAACACTAATTGAAGCAGCAAGAACCATGATAGCCGATGCTAAACTGCCAATTACCTTTTAGGCAGAAGCAGTTAACACATCATGCTTTGTACAAAATAGAACTTTGATTGTAAAAGAAAGCAACAAGACTCCTTATGAACTTATCTTTCAAAGAAAATCATTTATTGGATTTTTTAAGTCATTTGGTTGTCTTGTCTTAATATTAAACACCCGAGACCATTTGGGAAAGTTTTCATTCAAGTCCGATGAAGGATTCTTTGTAGGTTATTCTTCTGTCTCTAAGGCTTATAGAGTGTTTAATCCCAGATTAAACATAATTGATGAATCAACTAATGTTCAATCAAGGAACATTCTTTTCCCAAATCTACAAACGGTCCTGACTGGTTCTTTGATATTGATTCCTTTACAAAATTCTTTGATCAATTTCACTTGTCTGATACAGGACACCTACAATCAGCTGAATCTTCATCATTAGTACAAAGAAGGAATGACTTTCCAATGATTCCTCCAACTTCTACTGAGTAACTTAATGAAGATGTGCCACTGCAAGCTGATCTTGTCAGACAATCAGTTCAAATCAAAGTGTTGCAACTGAGGATGGTCCAAGCATGCAACCATATCCTTCAGAAGAACCATCTACAATCAGAAATCAAGATCATGTTGCACCACCAGTTGAAACTGAAAGGACTTCAAATGATGGAAGTAATCAAAGTGCTGTTGATGCTAAAGTAAGAACTGAAACTATCTTTGATTACTTTTACAACTCCCCTATAGTACAAGATGAAGTTTCCTCGCACCAAGATGATCTGAATGTCTCCAATCTTGATGTAATCATTGCTAGTGACTTAATTCCAACCACTAGAATACACAAGAATCATCCAGTAGATAGCATCATTGGTGAACTTAATGAGCGGGTGATAAGAAGCAAATCAAGCATAGCAAACATCTGTTTGTTCTCCTGCTTTCTTTGTCAAACAGTACCCAAAAATATCAAAGAGGCTCTTTAAGACAATAGTTGGATTGAGGCAATACAGGAAGAGTTGCTACAATTCAAGAAACAAGAAGTGTGGCAACTGGTAGATCTTCCCAAAGGACAATACCCTATCAGTACCAGGTGGCTATACAGGAACAAAACTGGTGACAGGGGAATCGTCATTAGAAATAAAGCGAGACTAGTGGCTCAGGGGTATACTCAAGAAGAAGGAATTGATTATGATGAGGTGTTTGCTCCTGTAGCTAGACTAGAAGCAATAAGACTCTTTCTATCATATTCAGCATTCATGAAATTCACTGTTTATCAAATGGATGTGAAATGTGCTTTTCTATATGGAAAGATTGCTGAGAAGTCTATGTGAGTCAACCTCCTGGATTTGAAGACCCAGATTTTCCACACAGGGTATACAAGCTTGACAAAGCCTTGTATGGTCTTCATCAAGCTCCAAGGAAATGGTACGAGACTCTATCATCCTTTCTTCTTGAAAATGGGTATGAAAAAGGGTAGATTGATCAGACTCTCTTCTAGAAAAAAAAGGAAAAGACATGTTGCTGGTTAAGATATATGTGGATGATATCATCTTTGATTCAACAAACAAGTTACTCTGCAAAGACTTTGAAGAACTCATGCATTCAAAATTCAAATGAGTGCTATGGGGAACTCACATTCTTTCTAGTAGTGCAAGTCCAACAAACAGCAGATGGAATCTTCATTAATCAATCAAAATATGTGGAAACAATGTTGAAGAAGTTCAAGTTTGCTGATTGTCAGTCCATGAGAACTCCTGTTGACACTAAAGTGAAGATTGGTCCAGATCCTAAAGGCAAACTAGTGGATCAGACTCACTATCATTCTATGATAGGCTCACTTATGTATCTAATAGCCAGTAGGCCTGACATTATGTTTGGTGTTTGTGTGTGTGCCAGATATCAAGCAGATCCTAAAGAATCCCATGTGAATGCAGTCAAGAGGATATTCAGATATCTTAAGGGTAAGCCTGCTCTTGGACTATGGTATCCAAAGGAAGGAGAGTTCAATCTCTATGCATACACTGATAGTGATTATGGGGGATGCAATTTCAATAGAAAATCCACTTCTGGCGGTTGTCAATTTCTTGGTCCCAGACTGGTCTCCTGGCAGTGCAAGAAGCAGACAAACGTATCTGTTTCAACAGTAGAAGCTGAGTATATAGTAGCATCAGCATGTTGTTCTCAAGTTCTCTGGATTCAAAACTAGTTACTTGATTATGGTTTTTACTTCTTCCACACTCCAATTCACATTGACAACACAGCAGCTATGTTCATAACAAATAATCCAGCTCAACATTCAAAAACTAAACACATTGAAATTAGATATCACTTTTTGAGAGATTGTGCTGAAAAAGGGTTAAACAAATTGATACAGGTTCACACTGATAATCAATTAGCTGATTTATTCATTAAGGCATTTGATCCAACCAGATTTAAATTCCTAGTTCAATCAATTGGCATGAATAAATTTGATTAAAAATTAAAAGTCAAGAAAACATTCAAAAAATACAAAAATACAAAAAGAAATGAAAAAGAAGAAGTATATGGTTTATTCAATTGGGAAATGATATAGTTACAGTCGCTATATCATTCACTGTGCTTACTTATAAATCTTAAATGACTGACATGACTTATCTGATATGTGGGTAGGCTCAACTTGGAAAAGAATACACATGCAGTGATGAACTAAAGCTTATATTCAACTATGAAGATCTCATCTCATAGTGTGTAAGTATCGGCTTATCCAAATGTGTATGTGTGTAGCAACCTAAACATACCAGGTAATGATATCATATGAATCTCTTTTACTAACATCAGTTTCTCTTCTGTTTTGCTGAGCAAAGACCTAGAGAAACAAGCACGTAGTGTTGATGTCATGATCCATCATGATTCCTAATGAGGAACACATCCAACTTGGATGAAACAAAAGAATCCTAAGAGATCACCTTCCAAAGTTAAGTAAAAAGAACCCCAATGCGGATCAAACTAATAAAAGGATCAAAAATAAAAGAATCCCAATGAGGATCAAGCAAAATAAGATTTCACATTTTAAGGTTATTTTAAGTAATCTGGTCAAGTAAGATGTTAAAAGTTCTACCATACATTGCATGCAGATGGTTAACCTTGCCATGCTTTTGAGTGTGAGGTACATGTTGAATACCCAATCAACTCAAAACATGATAAGATAATTTTCATCAAAATATTAATCAAGTATGAGTTTAAGAGGATAAACATACCTTCAATCAATATGTTCATGAACATGTTTGTTTTACTAACAATTGCTTGCACTTGTGAAAGGTAAGATTGATATAATCCCAAAGAAAAGTATATATCAACTTCTTGTACATATAAGAAAACAAAAAAAACACAAAAAGATTTTCTTTTCAAAATTTTCAGCTCTTTAAAGTTTCTATCTCATATAGATATAAACTTTAGGGGGAGTAATTAAAATTTTGATCATCAATGTACAGATGTTTCCTTTCTTAAAATACAAAAAATCAAAAACAAGTTCAAAAATCAGAAAATCTAACTGTGTTGGTGCAGAAGTTATATCATATTATCTCAGTTTCACAAACATCTTGAAGCATAAAAGTTCAAGATCAGTTAGCACTGGGAAACTTGTATCACCTCTGATGTACAAGTCAATCCATGCAAGAATTGACAACTCGAGAAACAGACACATCTTCATAACAATCAAAAGCAAAGACTCAGCTTCATAAAGTTCAAGCATCAAAGCAAAATCAACCAAAACTATCCACAGCAGAAAACATTAAGTGTTGACAAGTTCAAAACTTAATGCAGGTAAGAGCATTGGTTAATAAGGGTGAAGGTAACCCAAGCAAATAACCAATGCAGGTAATAGTTTTGAGATGAAAAACACGTGAAAGTAATGCAGATAAGTTAACTCTACCGCATTAGTCTCTCCACAAATATTAACAAAGTTTTCAAGTATGAAAACCAATGCGGACAGAAATTTGTTTATTTGCATTTGTTTTTCTCAGCCGCATTTCTCAAATATGGCTAAAATTCAATGCTTAAACTTGGTTGTATATTTGTATCATCATAGATTAGAAGTGTGCTCACACTCTTCTGACATTATGTATAAAGTTCAAGAAATGTCGACAACTCAGTTGTTCATCCGTATTTGTTGAAGTAAATTTAGGAAGACAAATATTCTTCAGCATTAACTACAGTGTACAAATGCAGACTAAGTTAATCATCCGTATTTGCTACAGTGCAAAAATGTATGCAAACTTAAAATATTCGCATTTGCTACAGTGTTAAAAAGTATGAACTTAAACCTTTGGCATTTGCTATAGTAAACAAATGCTGACAGAATTTACTCTTCCGTATTTGCTACAGTAAACAAATGTTGATTGTTTTAATCTTCTGCATTTACTACAGTAGTCGACCTCATTTGTTTTTCAATACTCGCATGTATTATAGTAGTCAACCGCATTTGTTTTAACACTTGTAAAAATTTTAAAAAGGACATTAAAAGGACTATATAAACAGATCGTTACAGTTCATTTAATACTTTTAAAATTTGAGAGACTCTATAGTATGATGAGCGAAAAACACAACTCCTACTGTTCTTCATCCATCATTAGATTCATCACCATCATTAAAATTCAGTGTTCATCAAATCTCATAGTGCCTACATTTCGATTCTATACCATCGTAGCATCAAAAAACAAAGTGATTCTCAGATACAGTTGATGAACACGTTTCAAAATTCAAAAACCTAGAACTGAAATAATCTCAGAACATCCACAAACTAAGGTTTGATAAGAATTTCCGAGTTAAATGACACAAATGATCTTGAAAATTGAAACAAACAATTGATTTTCAAAACCCTAATTAGCCTTCGGATGAACAGGGGATCTTCGACATTACTTTCACGCATCATTAAAATTCAGTGTTCATCAAATCCCATTTCCACAATCACAACCAATCATCTCACCTCATGTTTCACCCATTCACTCATCCCATATTTTAGTAAATCATCACTCACCTATATCTCCCATTCCTTCATATCCCTCTACTGCTGCTCATGCTGAGTTTAGTGGTTTTTCCAGCTCCTCAGATGAATCCAAATCATCATCTGGTGATAAGGATGATCAGATGCCTATGCCTGTGAGGCAAGTGACTTGAGAAGCTGCTCCCTCTGAGAGCTTTGCTGAATCAGAGATCAATAAACCAGATGAGAAAGATGAAATGATCTCTGAGCTTCTGAAGAAAGTAGCCAAGATGGAAAATCTCCTGAAAAGAAGATCTGGTATCATTCAAGACAAACTTCTGGAGATGGATGAAAAAGAAAAGGAGTTGATAGAAACCAAAAGAAAGTATAAGGTGGAGAAGAAAGAAAAAGAAGATGAGATTGAGAAACTAAAAGAAGCTCTTCAGCATTCCAAGGATGAAGTAAGTGGTCATTTAGACACTTTGACCATTCAGACAATTGCAATGGAAGAACAAGAAGGGCTGATTGAAGAACAAGCTGTCACAATCATTGACCTGCAAAATCAGGTAGCATCTCTAAACAAGAGAGTGTCTGAGTTGGAGATGTTGGTCAGGATTAAACAAGAGGCTGAAAACGACCAAGATGATCAGGGTGATGACAAAGAAAAGAAAGGAAAGAGGAAAAGTGATAAAGATGATAGTGATAAAGATTCATCAGGGAAGAGTGATAATGACTCCCCACAGGCTAAAAAAATAAAGTTCACTAAGTCTGAAAAGGAGGCTGAGACTAGTGGAACTAAATCGGATGAATCAAGCATGGAAAATGGTGGTGTATACAAGTGAACAAGCAGAAACTCACATTGAAGACGTTGAATTCAGTGATATGATTATAGCTCTTGACTTCTTCACTGCAGAAGAGTTTATTATTGATGATGACTTTTGGGACTTCATAGTCAGTCAGAGGGAAGGTACTGTACCAATAGTGGTTATTCCTCAATCTCCCGTCCCAATTGAGAAGGAGTTGAGTCTACAAATTGTACCTGCTGTGTCCCTATCTGATGAACAAAAGGAGCTGGTCAGAAAGTTATATGAAGAACAACAACAAAGAGAATCAGCAGCTGCTGTGGGAGATGAGCAAGAAAAGGCAGAAACTGAAACACTGCCCAAAGAAGCTGAACAGGCTGAATCCTCTTCTGATCCAACAGTGCAAACTTACTCCAGAAGAAGAATATACTTTGATGAAAATGCAAAGGGAAAAAGACCAGTTGAAGAAGAACCAGTCAAGAAAAAGCAAAAAGATGATCCCCGTAGCCTTACAACCATTGCTGAATTTTTAGAAGAACATGAAAAGGCTAAAGCTCAACTGAAAAAGAAGGCTGAGGTTATTGATCTAGAAGAAGGAAAAATAGAGCGTGGCTACATGGTTGATGAACCAATAGCTGAGGAAATCCCTGAACAGGAGAAGCCTGAGTACATGAGATGGTGAGAAAGCCAAGTCAGATGATCTAATGGTGAAAGCCATATTCTTGATTGAGCACAGATATGATGCTGATGAGGTTTTTGGGTTGACCTATGAGGGGATGATAGCAGAAGAAGAAAAGCTAAACAAACTGTTGGACCCTACATATGAGACAGAGTATGAAAAGGCTCCTGTGTTAAAATTATCTTCAACAGCCAAACAAACTGCATCTTCTCAATCACTGTATCCTGATCCTTACAGTATGACTGATAGGGAAATGAAGGACTATTAGTCAAACAAGGATTCACTAAGAGAAAATTAGGGAATATGAAGACAAATTCTCTAAGGGATGCTATCCTTAGAATGATCAATGAGAAGAAAGATAGGCTGAAAAAGATGGAAGAAGAAATAACAAGACAACAGCCCAGATCAAGAGTTTTAGCACAAGACATGCAGCTCACCCATAGAGATCATGACTCTTTAGCACCTATTCTCCACAGATATCCTGAGTGGTTTGCTGAGCCTTCACAGATAGAGCTTCATGAAGGACTTACCACAGCAGAGATGATTAGAGGTGTCTCTACTCCCCAGGCCAAGACTGATTTGAAGATAATTACCTGGAAGTATGACAGTGACTGGAACATGTTCATGCTCAAGAGGATCTCCGGGTTAGTCCAATTATTCACAGAGTACTTTGCTCTGGTGAACTCCCTGGAGATCCATGATCTAAAAGAACTAGCCAATCTGAGACTGATCAATCATAAGGCTTTATTCAGGGGTTATGAGTTTGAAGACATTCTGAGGATGTTCAAAAGAACAGAAAACTTCAAATCTCTCAAGGCTATCTGTATGAGGAAAGATAGATCCTTTGTTAACCCCCTTGAGAAGAAAAAGACAAAGTCAGTTCAAGAAGTGGTGTTCCCTGAGCTCAAGGTGAAGCCTACTGAATCTTTGAAAAGAAAGATGGTAGCTGGAACTCATTCCTCCATCCCAATCTCAAATGTCTATTATGATGAGAAGACATATGAGTTGGTGATTGAAAGAAAATAGGGAGGAAAAGAAGGGGCTGAAATCATATTGTTTAGTGGATATGAAGTAAGGCTACTTGATGAATCCTATATCCACTACATTTACACAAGGAACTTCAGAGATATCAGCAACAGGCTTGGAGAAGTTGATGTGCAATTCTTTCTCAAATGCATCAAACTCCTAAAGATGGCCTATGACAGAATACTTCATAAGAGAGAGCAGAGGAAGAAGAAGACTCCTTTACAATTTGGAAACATTGTGAAGCTAGAGGTAGATATGGATGGATCTTTACTAATTCACAGAGTAAGGATGTCAATTGTGTCTTTCTGGGAGCCTATCTCTTTGAAGAACAAAGAAGCTACCTATTGGAGCTATTCATACTATTAGCCAAATGAAAATCCATGTACTGAGCAGAGAGAAGTTAGCTAATGCAAGATAATTCTCCAACATGATCAAAGCCATCCTGGATCCTTCATACACAGACCCAGCTCCTGCTTCATCTCCTCCTACTGATCAAGCCCCAGCAGAATCCTCATAACCTCATCCACCAAAACCTTGAAGTTCATTGGCTGTATAATCCTTAGGGGAGTATTATTAGACCCTGAAAGGATTATACATGCCAATTCAAGTAGTGGATGATGGTTGTTCTGCTGAAATCTCCCCAAGTCCAAGAACCAATACGGATGAAGAATCTGCATCAACAAAAGAAGAAAAGTGTCAGCTATCCGCATTTGTACATGCGGATGACAAAAGAAAAAATGCTGACAAGTATTTGTTCTTCCGCATTAACAAATGCGGACAGCCAAACAAATGCTGCCAAAGGATTTACCCATCCGCATTAACTAATGCGGATGCTCAGCAACAAATGCGCTAAGTGTTTGTTCATCCGCATTTGTCAATGCTGATGACCAAACACTAATGCGGTTGAAGAAAAACAAATGCTGATGAAGTTCAAAACATCCGCATTAGTCAATGCGGATGAACAAAACAAATGCAGATGAAGACCTTTTGTACTTAGACTATATTATGTATAGGGGTATTTTAGTCTTTTGTAAAGGCTTCTTGTCAGCCTATTAATAGAATAGACAACCTCCTATGTGAGGTGACTTAGACTTAGACTTTTGACTTTAGTCTAACCTTAGACAATCAGAATATCAGTCTTTTGTCCACAAGGTGTCCGATTACTGTATAGTGCTCAAACCCTAGCATTTATTGTAACTGTTAATCTTACTCAATACAAAAGTGCATTTATGAGTTTTTCTTGCATTCAATGTGTCACACCCCGGGCCCAAGGAGGGTGGGACGTCACAGACTAGCAAGAGATGTGGCAGTGGAAACAAACCATCATAAGAGCACACAAGTAGAGATAATCACATGGCATTATAATAACTAAAATGAAATCAGAGACTAAACGGCTTAGCCCGGTTACATCAATTATTTCATGTCAAAAGCACATAATTAAAGTATCATTCACTATAAATTGTTCAAAGTTCTAAGTAAAATCCATAATGCCATGAGGTCAGGGTACTAGGTCGTCCATGCATCTTCCAAAACAAGCTAGGCTTCCATCAAATGTTACCTGAAACATGCTCAAAAAGAATTGTGTGTCAACTAAAAAGTTAGTGAGTTCAAGTGGTTTTAGTTTCAGAAATAAAAGTTAAAGGGACTCATAAAGCCCACAAGTTTATAGTTTTTGTATCTATTAAGTTGTTGTGGGTCACAATCAACCCTGCACTCAGCCCCGGCTTGCCTCTTCTAAAGTTATGTTGAACCGGTTAACCCCAAAGGGGAGAACTGAGCCTCATAGCAGTGGACCCACCTACCGGATGGTCCGCCTTTGTGTCCTTTATAAGTTGTTCACATGCCACATACGACCCCGCAGGATCTCAGTGGGGTACCTCCCTGTAACGGGAGCCACTGTGTGTGGGGGATTCCCTAAATAGATCTATCCATATAAAGCAAGCGGTTCATGATAGAATTAATGATTGTGATTCATGTATCAGTAGGCATCATAAAAAGAAAATCCACAACATGATTTGTGTCATAGATAATAGTTTCAATTAAAAATAGAGCATGCTTCATCCCCAAAAACAGTAAGTAAAAAGGGGACACGAGAACTCACCTTGATATCAGACAGGTTGCACAAACAGATAGTTTCAAGTCCTAGCACCCTATAATCATAGTTCAAGTAATAAACCATAGATTCCTAACATAATTTTGTGTCATTTTATAGTGAGGGTGTGCGTGACTTCGTTTCTTAAAGGATTTTGCGTCAAGAGCTTCCATTTTAGGAAAGTTAGGGTTTTGGTGTGTTTTCATCAAGTTACATGGTTCTTATGAATTTATTATCATATGAATGAGTCTAATATTAGTTTCTGGTCACAAGGTTGCTGAAATTCTGCAAAAATGTAGAATTTACACTTTTGGCCCCTCATGTTTCAAAATTGACATTTTATACCACAAAGTTTGTCTCTTTACCATTTTTGACCCCTAATATTTCCTTAAGCTTTTAAATGTCTATTTGAATCTGTTTTAACCCCAAAATATCAGATTCTACTTGGTGATATCTAAAACCCAATTTCTTGTTATCGGTTAATTCTACCTTTGTTGATTAATTCATAAAAATTATATATTAACCCAAAAATTCACCTAATTCGATTTCTATTTCTAAAAGAATTATTCTAAGACCTGAAAATTCTTACAGTCTAAGTTCTTTATATTTTGGCTCGTTTTATAGGATATTTCTTCCATATTTCGGGTCATCAAACTAGTGTTTACTAGCCTTAGCATATCTTACTAAACTTTCCAATCATCCAAGTTCATTTTCCAAGTCCTAACTTACTGGAAATCTATCCTTATGTCTCGGTTTCTATATCGACATAATCAAAACCGGGTGTTTGACACCATTTGCGTTAGTGTAAATATCACATTTACCCTCCAAACCACTACTATATCCTTTGTAACCTTAATTCCAAAAAATATATGTATGTATTTGGGTGTTTGTTTCATTGTTTTAGGCAGATTTACAAGGTTTATATATAAACATACGGTCAAGTGTGGCTTGAACACATGATATGAGGATATACAAGGTAGAATCCTTGTATATCGACCTTAGATTCGTGGGTTTAGAAGAGTGGTACCTTGTTCGAAGTTGGAGTTCCAAAGAGAGTGAGGTTCTAACCGAGAGCTTTCTGTTAGAATAGTGGGACTAGTGTTTATAGTAGAACACGAAATGAGTTTACTATGATTTAAATTATCAAAAGTTTATATTACTTACGTATGAGAGGGTTTAGAAGGTTGGAACTGAGCATAAGATCTTCGAAATCAGCTGGATATGTTGTAGTTCTTCTGATTGTTGAGATGAACAAGAATATTTGTGTGTGTGTGCTCTCGGTTGAGAGAAAGAAAGAGAGAGTAGAGAGTACGAGAGTTAGAGAAAAGAGATATGGAGGTGTGAAATAAAACTAATCAGGGTTTGCATGTATAGAAAAGTGGAGTGTGATCTTGGTTTTTGGGGTTCTACAACTCTCACGGTTGGTCAAAATGGGCGGCCATGCAAGAAAAATGATTTATTTTGTTTGTATTCTATTATCATTATTATTATTATTGTTATTATGTTAAGCCGTGGGTGTGCATGGGCACACCACATTCGAATATGTCTAAGTATTGAAAACATATATATGTATATTTATATATATGTCCGAAATTGCCTCAAATAATCGTGCAATAGATAGTTTCTATACAAAAAAATAAGTTTCCACATTGTTAAATATTCATAATAGATATAAAATAAGTGTGGAAAAAGAATCAGGAGTTAAATATATACACGAAATTTTTGGAAAAATTCTAGGCGTATTACCACTGTTTGGGCGTATAACCACTGTTCGGGCGTAAGACACTGTGCAGGCGTAAGACAACTGTTTGGACGTATAACCACTATTCGGGCGCAAGACACTGTGCAGGCGTAAGACAACTGTTCAGGCTCATTACAACTGTGCGGTCGTATTAGTGATGCTGAAACGACCAGGACTTAGTCGCGGGGGCATTTTTCCAGGCTTATAAGTACTGTTCAGGCTCATGAGTCCTGTTCAGGCGTATTAGTACTTAGTCATTTTCCAGCAAACTCCTAGACACATGAGCACTGTTCAGACTCATGAGCACTGTTCAGGCTCAAGAGCACTGTTCACGCGTATAACTTAGAAAAATTTTCACATCTTTCGTAAGGGTCGAGGAGGGGTTGTTACACAATGTTCTGTGTTTGTATGATTCCGCCATATAATCACTGACTCAATCATCATATTCGTTCCTTGTTGTTTCACAACAACAAAGAAATTCATTCTCACAAAAACCCAGTTACGTACTATGGATCAGTCACCAAGACTGATCCCCCTGTGTGTAAACCCTCATGGGTTAGCCAAAATCACACGCTATAATACACACAGTTGTGCTAACAAATCTTAATGAGTTGTGATCCTCCTTTCAATGTGCTTGCAAGACTTTTCTTTCTTTCGTTCTTTATGTTCCACTTTCATTATTATTAATCTTATCTATTTCTATAATGATAATACTTTATGTTTATGATCATAACACACCACGTAAAGTCACATATCAATATATAATAAGGAACATAAGAACAAATCATAATCATGCATAAAATAAGCATACACAAGCCACAAGTCAAGCTAGGGTCAAAACGCTAAAATCTGAAACTTCCTAAAATTTCAGAAAATAAACTAAGTGTTTTAGGCTTATGGGAACTATGCCATCGCATGAGCCCTGCTTAGGTGCATTATCACTATTCGAGCGCATGGCTCTACACTTAGCTATTTTCAAACTCCTGGTCGCATGAACTTTTCAGGCGCATGAACCTACACTTAGGCGCCTGAGCAAAAACTTGGGCGCATGAACACTATTGGGGCGCATCACCCCCTACACAGGTGTTTTAGCAAAAACTTAGGCGCATGAACTACTGTTCAGGTGCATGAAACACACTTAGTTATTCTAAGGCATAAATTTGGGTGCATGAGGTACTGCTTGGTCGTAAAAGGGTACTGTTTGGGCGTATGAATATCAATTACACTTTTCTAAGGCAAATTTCAGGCGCATGAGCCTTACTTAGGCGCATGAGCACATGTTTAACATGTTTCACTTCTATTTTTAGCCCCAAACATTATTTTAGCCTGTTCTAAGCTTGTTACTACCATTCTAAAAACTATCAAAGCCTCAACAAGCATAACATGCCCATACACATACACATATACGTACGGTTACACACATAACATTTGTAAAAATATTATTATTTTACATGCTCACCTAGACTGCTTCCAAGCTTCCAAAAGTTTCTAACACCTATACATGTCAAAAAAGCATAACATAACACATGTACACACATAAGAACATGTAGAAATAGGTTTCATGGTCAAAATCTATAAAAACCAAACCAATTATGCTAAATTTGCTTACCTTCGCTGAATTCAGCTACTTTCTCTATCTAAAGCCGGAGATCTTTCTGTTTTCTCTCTCTAAAATGTCAAGCAGTAGATGTGCTAAGAGAAGTGGGTGGTCATGCTCACTTTAAACAAAATAATAATATTATTTTATCCTTTTTACACTTTTAACCCCTTCACTTATACTTCTTTTATTTTCTTATAAAAATACTTTTCTTTTCTTTTTTCTTATTTCTTTTCTTTTAACCGACAAAATTTCCAGGTGTTACAAGTCCACCCCCCTTAAAGAGATTTTGTCCCTGAAACCTGTCACTCTTGGAATAACTATGGGTAATGTTGTCTCATCTCTTCTTCAGTCTCCCACGTAGACTCAAAACCTTTTTGGTATTTCCACTGCACACGCACCAGTGAAACCACTTTATTCCTTAATCTCTTCTCCTTCGGGTCGATAATTGCCACTGGTTGCTCTACATAATTGAGCCGTTCATCTACCTTGATATCCTCCAGTGGTACAATCATATCTTTATTGGCTAAACACATTCTTAGATGAGATACATGGAATGTCAGATGGATTCAACTTAATTCATCAGGTAGCTCTAACTTATAGGCCACCTCTCCTACTCGAGTAATGATTTGGAAATGTCCTATATAACTCGGGCTCAGTTTATGTTGGAGCATATATAGTCATATATAGTGTGTCCGTCGCTTGACGAATAGTCTAGGATTAATGTTATACACCTTGTAAACACATGAAACTGGGTCATTCGCAGGAGCATATGCGAATGAGACTCAGTCGTACGACTGAGCCATTCTAATGGACCAGTCGTGCGACTGAGAGATGCGATTGGGGCATTCGTAAGACTGAGCCATAAGAATGGTCCAGTCGTACGATTGAACCATACGTGTGGTCCAATCGCACGAATGGGCCCAGTCGCATCTAATATGGGCCGAGGCCTATATATACCGGTTTCAATGTGTAAAAACCTAAGGGTTTTTGGAGAGTGTGCCCGGCGCCCAGGCGCTGCCGGATAAGAGGGGAGATCATGCTCGATCTCCCCTTGCCAAAAGTTGTAATTCTTAAGTTGTAACGAGCTTAAAATCGTTATGTTTTATCAATGAAATCATTCGATTCTTGTTCGTACTATTGTTTATCTTTTGGTTGTTTATCCTTCCGTCAAGAACACGCTCGGATGTTTACCGATCCAGTGACTTCACAATTGGTATCAGAGCCGGTTACTGCTGGAATGATCTAACAATCATTCTAGCAACCCGAGCTCTTGATCTCTGGATCAATTTCAGGTTCTTTGACGTTAAACACACTTCGTGTTCTTCGTGTTCATCTTGTTTTGCTCAAATCTCATTGCGTGTGATGTTTGTTTGTTAAAACCGGACTCGGAACCTTCTTCAGATCATAAAAACGAATCCAGTGATACAAATTTTGTGTTGTATCTCGTCCAAATCATCGGATTAGGGTTTTTCAGCCTTGTGGCGGCTGCAGATCTGGTTTTCTGCATTCAGACCCGTTCATGCGATTGGGCCATGCGACTGGGCCTCATTCGCACGACTGAACCACTCGTATGTTCATTCGTACGAATGAACCTTCAGTCGCACGACTGACCCTTTCGTGTACTTCAGTCGCCCGACTGACCCATTCGTGTTATCCATTCGTACTACTGAACCATTCGGAGTGACCATTCGCACGAATCACCCATTCGCACGTATGTCTTCATTCGTCTGTTTCAGTCGCACGAATGAGTTGTGTACCAGACCAAAAAAAAAAAGAGTCTGGAACAGCTTCTTGCACGAATTTTTCCCTAAATCATTTTTATCAGTCGGGAAGCCTTCTGAAAAAGTCTGGTAAAATAAATTTTTTTTGGGAAAATTATCGGGTCATTTTCGGTTCATGTTCGGGTCAATAGTGAAGATTTTCTTGGAGAGTCTATGCAAGAGTTGAGGATGAGCAAAAAGCATTCACCCTGAGTTTCTTATGTCAAACAAGTTCGATGGATATCCCATTATTCGTTGGACTTCCAGAATAGGTGAATGTAGTTAGAACACGAAAGAGAGAAGAGAAGATGTCAGCTGTCGGTGCTGATTTTGTGGGGTAGTGAGGAGCATCTGACTATTTATGGGCCAATCAAGTTATATTTATCCGCACAGAGAGGATTCTCATTCTTAGGGGGAATCCATGTATAGAGAAATTGAAGACGCAATCAGAAAGTGATGATGTGAGCAGGTTTCTGATGATGAATCTTCGTGCATGCTGATTTGTTTGATATTGTCAGCTGTGGATTGGAACCTTCAACCTTTTGCCCAATACATCGTATGAAGATGACAGGAGAGCACAATGTATATATATTGGGATATGCTGAACGTGAGGGGGAATTTCTACAGTTGTTAATGTTAAACAGGTTAGACTGTGTGAAGATTGAAGCAATGGAAAAGTGGTCATGTCATTATCTGGAAAAATCAGTCATTTGGGGAAACTTAATGCTATGATGGTGTTCTGCAAAGTAAACGAAAGCTATTGTGCCTAAATTCATTTTCAGGGATATTGTGGTAACCTGACGGATCAGCAATGTTGGCTAATATGGTTGTTTGTTTGATTCTATTGGAAACCAGAGCAAAGATTGACTGAAGATTGTAAGAGGTGTTATCTACTATTCGCAAGCAACGTCCAAGGGGGATTTTGTTGGAGCATATATAGTCATATATAGTGTGTCCGTTGCTTGACGAATAGTCTAGGCTTAATGTTATACACCTTGTAAACACATGAAACTGGGTCATTCGCAGGAGCATATGCGAATGAAACTCAGTCATACGACCGAGCCATTCTAATGGACCAGTCGTGCGACTGAGAGATGCGATTGGGGCATTCGTAAGACTGAGCCATAAGAATGGTCCAGTCGTACGATTGAACCATAAGTATGGTCCAATCGCATGAATGGGCCCAGTCGCATCTAATATGGGCCGAGGCCTATATATACCAGTTTCAATGTGTAGAAACCTAAGGGTTTTTGGAGAGTGTGCCCGGCGCCCAGGCGCTGCCGGATGAGAGGGGAGATCATGCTCGATCTCCCCTTGCCAAAAGTTGTAATTCTTAAGTTGTAACAAGCTTAAAATCGTTATGTTTTATCAATGAAACATATGGCTCGGCCTCATGGGCTGAAGCCGAAACGCCGAAGGCTTAATCTGCTCACTGCCACCACCACACCCACCACATCCACTCCATCCCAAGCACCTCAAACCACCACCACTATCCCTACATCTCACACTCCCACAGCCACCACCACCACCACTGTACCCCCTGCTACAACCTTCCCACCGCCTCCCATATTCACCACAGCCACCACAACCACCACCACTCACCAAACACAACCCTCATCTGCACCCTCTAGCTCATTCATTCCACCTGTCTCTGTGGTTGAGCAACTTGCTGCACTGAACAGCATGGTGCTCCAGTTGCTAGCCTCCGACAAGGCCAAGTCTGCTCAGATTCTACAGCTGCAAGAGCAAAGTTCTACACAAACAGCAGAGATCAAGAGACTGAGGGAGTTGACATCTTCACAAGCCCAGTTGATCACTGCACAGACTGATCAGATCACAGGCTTGCTTCAACACGAGACTGAGACTGATGAGAAGATGGGGAAGCTGGAGGCGGCTCACAAGACTCTATTGCTAAAGCTGAAAAGCACTCAGAGTGTAGGAGAAGGTGAAGATGATGATGATAAGGAGGATGATGAGGATGATGATAGTGATGATGATGACGAGGAAGGTGATGATGAAGATAAAGATGATGATGATGATGAAGGGGACGCTGATGCATCTACCTCTGCCTCTGGTCATGAGCAACGAACCAAGAAAAGACAAGACCAGGGAGCATCAACTGCTGCCCCACCTACCTCCCCTTCTGCCGGAGATCCAGCAATGATCCAAGACAAAAGTACTGATTAGATGTCTTATTTCTAAAGCTTTTGTACATGATTCATCTTTTGACGTATATGAAACTCTTGTAAATATTTAATGATTAATGTTTAATTAACTTGAGTTTATACTAATGTTTGCTAATCTACATGTTGATATTAAACAGATAAGGGATTTTAGCAAGATGAAATGATGTTGCTCCCCTCCAACAGGTCAAGTCTCAACTCACAATGATTCTTGATCTGCAGGGGATCGTCAGAAGGTCAGTGAGTTATACTCCTGAAGAAGGAGAAATTATTCACGACCTTACTGATGAGCAGCTTGCTGAAATATTTCGTCTGAATCCAGACGAAATTGTTAAGGATGCTCCAATTTTTGATGATGCTGATGATGACGAGCTTAACGATGTTGAAGAAATCGAAATTGAAGACATCACAGATCAGCACTATCCAGAATACACTGATCAAGAGGGAAACGTGTTTCCAGATTTGGTAAACAACCTTGACAGTGACATTCTGGATAAACTCAGTGATGAGGAGAAAGGAGAAGAAGCCTCAACAAGTCAAGCCCTAGCCTCGGACGCCGAAGTCGATATTCGAAAGGCTGAATGGGCGGCTTGCTTCGCCGAGGTCCGAGCCCAACGTGCTACAGCGACACAGAGTACCTACACCAAACTCTACAAAGTCACGAAAAACATGAAGGTGTCAGGGAAGATTATCGCATGGGCTCACTTTGAGGATCTTGGGGTTTATGCTGTGAAGAGAGAGAGGGGAATAGAGTACTTCAGATTCCCTCACGATCTGAAGACTCTCCCTGGTTTTGAGCTCAACCAGCTGGCGCGCCTGAAGCTATTATACGCTGATTCGAAGAAGATGTCAGGCTGGTTTGAGGCTGCCCTGAAAAGGGAGTACAGGACTAGATGGGTCAACTTCAGACGACAACAGGCCACACATTACATCAGAAGGTCTGAAGTGAGTCCCATTACTGGTCAATCAAAGATAGTCCTGAAGTGGCGACCTCCGCGCACAATGTCCCGAATTCCACTGAGGGAGATGCCACAGGACTTTACCCCACACTTTAAGTGGTGGTACTATGACTGGGGCTCAGGAGAGGCAGTCATTGTTTTGGAGAAGGACGGGTCGATGGACACAATAAGGGTGTTTGACCCTATGTGGCTAATAAACTTGTCAGCGTCCGATGTTTATACGCTGTACAAGTGGCCACTGTTTTTTGACACGCAGGATATAGTGCAAGCACTACAGTTTCAGCATATCATACGTCTATGCTTCGCACTGAATATCCATGTCGGGGTTTCTAAAGAGGAGAGAATAAAGAGATTTGAAGAGTTCAAGAAAGAAGTCAAAGTCTAGATAGAACTAGGTCCAAGGGGGAGTTTGTTGGTACACATGTCCCCAGTTCTAGTCTAGTGAGCTTAAATGTAATAGACTTTCTTTTCTTGTAACACTTATGTAATGTTTGATCAATTGAATAATAAACTCTTCTATATATGTGTAGTGGTTGTTTAATGTTATATCTATTTATATTGTTTATTGTTACACACATATATGACAATGTTATATAGGTTTACAGTTGTTAGACATAGTTCTAAACCATTAAAGGTTCATGAATGTGTTTAACTAAGTTATCTTATTCAGTCGCACGACTGGACCATGCGAATGGGCCAGTCACACGATTGAACCAGGAGATTGAGTCAATCGTACGATTGAGTCATAAGATTGACTCAGTCGTCCGAATGAACCAATCGTATGACTCAGTCGCATGACTGAGCCAGTCGCCTGGCTCAGTCGTACGACTGATAGCTGTAACCTATAAATACCACTTAATTCGTGGAAAAACATAAAATTTCAAATACTTGAAACCCTAGTCGACCCAGAACGTCCAGATCGTCCATTCCAAGTTCATAGAACGTCCCAGATCATTCCTATTCCATTCTTCACGTTTTCTAATCGTTAGGATTGATCTTGATTTCGTTCTCCCTGATTGGATCGCCAATCAAATAGGATTCCGCACTATTTGATCCGGTATAACGAAGAATCAGTTAGTACTCCGTACGTACACGGTCCTAACAGTTTACCTCGCTTTCTGAACCGAATAATTCCCTTCCAAGGTGAGACCTTCAACATAACTCGGTCGCCCACCTTGAATTCGATCGGTCTATGCCTCTTTTTGGCGTATGACTTTTGTCTATCCTTCACCGCTCTCATGAAGGCTTTGATCTTTTCTAACTTTCAATCCTAGCCTCGATCACCACTATACTTCCTAACTCTTTTTGTCCAATATCACCCCAACATACGGGCGTCCTACACCTCCTACCATATGACATCTTATATGGGGACATACCAATACTGGCATGATAACTGGTGTTGTATGAGAATTCTGCTAACGGTAAGTGATCATGCTAACTTCCTCCAAATTCGATCACGCATGCTTGTAACATATCCTCGAGCATCTGAATCGTCTTCGCGAACTGATAGTATGTCTGAGGATGATAAGCCGTGATAATATGTAGCCTTGTCCCTATCATATCATGAAACCTTTTCTAAAACTTTAATGTAAACTGGGTGTCACGATCTGATACGATAGACACCGAAACACCATGTCGAGCTACAATCTTCTTGATGAACAGATCCACTAGTCTCTCAGATGAATACGTTTCGCGGATTGGTAAGAAGTGAGCACTCTTTGTAAGTCAATCAACTACCACCCAGATAATGTCATACCCTTTCATCGTACGTGGTAGTTTTGTAATGAAGTCCATGGTGATGTGCTCCCACTTCCACTTGGGTATATCCAACGGTTGGATCTTCCCGTATGGCTTCTGGTGTTTTGCCTTCACATGCAAACAAGTAAGGCACTTACTCACATACTCCACTACATCACGCTTCATACCCGGCCCCCAATAATCCTTCTTCATATCCTTGTACATCTTTGTGGCAACCGGGATGAACTGAGTATCGAGTTTTATGAGCCTCATCCATAATCCTCCCTCGTAGATCTCCATAACAAGGGATCCACATCTGTCCATTTCGGGTTCTAACATCGAGAGTGTTTTCACCCAATCTACAACTAGACCCTTTATTCGCTCGGCATTAAGGCGATCTTCTTTGAATGCCTCTTCTTGAAAGTCTTTCACTTGGGTCATCACATCAGCAGTCATAACCACCTGATAAGCCTTCACCCGAATCAGCTCGGGTCTCTCCTTTCAGCTAAGGGCATCGACCACCATGTTAGCCTTACCCGGATGGTAATGGATCTCACAGTCATAGTCCTTGATGAGCTCTAACCATCTCCTCAATCTCATGTTGAAATCCTTTTGCTCAAAAAAATACTTCAAGATCTTATGGTCGGTGAAGATGGTTCACTTTGTTCCGTATAAGTAGTGCCTCCAAATCTTCAACGCGAAGACCACCGTTGCAAGCTCTAAGTCATGAGTAGGGTAGTTGACTTCGTGGGATTTTTAGCTATGAGGACGCATAGGCTATTACCCTTCCTCGTTGCATTAGCACGCAACCCAGTCCCGAATAGGAAGCATCCGAATATACCACGAAGTCCTCACTCCCTTCGGGTAATGTCAAGACAGGAGCTTGAGTCAATCTTGTCTTTAATTCCTCAAAAGCATTCTCTTACGTTGGACCTTATACAAACTTCACATCCTTGCGGGTTAATTTAGTCAAAGGTGAGGCTATCTTAGAAAAGTCTTGGATGAATCTCCTATAATAATCCGCCAAACCCAAGAAACTACGGATCTCGGATGGCGTCTTTGGAGACTTCCATTGCATCAATTCCTTAACCTTTGCCAGGTCGACCATGATTCCTTCAGTATTAACAACATGACCTAAAAATTGAACCTCACGTAACCAAAAAGCACACTTTGAAAATTTAGCGTACAACTTCTCTTTTCTAAGTGTCTCCGGCATGTTCTTCCTCACTCCTCGAATAAATCAGGATATTATCAACAAACACTGTCAGGACCGGGTACGTGCTGGTACTAACCGAATCTATGTGAAACCGAATCAAATAGTGCAGAATCCTATTTGATTGGTGACCCAATCAGGGAGAACGTTCACTTGATCAAAACTAACGATTAGAAAACGTTAGGAACAGATTAGAATCAATCAAGAACATCCTGTGAACTTGGAAGGGTAGACTAGGACGATCTGGGACGGGTAGGGTTGTCAATTCTCGAAGTGTTACGTTTTTCCATGAATTAAGTGGTATTTATAGGTTTGGAGTATTCATTCGTACGACTGAGCCATGAGTATGGCTCAGTCGTGCGACTGAGCCATGAGTATGGCTCAGTCGTGCGACTGAGTCATACGATCCACTCACACGGACGACTGACCCACATGATTGATTCATTCATACGACTGAGCCAGTCTAATGACTCAATCGTGTGTTCGGCTCAATCACATGGTTCAGTCGTGCGACTGGCCCATTAGCATGGTCCAGTCATGCGACTGGATCATAAGCCTTAGTTAAACACATTCCTGAACCTTTAATGATACAGAACTATGTCTATGTGACAACCGGTCCTAAGGTCACTATTCTAAACCCTAATTTAATTGCATCATATCCCGTCTTATGAGTACTAATAATGGAAACAATTCAATTATATCAAGAGTGTTAGAATCACTAATTGTTACTTGATCAATTTTTATGATTCTATGTGTTTTATGCGAATGTAGTCATTTTAAGTCTTGCCTTTTTAGAAAAATTCATGCCCGGGAATATTAATTAGTCACCCTAGCTAGAATTAAGAATACCAATTGAAACAATTAAAAGTATATGTGCACACACACACTTGAAATTTTCGGATTTAAGCATGTATTATCATGCATAACACTTAGTCAATTTACTAACAACTTATACCACCAAAAATACTACCATTTTATAAAATCTACCCTACAATTAATTAATTAAAATTCAAAATTCAAAATGGCACTAGGAGACAAGCCAAGATCGGCCGCCCCCATGCCCACCAATGAGAAATTTTGCTTTCTTACACACCCTCCACCTTTTTCTTCCATCCATTCACTCTTCATGCATTTTTCACTTTGCAAGACATCTCCATTCCACTCTCCTCTCTCTCTCTCTCGAAATTCCCCGCAGAAACACCCTCATCCTCTCCAAAAATCCTCTCTAACTCACCCTTATTTCAGCTCCAAACCGTGAGAAACAAGCCCTCCATAATCGGCCAGCAGCAAAACCGCAGCAAGGGTGAACTTTGGGTGATGTTTTGAAGCCTTGAACGTGCAAGACTTGAGGTTCCAGCCTTTTTTAGAGCTTCTCCAGCATCCTCCAAGAAGATTCCAGCCATCCACGGCCATCCACACCTTCCAAATCGCGAGTTACATCAAGTGTAAGCTCTATGTGTCGGTTTTGGTCATTTCTTAATCTAGTCTTCATTTTTCACCTAAAAACCCATCTTTTTCTTGTTGTATGTCACACCCTCAATTTCCACGAACGGGGTTTTACCGTTAGGCGTGTGACATAACAGGATCTCAGACACAGTCATATCGAATGACACTATATGAATTTAGAAATGAACATTTGACTTCATTCAACAGAACATAAACAAAGTTTACAATAGTGAGGAAGCTTGTTCAAAAGTGGTAAATCCATTACAGAACTGTTACAATAGCCATGTTTATACAAAATGTTCAATTCTGAAAATAAACTAGATGAATGCATGTCCTGAGTGCATTTCCTGAAGCATGCCTCAAAAGCTTATGCATTCCTGTGACCTGAGAAAACATGCTAAAATGTGTCAACATAAAGTTGGTGAGTTCACAGGTTTAATCAACAATAAATGTATTCGTAAGCGTTTCCATGTTTTGCGTTTCAATGGTTTAGTACATAAAGCATATCGTTAGGTAGCTAGCCTATGTTCTTGTTACTTAGCGTTTCGAACCGAAGCTGACTGTTTACGTCCTATTTGTGTTTCCACCACGTCTTAACCGACCGTGACAATCGTTGTGTCCCGTCATGTCTCATCAGACCATGACAATGTGTTTCCACCACGTCTTAACTGACCGTGGCAATCGTTGTGTCCCGTCATGTCTCATCAGACCATGACAATGTGTTTCCACCACGTCTTAACCGACCGTGGCAATCGTATGTTAGGTCAATTTGGCACCCGTTTGACCTCCAATCAAGCTAGCGCGACTAGCCCGGGTGGGGTTTGTCAGACCCAGTACTACTACTCAAAATTACCTCGCTAATCCCATTACTAACGGTTCGAGTGTGTGAGGACATGCGTGTGTTTGCACTAACGTAACAAGCGATATCAATATTACTACAACCATTTATGTAAATCTGTTTGGCATGTTTTCTCCCCCAAAAGAAAAGAGATGTAAAAAGGGGCCGTGAAACTCACAGATGATGTAACAAGTGTGTAGGATGCAAGTCTCCCAAGTGTTGTTTTACCATGCGCTGTCAAACACCTATTGACAGTTGTGTTAAGCGTTAATGATTTGTATAGCGTTAATAGACATGTTTAGTCGGGTCGGGTCGCATGGGTTCGGTCGTGGGTGTCACACACACAAGCAGTCATGGACGTATTAGGCTTCATGTAGACTTCAAATGAGTTGTTGATATTTGTAAACAGTTACGTTGTTTCGGGTTGAAAAGTATATGTCTGTTGATTGCGTTGACTTTAATCTTTGTGGTCAAGAAATGACTCTTTATTGATGTTAACTTATCGTCCCATGATAGACACATCGCACACCAGAAGAATTTACTCAAAATGACTCCAATCGCATAACAAGGCCAGACGCACGACTGGACACTTCATTCGCACGAATGGGCCTTCAATCATACGAATCAACTTCCCTCGTACGATTGAACCCTCATTCATGCGACTCAGCCTTCAGTCGTACCACACATCACCTATTCACCCGAATCAATAACCAATCGCACGAATGAACCTTCATTCATGCGGTTGGACCTTCAGTCGGGTGATACTCAGTCGCATGCATACATTCGGTCGACTCAATCGCACTCAATCGTACACATTCATTCGGTTGACTCAGTCGCACGGTTTCATTTGCACGTCTCACCCCAGTCGCCCCGATCAATCGCGCGAAGGACCCAGTCGCATAACTCAGTCGCGCGGTTGGCCCAGTCGCGGACTGCAGCAGGTCGCGACTGTCGAACTGCCTTCGGCTGTTCCATGCTCGGTTTTCTCACAATCAGGACTTCCAGAAACACTCTCCTAACATGTCTAAGTGAAATGCACACGCTGATTGACCTCACACGCACCCGCACGACCACATGCATTCGGGTTGAACCCGAACACCCGAACCCCATATTTGCAGTAGTGAAACGGGTGATAAAACAGATGTACGAGGTCGCCTACCTGCTGGGAACATGATTTCTCAGTTGTTATGTGGTCTAATCCGACGAAAACGAGCTCAATCGAGTGGAATTTGGTGCTAGAATGAAGAATCGGAGGAGAAGAGAGCGTAAGAGAGAAAGAGCAGATTGTGAAGTGTTTGGGGCTGGTGGGTGGGTATTTATACCCAGCCCCAGTTTGCCAATTGACAGGTTTAGTCCCTACACTTAGGTACCGAATTCCCGAATTTGTTTCAGTTGGCGACGACGCAGACGAGCGAGCTCTATTAATTAATAGGATTTCTTAGAAAATCTCGTTTATGTGAATCCTCTACAAACACCCGCGTTAGTATTTTATCATAATTCGTTTAACGATGTCGGTGGCGGTGTTTGTATACGTTTCGAGTGTTTGCGAGTACGGGTCAATGTTAACGACAACAGTTTGAATAATGTCAATCTGAAATTACGGGGTGTCACATTGTAGCAGAAACATCTCACCCTCGCTTTGTTCTTGAGGAGTTCCCCACGTTCTTGAAGGTATACCACACGTTATAATACTCATTCCAAGGGGTAGAATCCGATTTACCCCTTGAAAACCCACTTTTTGGTGTTTTTGTCACCATGCACTTGTGAATCTTGTAACCCTTCAAAACCAAACGTCTAACCTGCATATTAATGGGTTTTAAGACTATCAACAACCTTTTTTTGAAGTCTCCAAGGGTGTACACCACTTACATGTGGTAAAAGTATGCATTACACCTTGAACAATGCTTCATTCTACTAGTAATAACCTCTTTTAGACATTTCTTGAAAAACCTCTTAGACAAGGGTTGTAATCTGCTCAAAATGACTTTTAAGACACCCTAATAATCTTATTTTAAGAAACTCATGTTACAAGGATTTACACATGTGTAATGGCCATTTATGACACTTTCTACATGTTTTAAAGTCCATGGATGTATAGAACAACTAGGAAACGTTTGGGACTGTCATTTCAGTAAGTTTTGGTGCATATTAAGCTTAGTAACATGGCTTGACCTCTGGAACAAAGGACATAATGTGTTTAGGCCTAGTTTGGTCACTTTCGGGACCCAAAAACGGGTTAAAACGACTTAAAAATAGGAAACATGGACCATAAACGTTTTAAAGAGAATTTCCAGGTTCTAAATGGATAAATAAAGTGTTCTGGAGTCAAAGGAAAGTTTTAGTGGTCAAAAGATAATTTAAATGGATTTTTAGTGAAACCGGGTGTAAACCGAAAGACGTTTTTAAGGAAAATTTAAGATAAATGGGTTAAATGTTACAACTTATAAAAATCTTGACTTTCCAATAGTTTAATAGATTAAATAACCTCAAAAGTCAAATGGTTGGTCAAACAAGCCTTTAAAATGGTCAAACACGACTAAAAACGCGTTTTAACGGTTTAAACGTAAAAACGAGTCTTTCCACTTTTAGAGACAAATTTTTATAATCGAAAAGGTTTGAAACTCATAAAAATGATTTTAAGAAATAGATACTGGACTTAGACTCCAAAAAGGTGAAAACTCATAAATAACCATTTTAAACCGTTCGGTTTTACCGTAACCGGCAACGTTAAACGTGTATTTTAGAAACCGAGTCTATAAACTGAAATTTTGGTAATAAGTCCTTAGAACAAAGTTGAATTAAGGTCTTGAACCTGATTTTTAAGAATAGAGGACATTTAATGCAAGAAACCAAACTTAAGGGTAGAAATTGTCAATTTTGAAACTTCAGGGGCAAAACTGTAAATTTTACAAAACTTCATAACCGACTCCCATAAGTTCATTGTCCCCCTTAAATGGCATAATTACTATATATATACCTGGTCTAGTAAGGTAGAAACCGTTGATTCCTTGAAAAACCTTGACTTTCCTTAAAAGGAAACTTTTTACACAAATGGGGCAGCTTTGATCGATGTGTGATAGCTATTGTTGTAAGAAAACTCAACTAACAGTAAGTGAGTTTCCCAACTGCTGCCGAAATCTATGACGCAGGCACGTAACATGTCTTCTAGAGTCTGGATCGTACGCTCACTTTGGCCATCAGTCTGGGGGTGGTATGTGGTGCTCATATCCAACCGCGTTCCTAGTGCTCGTTGTAAGGACTGCCAGAAGTGTGAAGTGAATCGAGTGTCACGATCAGAGATAATGGAATTCGGCACACCATGCCGAGAGACTATTTCCCTGAGGTAGATACGAGTTAACTTTTCCATGCGTTCAGTCTCCCGGATTGCCAGGAAGTGTGCGGATTTCGTCAAGCGATCCACGATCACCCAAATGGTATCGCATCCGCTGGGAGTCCGAGGGAGTTTCGTGATGAAGTCCATAGATATCTGCTCCCACTTCCATACTGGTATTTCCGGCTGTTGGAGTAAACCAGACGGTCGTTGATACTCTACCTTAACCTTAGAACAGGTCAAACATCTGCTCACGTAGGTGGCGATATCTGCTTTCATGTTTGTCCACCAGTAAAGAACCTTCAGGTCATGATACATCTTGTCTGAGCCTGGGTGGATTGAGTACCGTGATTTGTGAGCTTCGTCCATTACCAGTTCTCGTAGGTTTCCATGCGAGGGAATCCACGTTCGATCCATGAAGTAGCGGATTCCGTCCGACTTGGTTTCCAGTTGCTTCTCCATACCTCGTAGCGATTCGGCTTTCAGGTTCTCGTCTTTCAATGCCTCAAATTGAGCATTGCGGATCTGATCGGGTAAAGCGGTGTGAATGGTGAGTTGCAATGCTCGAACTCGTCTTGGCTTGAGTGTTTCCTTCCGACTTAGTGCGTCTGCTACTACATTGGCCTTGCCCGGATGATACTTGATCGTACAGTCGTAGTCGTTCAACAACTCGACCCAACGACGTTGCCTCATATTTAGCTCCTTCTGTTCAAAGATGTGCTGGAGACTCTTGTGATCGGTGTAAATGGTGCACTTGGTACCGTACAAGTAGTGTCTCCATATCTTGAGTGCGAATATCACTGCTCCAAGCTCTAGATCATGCGTCGTGTAGTTTTTCTCATGTATCTTCAGTTGTCGAGATGCATAGGCAATCACCTTATTGCGTTGCATTAGCACGCAACCGAGGCCTTGTATAGAAGCATCACAGTAAACTACAAAATCATCTATTCCTTCAGGCAGGGATAGAATCGGTGCTGTACAAAGTTTCTGCTTCAGGATCTGGAATGCAGATTCTTGTTTATCACCCCAATCATACGTGATGCCTTTATGAGTTAATGCGGTGAGAGGTTGAGCAATCTTTGAGAACCCTTCCATGAATCGTCGATAATAGCCAGCCAACCCGAGAAACTGTCGTATCTCGGTCGGAGTCTTAGGCGTAGCCCAGTTCTTGATAGCTGCTATCTTTGCCGGATCAACGTGTATTCCATTCTCATTGACCACATGACCCAAAAAGTGGACCTCTCGCATCCAGAAGTCACACTTTGAAAATTTTGCATACATCTGTTCTCGTCTCAACAGCTCCAGAATTAGTCTAAGGTGCTCTTCGTGTTCTTCCTTATTCCTTGAGTAAATAAGGATGTCATCGATGAAGACAATGACGAACTTGTCTAGATAGGGTTTGCACCCTCGGTTCATCAGGTCCATGAAAACCGCTGGTGCATTGGTCAACCCGAATGGCATAACCAAGAACTCATAGTGACCATACCTCGTTCTGAAAGCAGTCTTTGAAATGTCTTCTTCTCGAATCCTTAGCTGGTGATATCCCGATCTTAGGTCTATCTTTGAATAGTAACTCGACCCTTGTAGTCGATCGAACAGATCATCGATGCGCGGGAGGGGATAGCGATTCTTAATTGTCGCCTTGTTCAGTTCTCTGTAGTCGATACACATGCCAAAAGTTCCATCCTTCTTCTTGACAAACAGAACTGGGGCTCCCCACGGTGATGTGCTAGGTCTGATAAAACCCTTATCCAATAGTTCCTGTAATTGCGTAGACAGCTCTTGCAGTTCCCTTGGAGCTAATCTGTACGGTGCTCTCGCGATAGGGGCAGCTCCCGGTACCAAATCGATTAGGAATTCAACTTGGCGATGCGGTGGGAGACCGGGTAGGTCTTCAGGGAAAACCTCAGGATAATCGCGTACAACAAGGATGTCTTCAATTTTCTTTTCATCGGGTCCTTTTTCAGTGACCATGGCTAGGAAAGCGGTATGACCCTTACGCAAACACTTCTGAGCTTTCATGTAGGAGATGATTCCAGAGACCATGCCACTCCTTTCGCCCTGGACCGATAAAATTTCACCACTAGGAACTGGGATACGAACGATTTTCTCTCCACAGATGATCTCAGCTTGATTCTTGGATAGCCAGTCCATACCCACAACTACGTCGAAACTACCAAGTGTGACAGGCATCAGATCTATATCTATCTCATGACCACATAATCCTAGTCTGCACCCCTTGGCGATATGAGTTGCCTCAATTAGTTTTCCATCAGCTAGTTCTACCACATACATAGGTTCCATGACAACTAGGGTTACATCTAAGAACTCAATGAACTTGTTGGAAACAAAACTCCTATCAGCTCTAGTATCAAATAGTATAGAAGCAAAACAACCATTCAGGGGAAACGTACCAGTAACCACATTCTGGTCATCCCTTGCCTCGCCGGAACCGATCACGAATGCGCGACCCTTGGCATTGCCCCCATTATTACCCCTGTTTCCACCCTTCAGCTGTGGGCAATCCTTCCTGTAGTGACCCTCCTTACCACATTCATAACAGGCTCTAGTCACTCCACCCTGGCGTTGTTGAGGTTGTTGTTGCTGAGTCATTATTTCACCCCGGCAGTCTTTGGCTGCGTGACCCATCTTTCCACATCTCTGACAACGGAGTCGATCACATGGGCCATGATAATGGAAGTTGCACCGGTTACACCTAGGACTCTTGCCCGCGTAGCTGCTCGATCCCTGACCATAATTGTTGTTGCTGTTCTGGTTGTTGCTGGTGAAGTTTCTTGGTGGGTCAAACTTTCGGGTCTGTTGTTGCTGGGTGTTGTTGGAGCTTGAAGACTTGCTGTGGTTACCCTCCCATTTCCTTTTGTGATCTGATGAACCAGAAGCAGCGCCACGTTTAGGCAAAGTGCCCTGTGCCACTGCCTGGTCGGTGAGTTTATGAGCCAGTCGGATGGCCTGCTGAATGGTGACAGGATCAGCAGCCATCACGCTAGCCTGGATCTGAGGGGCTAGACCATCAATGTATTTTTCAATCCGCTTGTAGGCCGGAGTTACCATCTGAGGACACAATGCTGCCAACTCGTGTGAACGAGTCGTGTACTCCTCAATGTCTGATCCAATCATCTTTAAGTTCCAGAATTCTGCCTCCAGTTTCTGGACTTCGCTCCTGGGGCAGTACTCTTCTTTCATCAGAATCTTGAAGTCTTCCCATGGCATACCATTTGCAGCACCAAGTCCTAAGGTTTGGACTTGTGAATTCCACCATGTCAGGGCTGGTCCCTCCAATGTGCCGGAGGTGTACTTGACCCGATTTCCATCCGGACAGCTGCACATGGCAAACACTGACTCAAGTTTCTCTAGCCAGCGGAGCAGTGTGACAGTGCCCTCAGAGCCGCTGAAAGAATGAGGCTTGCAATCCATAAACATCTTGAAGGTACAGACTGTTGGACCTCCTTGATTCGGATTCTGGACGTTCTGGTCCTGATTGCGGGCCTGCTCATAAGCTGCAAGCGCGTCAGCCACGCGCTCGTTGATGATAGCATTCAGCTCGGCTTGAGTCAGGGTGATATTTCCTCGTCCACCCGGGTGTCCAGGTCTTCTTCCGGACATGATTTCTTCAATTCACAACACATATTAATCAATAACCGGATAATAATTATTGACAGTAATATATTTTGTATCATGCTAGTAAGAATGAGGGGTTTGGTTGCACATCGATAGTAAGGCTTTATGAGGATCCGAGGCCTTATGCCTCCTAGGTATGGAATTTGAAAATTTGTACTGGCCATTACCGTTATCACCCCATAGAGTTGCCAGAGTTCTCATGCACGACACATTACAATTACGTGTGCACCCGTGATTCTAATTTGCTTTGCATGGTCACACATGGTTCCTCCTATTCGAGATAACATACCTTGTCCAGTACCGAGTGTTATCAATGATAGAAGCATCAAAGATGTATTCGTTATACCAAGAGTCAAATAAATAATGTTGTACAAGAGATTCGGTTTAGGTAACAACGGGAATCAAGACAATTTGGCCTCTTTCCCTTCGTGGTTCTAGGTGTTTGGATGTCCAAGTCCGATTCTCTAATCGACTTGAATATCTTAGTTGTCCCTCATTTACTGCTCGGACTAGCGTAGAGGATAGGATATGTTGGGAATAGTAACAAGTATGAGAGAGTTGGAAGAGTGAGGTATTGTTCTTTTTGTTTGTCGTCGTTAAGCTTATCGCGTGCGTTAGAAATGAGTTTCGTGTTCCATTCATGGAAATGTTTGATTCAATTCGTTGTTGCTTTCACTCCGCGAGTGAAGGATCAAGTGTAAGCGTTGGTTGTGAGCGAGCGGGATTCTCCGCCCCTCTGTCAGCCGGTAATGACACACATGTCATACCCATAGTGTTATGTTTGCTCAGCAGTGTAATGTCAGTACACCCGAAGGTTGTTTGCACAACAGTGGTAACCGTGTAAAGAGTGTCTGTGCAATACTAGTGTTGTGTCTAAGGCTATAGTCTAGATGCAATGCAATCCTAGTTCTCTATAACCTGTGGCTCTGATACCAATCTGTCACACCCTCAATTTCCACGAACGGGGTTTTACCGTTAGGCGTGTGACATACCAGGATCTCAGACACAGTCATATCGAACGACACTATATGAATTTAGAAATGAACATTTGACTTCATTCAACAGAACATAAACAAAGTTTACAATAGTGCGGAAGCTTGTTCAAAAGTGGTAAATCCACTACAGAACTGTTACAATAGCCATGTTTATACAAAATGTTCAATGCTGAAAATAAACTAGATGAATGCATGTCCTGAGTGCATTTCCTGAAGCGTGCCTTAAAAGCTTATGCGTTCCTGTGACCTGAGAAAACATGCTAAAATGTGTCGAGTTCACAGGTTTAATCACAATAAATGTATTCGTAAGCGTTTCCATGTTTTGCGTTTCAATGGTTTAGTACATAAAGCATATCGTTAGGTAGCTAGCCTATGTTCTTGTTACTTAGCGTTTCGAACCGAAGCTGACTGTTTACGTCCTATTTGTGTTTCCACCACGTCTTAACCGACCGTGACAATCGTTGTGTCCCGTCATGTCTCATCAGACCATGACAATGTGTTTCCACCACGTCTTAACCGACCGTGGCAATCGTTGTGTCCCGTCATGTCTCATCAGACCATGACAATGTGTTTCCACCACGTCTTAACCGACCGTGGCAATCGTATGTTAGGTTAATTTGGCACCCGTTTGACCTCCAATCAAGCTAGCGCGACTAGCCCGGGTGGGGTTTGTCAGACCCAGTAGTACTACTCAAAATTACCTCGCTAATCCCATTACTAACGGTTCGAGTGTGTGAGGACATGCGTGTGTTTGCACTAACGTAACAAGCGATATCAATATTACTACAACCATTTATGTAAATCTGTTTGGCATGTTTTCTCCCCCAAAAAGGAAAGAGATGTAAAAAGGGGCCGTGAAACTCACAGATGATGTAACAAGTGTGTAGGATGCAAGTCTCCCAAGTGTTGTTTTACGATGCGCTGTCAAACACCTATTGACAGTTGTGTTAAGCGTTAATGATGTGTTTAGCGTTAATAGACATGTTTAGTCGGGTCGGGTCGCGTGGGTTCGGTCGTGGGTGTCACACACACAAGCAGTCATAGACGTATTAGGCTTCATGTAGACTTCAAATGAGTTGTTGATATTTGTAAACAGTTACGTTGTTTCGGGTTGAAAAGTATATGTCTGTTGATTGCGTTGACTTTAATCTTTGTGGTCAAGAAATGACGCTTTATTGATGTTAACTTATCGTCCCATGATAGACACATCGCACACCAGAAGAATTTACTCAAAATGACTCCAATCACATAACAAGGCCAGACGCATGACTGGACACTTCATTCGCACGAATGGGCCTTCAATCATACGAATCAACTTCCCTCGTACGATTGAACCCTCATTCATGCGACTCAGCCTTCAGTCGTACCACACATCACCCATTCACCCGAATCAATAACCAATCGCACGAATGAACCTTCATTCGTGCGGTTGGACCTTCAGTCGGGTGATACTCAGTCGCAAGCATTCATTCGGTCGACTCAATCGCACACATTCATTCGGTTGACTCAATCGCACACATTCATTCGGTTGACACAATCGCACACATTCATTCTGTTGACTCAGTCGCACGGTTTCATTTGCACGTCTCACCCCAGTCGCCCCGATCAATCGTGCGGAGGACCCAGTCGCATAACTCAGTCGCGCGATTGGCCCAGTCGCGGACTGCAGCAGGTCACGACTGTCGAACTGCCTTCGGCTGTTCCATGCTCGGTTTTCTCACAATCAGGACTTCCAGAAACACTCTCCTAACATGTCTAAGTGAAATGCACACGCTGATTGACCTCACACGCACCCGCACGACCACATGCATTCGGGTTGAACCCGAACACCCGAACCCCATATTTGCAGTAGTGAAACGGGTGATAAAACAGATGTACGAGGTCGCCTACCTGCTGGGAACGTGATTTCTCAGTTGTTATGTGGTCTAATCCGACGAAAACGAGCTCAATCGAGTGGAATTTGGTGCTAGAATGAAGAATCGGAGGAGAAGAGAGCGTAAGAGAGAAAGAGCAGATTGTGAAGTGTTTGGGGCTGGTGGGTGGGTATTTATACCCAGCCCCAGTTTGCCAATTGACAGGTTTAGTCCCTGCACTTAGGTACCGAATTCCCGAATTTGTTTCAGTTGGCGACGACGCAGACGAGCGAGCTCTATTAATTAATAGGATTTCTTAGAAAATCTCGTTTATGTGAATCCTCTACAAACACCCGCGTTAGTATTTTATCATAATTCGTTTAACGATGTCGGTGGCGGTGTTTGTATACGTTTCGAGTGTTTGCGAGTACGGGTCAATGTTAACGACAACAGTTTGAATAATGTCAATCTGAAATTACGGGGTGTCACATTGTAGCAGAAACATCTCACCCTCGCTTTGTTCTTGAGGAGTTCCCCACGTTCTTGAAGGTATACCACACGTTATAATGCTCATTCCAAGGGTAGAATCCGATTTACCCCTTGAAAACCCACTTTTTGGTGTTTTTGTCACCATGCACTTGTGAATCTTGTAACCCTTCAAAACCAAACGTCTAACCTGCATATTAATGGGTTTTAAGACTATCAACAACCTTTTTTTGAAGTCTCCAAGGGTGTACACCACTTACATGTGGTAAAAGTATGCATTACACCTTGAACAATGCTTCATTCTACTAGTAATAACCTCTTTTAGACATTTCTAGAAAAACCTCTTAGACAAGGGTTGTAATCTGCTCAAAATGACTTTTAAGACACCCTAATAATCTGATTTTAAGAAACTCATGTTACAAGGATTTACACATGTGTAATGGCCATTTATGACACTTTCTACATGTTTTAAAGTCCATGGATGTATAGAACAACTAGGAAACGTTTGGGACTGTCATTTCAGTAAGTTTTGGTGCATATTAAGCTTAGTAACATGGCTTGACCTCTGGAACAAAGGACATAATGTGTTTAGGCCTAGTTTGGTCACTTTCGGGACCCGAAAACGGGTTAAAACGATTTAAAAATAGGAAACATGGACCATAAACGTTTTAAAGAGAATTTCCAGGTTCTAAATGGATAAATAAAGTGTTCTGGAGTCAAAGGAAAGTTTTAGTGGTCAAAAGATAATTTAAATGGATTTTTAGTGAAACCTGGTGTAAACCGAAAGACGTTTTTAAGGAAAATTTAAGATAAATGGGTTAAATGTTACAACTTATAAAAATCATAACTTTACAATAGTTTAATAAATAAAATAACCTCAAAAGTCAAATGGTTGGTCAAACAAGCCTTTAAAATGGTCAAACCCGACTAAAAACGCGTTTTAACGGTTTAAACGTAAAAACGAGTCTTTCCACTTTTAGAGACAATTTTTATAATCTAAAAGGTTTGAAACTCATAAAAATGATTTTAAGAAATAGATACTGGACTTAGACTCCAAAAAGGTGAAAACTCATAAATAACCATTTTAAACCGTTCGGTTTTACCGTAACCGGCAACGTTAAACGTGTATTTTAGAAACCGAGTCTATAAACTGAAATTTTGGTAATAAGTCCTTAGAACAAAGTTGAATTAAGGTCTTGAACCTGATTTTTAAGAATAGAGGACATTTAATGCAAGAAACCAAACTTAAGGGTAGAAATTGTCAATTTTGAAACTTCAGGGGCAAAACTGTAAATTTTACAAACATCATAACCGACTCCCATAAGTTCATTTTCCCCTTTAAATGGCATAATTACTATATATACCTGGTCTAGTAAGGTAGAAACCGTTGATTCCTTGAAAAACCTTGACTTTCCTTAAAAGGAAACTTTTTACACAAACCTAATCGAATCAAAACCGAAACCGTCTATTTAAGTCTTAGGCACTATGGTTGCTCCTTAAATAGGTTTAGAGCAGTAGCTAATCTTTTAATATATTCATATTATGGTGCTAGACTTGAGCTATTCCCGGCACGCGAAGAATTTCTATTTGATTGATACCTAAGGTGAGTTCTCGTGTTCCCCTTTTTACTTCTGTTTTGGGGATGAAGCATGCTCCTTTTAAACTGAAGCTCTTATGTGTGATACTGTTTACTGTTTTGCATGATCTTTTGTTTTATGAACTATGATTGTGCTTACTGATGCTTGTATGTAGGATTGTTTGGATACCTGCTGATACTTTAGTCATAATCATTAATTCTTTTGTGAACCGCTTGTCTTTACGTGAATAGATCTATTTGGGGAATCCCCCACGCACAGTGGCTCTCGCCACAGGGAGGTACCCCACTGAGATCCTGAGGGTCGTTTGTGGCATGTAACAGGTTTTGGGTAAGATACTATGGTGAACCATCCTAGCAGGAGTGGTTCACTATTCTGAGGCTTGGTCCTTTTCCTACGGGAATATCCGGTTAAACACAAGTTTAGAAGAGGCCAACCGGGGACCAAGTGCAGGGTTGATTGTGATACCCCACAATGACTGATACTAAAACGATGCTTTTAAAATCGAATGAGATTTTTATAAACTATCACACTGGATTCTAAAACCTTTACTGTGGACTTTTATAGTTCCTTTTATTTGTTTTGAAACTTTAAGCACTTGAATTCACCAACTTTTTAGTTGACACTCTTTTTATTTTGAGCATGTTTCAGGTAACCTGTGAAGACTCTTAGCTTATGGACGACTTAGACTCAACCCCGAGACCATGGCATTGTTTGTGTGACCAGAATTGTGACTTTGACGATTTGATACATGACTATTTAAATTTATTGAACATGTAAACATTTGGGGCTGGATTTGTTTCCAGCCTGGTGTCTTTTAAAACGTTTAATGCCATGTGATGTTCTCTCCCTTTGAGCTCTTATAATGGTTTGTTTCCGCTGCCATATATGTTGTTGCTAATCTGTGACGTCCCACCCTACCTGGGCCCGGGGTGTGACAGATTGGTATCAGAGCCAAAGGTTGTAGAGAAGTCGGGAATACCCTAGTAGACCCTAGGCTACAACCCTGATACCCTAGGACTGTCCTTGTAGGAAAGTGTTGGAATGATCGGGTTGGGTAAATTGATGATTACACCTGATCAACGTAATCATGAATTTACCGGACACGTAATTTCCATCATGGACCTCTAAGTTATGTTTGGACCTTTCTGTTTGATGCTGATTAACCTTGAATTTTATTCTGACTGGAGATTGAAGTTAATTTTCTTTAGATGAACTGTTTTGCTTGACACTATTATGAGAAACAATTGATTCTAACATCACTGATAAGGGATACATAGAGATCCCTGATACTAATGCCATTACTATTACTATGAGTATATTATTATTATTAAGACTATCATGAGCTATGAGAAACCAAATTACTCATGATGTCTTTTTACAGGAAACTACTATGGCTGAAAGAGGTAAGGCACCCGCACATCCAGTTGATGAGACTGCCCTATTGGGACACTGAGTAGGAAGCCCCAAATGGAGTATGAGGCATACCTGCAGAGGTGTGGACACCCGGGTTGGATCTCCGCCACGTCAGAGGACACTAGAGCTTCCGAGGATTCTTCTTCGTCAACGCCACCCAGGTCCGGACGCGCTCCCGCTCGCCACATGTTGCCGCTCCATCCCACTCACCGATACCTCCCATTGGGAATTGGGGAGCACGCACCGTCACTGGTCCACGAAAGGCTGTTAGACCTGGGACTTTGGTCTCATTTAGGTTGCCTCCTCCTCCTCCACCACCGGTCAGGGCTCCCATACCCGCACCACCACCGTACGAGCCACACGACGCCACCCACAAGAGGAGCCTTGGATGCCTCCAAGGCACAACATGCATGTTGGTCCCAGCGTGTTCTCTAGAGACCAGCACTCTCAGTCTAGCCGGCGGGCTAGTGACTTTGGTCCATCTGACCCTACCCTGAGCGAGATACTGAGGACCATCGAGCGCCACGAGCTGACTCTTCAGCCGCCACCCGGACTCACAGTCCGCTCAATTCCAAGCTATGCTGGCATCAGAGGGTGTGCAGAGATTGGAGCGGGAGAAGAGGAAGAAGAGCACCAGATGGATGGGATGGCTGAAAAAGAAGTGGATGTGAGGGCGACCATGTGGAAGAGGAAGAAACTATCTGTCTTAGAATACTTGAAGGAAACAAACTTATTATTATCCGACATTATTATTATTATTATTATTATTCATGGGGGTGATGGCACCTTCCACCTTGTAAGAGCTAGACTCTGATGCTATGAACTTTGTCTTGCTTTGAACTATTCATATGATACAATGCTGTTGAAACATTTACGATTATCCGTCATGTGCTGTTTATTCATGGTGTTGGGCCATGTTATTCTTTATGACTGCTTAAACTGTTTAAATTGGTAATCTGTGGAACTTGGTAAGTTGTGTGCAATTATACACCGTATTCTCTCTTCGTAGAGAGGAAGTCTTGTAGGGAATTGATGCATAGACTGATTGAAACAAATTATGAGATGCTAAACGACTTTGTCTGTCGTACTGTCAGAATGCCTACCAGAAGAGGAACACCCATTGGAAGGCAAGCAGCAAACCGTGGTCGTCACGAAAGAACAAGGCGAACCAGAAACCAACCACCTACCCCTCCAGGGACTCCCGCCGGGGAGAATGCTAACTCAGGAAACGATGAGAGGATGGCAAATCTTGTGGCACAGCAAATTGCAAATGCTATACTAACTATTATTGCTCAAATAAATGCTAACCGGATGACGCCGGAGGTGGTACTGGGGCTGCCAACAACGAAGAATCTGAAGCTATCAGGAAAGGGTGCTCCTACAAAACATTCATGGCTTGCAAGCCAAAGGACTTCCATGGCACCGAGGGTGCAATTGAAACCTATAGATGGCTGGACGAAATCGAAGCTGTGTTAGACATCAGTGAGTGCAAGTTGGAACACATGGTGAGGTTTGCTTCTAATCTCTCAAGGGACCAGCACTTGAGTGGTGGAAAACCATCATCCAGCCTCGAGGCGGGATGCTGTGGGTAGGATGAACTGGTCTGAGTTTAGGGAGCTAATCACCAACAAGTACTGTCCGATCAACCAACTAGAGAAACTGGAGGCTAGATTTCTGAATTTGGAATGAGGGGTCCGAACTACACCGAATACATCAACCAGTTCCTTGCATTGTCCCGACTGGTACCACACTTGGTGATGCCAGAATCCAAGGGCGTGGCCCGCTTCATCTGGGGGTTACACCCAAGGGTAGGGGCATGGTTCGGTCATCCAGGCCTACAACCATACAGGCGGCGGTCGACCTTACCAGTAGTCTGACCGACGACCTAGTTAGAGCAGGGTGGATTGAACATGGAAAATTGAGGACAAAAGAAGGTTGTGGAAGAAAAGAGGAAGTGGGTTGATACTAGGAAGATGGTCGGCAGCAGCAGCGGTTCAAACAGAAACCTAGAGAAGAAGCGAGACGAAAGATGACCAGGGTGGAAAGGCAAGGAGGTTGTATCTGGGCACAAGCCCCTTCTGCGATAAATGCAAGCTTCATCACCAAGGGAGTGCAATCCCATGCCTTGTTATCGATGCAAGAAACCTGGTCACCTGATTAAAGACTGTACCTACGAGCCTGGAAAACAATGCTATGAGTGCGGGGACCCCGGGCATATGAGGAACAAATGCCCCAATTAGGAAGAAACAAGGACAACCGACCCAATAAGCCCAAGGGAAGAGCTTTTGTGATGGATCCCGCTGGAGCCCGAAAGGAACCCGATGTGGTCAATGTACGTTTCTTGTAAACGATCATCCTGCTACTGTTTTATTTGATACTGGCGACTGCCAGTTTTATCTCTAGTGCTTTTAGATCCTCGATTGACTTAGCTACGTGTGCCTTAGCCGATACGTTTACCGTCGAATTAGCTGATGGTAATATTTTAGAAACTAACGAAATCATCAAGATTGTTCAATAAATCTAAATGGGCATGCATTTAAGATAGATCTGATGCCCATTAAGTTAGGAGGATTTGATGTGGTTGTCGGCATGGACTGGTTAGCTAAGAACAGAGTCGAAATTGTTTGTGATGAACGCCTACTCAAGATACCATTGAACGACAAGGAAGAGTTAGTGGTGCAAGGGAAAGGAGTAACACCTTATGCCCCATGATATCCCATTTAAAAGCTACCAAGAGCTTAAGGAGGGGATGCTCAGCTTTCATCATCTACGTGATGAAGACCAAAGAGGAAGAAGATTTCGGACATCCCAGTAGTTTCTGAATACCCTGAGGTGTTTCCGGAAGACCTACCGGGACTTCCCCCGAATCGACAAGTTGAGTTCCAAATAGATTTGCTGCCTGGCGCTGCACCGGTAGCCAAAGCGCCGTATCGACTCGCTCCTCCTGAAATGAAGGAACTGATGATGCAAGTTCAAGAACTATTGGACAAAGGGTTTATACGTCCGAGTGTCTCTCCATGGGGTGCTCCGGTGTTATTTGTGAAGAAGAAGGACGGCACCTTACGCATGTGCATCGACTACCGGGAATTAAATAAGTTGACCATAAAGAACCGTTACCCTCTCCCAAGGATAGACGACCTATTCGATCAACTTCAAGGAGCAAGCTACTTCTCCAAGATAGATCTGAGATCCGGTTACCACCAACTGAAGATCCGAGAAGAAGACATACCCAAGACGGCTTTCCGAACTAGGTATGGGCACTATGAGTACTTAGTCATGCCCTTCGGACTGACTAATGCACCAGCAGCATTCATGGACCTCATGAACCGTGTGTGCCGCCCATATCTTGACAAGTTTGTGATTGTGTTCATCGACGACATTCTGATCTACTCTCAGTAGTAAGGAAGAACACGAGAGGCATCTCAGACTAATTCTTGAATTACTCAAGAATGAGCAACTATATGCCAAATTTCAAAATGTGAATTTTGGATGCGAGAGATCCATTTTTAGGGCATGTAGTGAATGAGAATGGAATTCAAGTTGACCCTTCCAAGATAGAGCTATAAAGAATTGGAAGATTCCTGAGACTCCCACTGAGATTAGACAATTCCTAGGATTGGCCGGATACTACCGACGATTCATAAAGGACTTCTCACGAATTGTGCAACCATTGACCTCACTGACTAAGAAAGACAAAGCCTTTGTATGGGAACCCGAGCAAGATGAAGCATTCGAGACGCTTAAGGAAAAACTATCCAGTGCACCTGTTTTGGCCCTTCCAGAAGGAGTCGAAGACTTCGTAGTTTATTGTGACGCCTCGCGTCAAGGGTTAGGTTGCGTGCTAATGCAACGCAACAAGGTTATTGCCTATGCATCTAGACTGCTAAATGATCACGAGAAGAACTATACTACGCACGATCTGGAATTAGGTGCCGTGGTGTTTGCTCTCAAAATGTGGAGGCACTACCTCTATGGCACGAAGTGTATCATTTACACTGACCATCGAAGTTTGCAACACATTCTCGACCAGAAAATGCTAAACATGCGTCAAAGAAGATGGGTGAGCTGTTAAACGACTATGAGTGTGAAATCCGTTATCATCCCGGAAGGCCAATGTGGTGGCAGATGCTTTGAGCAGAAAGGAGAGAGAGAAACCTCTTCGTGTACGAGCTTTAAGGATAAGTGTGTACACAGACCTAGTCGCAAGGCTGAAAGAAGCTCAAGTGAAGCGTTAAAGGAGGAAATTTAGCAGCAGAAGGATTAACTGGAATGGAAAAGCGGTTTGAAATAGGAACTGATGGTACATATAAGTGCGAAGGGAGAACTTGGGTGCCAAAGCATGGGGGAATTCGAGAGGTAATTCTCGATGAAGCTCACAAATCTAGGTATTCAGTTCACCCTGGGAGTGATAAAATGTACCAGGATTTGAAGGCACTTTTCTGGTGGCCTGGAATCAAGAAATCAATCGCTATGTATGTCAGTAAGTGCCTAACCTGTGCCATGGTAAAAGCGAGAATCAAAAACCATCAGGATGTTACAGCAGCCAGAAATCCCAGAATGGAAATGGGATAACGTCACGATGGACTTTGTTACCAAGTTACCCAGAACATCTAGGGGTCATGATGCCATTTGGGTGATAGTGGATAGACTAACCAAAGCAGCTCACTTTTTACCAATTCGGAAGACTATGACATGTCAAGACTGGCTCAACTGTATATCAATGAAATAGTGGCTAGGCATGGTGTGCCACTATCAATAATCTCCGATCGTGATAGTCGTTTTACTTCGCGTTTCTGGAAATCACTTCAACGAGCCTTAGGAACCCGTCTGGACTTAAGCACGGCGTACCATCCGCAAACTGACGGTCAAAGCGAGAGGACTATTCAAACCCTAGAAGATATGCTGAGGGCATGCGTAATTGATTTTGGTGGGAACTGGGATAATCATCTTCCATTGGTGGAGTTCTCCTATAACAACAGTTACCATGCAAGTATCAATGCTGCTCCGTATGAGGCTCTCTATGGTAGGAAATGTCGGTCACCCTTGAGTTGGAATGAAATTGGTGATAGTCAAGTATTGGGACCCGACATCGTATTGGAGACCACTGATAAGATTTTCAAGATCAAGGAACGTCTACGGGCGGCAAGGGATCGTCAAAAGAAGTACGCTGACAGAAGACGAAACCATTAGAGTTTCAGATAGGTGATAGAGTAATGCTGAAGGTAGCACCGTGAAAGGAACCGTGAGGTTCGGAAAAAGAGGCAAGTTAAGCCCAGATACATTGGACCATTCGAAATACTAGCAAGAATTGGTCCTGTGGCTTACAAGTTGAAACTACCTCAGAAATTGAGTTATATACATGACACCTTCCACGTGTCAACTTGAAGAAATGCCTGGTAGACAAACCTTGGAACTACCGTTGAAGGAGACAAGAATCAATGATAAGCTGAACTTCGTGGAAGAGCCTATAGAGATCACGGACCGCTTGGTCAAGCAACTCAGACGAAGCCGCATACCCAAGGTTAAGGTTAGATGGAACTCGAGACGAGGGCCGGAATTCACTTGGGAACGTGAGGACGAGATGAGGAAGAACTACCCGCATCTCTTTAAACCCACCCGTACCAATGCTAAGCGAAGTTAAAATTTCGGGACGAAATTTCCTAAACGGTGGGAGAATGTGACAACCGGTCCCAAGGTCACTATTCTAAACCCTAATTTAATTGCATCATATATCCCGTCTTATGAGTACTAATAATGGAAACAATTCAATTATATCAAGAGTGTTAGAATCACTAATTTTTACTTGATCTATTTTTATGATTCTATGTTTTTACGCGAATTTAGTCATTTTAAGTCTTGCCTTTTTAGAAAATTCGTGCCCGGGAATATTAATTAGTCACCCTAGCTAGAATTAAGAATACCAATTGAAACAATTAAAAGTATATGTGCACACACACTTGAAATTTTCGGATTAAGCATGCATTATCATGCATAACACTTAGTCAATTACTAACAACTTATACCACCAAAAATACTACCATTTATAAAATCTACCCTACAATTAATTAATTAAAATTGAAATTCAAAATGGCACTAGGAGACAAGCCAAGATCGGCCGCCCCCCATGCCACCAATGAGAAATTTTGCTTTCTTACACACCCTCCACCTTTTTCTTCCATCCATTCACTCTTCATGCATTTTTCACTTTGCAAGACTTCCATTCCACTCTCCTCTCTCTCTCTCGAAATTCCCTGCTGAAACACCCTCATCCTCTCAAAAATCCTCTCTAACTCACCCTCATTTCAGCTCCAAACCGTGAGAAACAAGCCCTCCATAATCGGCCAGCAGCAAAACCGCAGCAAGGGTGAACTTTGGGTGATGTTTTGAAGCCTTGAACGTGCAAGACTTGAGGTTCCAGCCTTTGTTCGAGCTTCTCCAGCCTCCTCCAAGAAGATTCCAGCCATCCACGCCATCCACACCTTCAAATCGCGAGTTACATCAAGTGTAAGCTCTATGTGTCGGTTTTGGTCATTTCTTAAGCTAGTCTTCATTTTTCACCTAAAACCCATCTTTTTCTTGTTGTAGCAGAAACATCTCACCCTCACTTTGTTCTTGAGGAGTTCCCCACGTTCTTGAAGGTATACCACACTTATAATGCTCATTCCAAGGGGTAGAATCCGATTTACCCCTTGAAAACCCACTTTTGGTGTTTTTGTGTCACCATGCACTTGTGAATCTTGTAACCCTTCAAAACCAAACGTCTAACCTGCATATTAATGGGTTTTAAGACTATCAACAACCTGTTTTTGAAGTCTCCAGGGTGTACACCACTTACATGTGGTAAAAGTATGCATTACACCTTGAACAATGCTTCATTCTACTAGTAATAACCTCTTTTAGACATTTCTTGAAAACCTCTTAGACAAGGGTTGTAATCTGCTCAAAATGACTTTTAAGACACCCTAATAATCTGATTTTAAGTTAGATAAAGTTAAAGTAATGGTTAAACTCAAGTTACAAGGATTTACACATGTGTAATGGCCATTTATGACACTTTCTACATGTTTTAAAGTCCATGGATGTATAGAACAACTAGGAAACGTTTGGGACTGTCATTTCAGTATTTTTGGTGCATATTAAGCTTAGTACATGGCTTGACCTCTGGAACAAAGGACATAATGTGTTTAGGCCTAGTTTGGTCACTTTCGGGACCCGAAAACGGGTTAAAACGACTTAAAAATAGAAAACATGGACCATAAACGTTTTAAAGAGAATTTCCAGGTTCTAAATGGATAAATAAAGTGTTCTGGAGTCAATGGAAAGTTTTAGTGGTCAAAAGATAATTTAAATGGATTTTTAGTGAAACCGGGTGTAAACCGAATACGTTTTTAAGAAAAATTTAAGATAATGGGTTAAATGTTACAACTTATAAAATCATGACTTTCCAATAGGTTAATAGATAAAATAACCTCAAAAGTCAATGATTGTGGTCAAACAAGCCTTTAAAATGGTCAAACCCGACTAAAAACGCGTTTTAACGGTTTAAACGTAAAAACGAGCCTTTCCACTTTTAGAGACAAATTTTTATAATCTAAAAGTTTGAAACTCATAAAATGATTTTAAGAAATAGCTACTGGACTTAGACTCCAAAAGGTGAAAACTCATAAATAACCATTTTAAACCGTTCGGTTTTACCGTAACCGGCAACGTTAACGTGTATTTTAGAAACCGAGTCTATAAACTGAAATTTTGGTAATAAGTCCTTAGAACTAAGTTGAATTAAGGTCTTGAACCTGATTTTTAGAATAGAGGACATTTAATGCAAGAACCCAACTTAAGGGTAGAAATTGTCAATTTTGAAACTTCAGGGGCAAACTGTAAATTTTACAAAACTTCATAACCGACTCCCATAAGTTCATTGTCCCCTTAAATGGCATAATTACTATATATATCCCTGGTCTAGTAAGGTAGAAACCGTTGATTCCATGAAAAACCTTGACTTTCCTTAAAAGGAAACTTTTTACACAAACCTAATCGAATCAAAACCGAAACCGTCTATTTAAGTCTTAGGCACTATGGTTGCTTAAATAGTTTAGAGCAGTAGCTAATCACTTAATATATTCATATTAGGGTGCTAGACTTGAGCTATTCCCGGCACGCGAGAGAATTTCTATTTGCTTGATACCTAAGGTGAGTTCTCGTGTTCCCCCTTTTTACTTTCGTTTTGGGGATGAAGCATGCTCCTTTTAAACTGAAGCTCTTATGTGTGATACTGTTTACTATTTTGCATGATCTTTTGTTTTATGAACTATGATTGTGCTTACTTGATGCTTGTATTGGGGATGTTTTGTGAACCTCTTGTCTTTACTGAATAGATCTATTTGGGGAATCCCCCACGTACAGTGGCTCCCGCCACAGAGAGGTACCCCACTGAGATCCTGAGGGGTCGTTTGTGGCATGTAACAGGTTTTGGATAAGATACTATGGTGAACCATCCTAGCAGGAGTGGTTCACTATTCTGAGGCTTGGTCCTTTTCTACGGGAATATCCGGTTAAACACAAGTTTAGAAGAGGCCAACCGGGACCAAGTGCAGGTTGATTGTGATACCCCACAATGACTGATACTAAAAACGATGCTTTTAAAATCGAATGAGATTTTTATAAACTATCACACTGGATTCTAAAACCTTTACTGTGGACTTTATAGTCCCTTTTTTGTTTTGAAACTTTAAGCACTTGAATTCACCAACTTTTTAGTTGACACTCTTTTATTTTGAGCATGTTTCAGGTAACCTGTGAAGACTCTTAGCTTATGGACGACTTAGACTCAACCCCGAGACCATGGCATTGTTTGTGTGACCAGAATTTGTGACTTTGACGATTTGATACCATGACTATTTAAATTTATGTTGAACATGTAAACATTTGGGGCTGGATTTGTTTCCAGCCCGGTGTCTTTTAAAACTTTAATGCCATGTGATGTTCTCTCCCTTTGAGCTCTTATAATGGTTTGTTTCCGCTGCCATATATGTTGTTGCTAATCTGTGACTTCCCACCCTAACTGGGCCCGGGGGTGTGACAGTCAACAACTGTAAACCCATATACATGTTCATAAAGCATGTAATAACTAATAATATAAATAGTACGACATTCAATAACCAATAATCATTAATAAAGAGTTTTCATTACATATATCAAAACATTACATCAGTGTAATCAAAGTGAAAGTCATTTACATTTAAGCACACTAGAACTATGGGACATGTGTACCAACAAACTCCCCCTTAGAACTAGTTCTACCTATTCTTTGACTTCCTTTGTAAACTCTTCATATCTCTTGAATCTTCCTCTTTCAAAACCCCGACGATATCAAATGCGAAGCATAAGCGTATGAACAGTTGAAACTGAAGCGCTTGCATGATATCTTGCGTATCAAAAAATAGGTTGAGGTCTGAAGTTAACACACCTGGTATGATACTTTCTTCTCAACGCAGCCTTAAACCAGCCTGACATCTTCTTTGGATCGGCATATAGTAACTTTAGGCGTGCCAGCTGGTTGAGCTCAAAACCGGGAAGTCTTTAGATCATGTGGAAATCTAAAGTACTCTATTCCTTTCTCACTCTTCACTGCCTAAACACTCAGATCCTCAAAGTATGCCTATGCTATGATCTTGCCTGACACCTTGAGAAGCTTCTTTACTTTGTAGAGCTTGGTGTAGGTACTTGGCTTTGGTGCAGTGCGCTGGGCTTAGATCTCTGCAAAACTAGCCACCCATTCAGCCATTCTGATGTCCACATCGGCGTCCGAGGCTTGGGCTTGGCTTGTTGATGTCGTTGCCTCCTTTTCCAGCTGATTTAGCTTTTCCAATGTATCACTGCCGAGAGTACTACCCAAATTGGGAACCACATGTCCCTCTCGGTTAGTGTACTCTGGATAATGCTGGGCTGTGATGTCCTTAATCTCTATTTCATTTACATCGTTAAGCTCATCATCACTAGCCACATCAACAGTTGGAGCGTCTTTGACAATCTCATCCGGGTTCAGCCGGAACATCTCAACAAGTTGCTCATCAGTAAGGTCATGAATTATTTCTCCTTCTTTGGGTATAAGTCTCAGACCTCCTGACAACCCCTTGCAAATCAAGTATCATAGTCAATTGAGACTGATTTGCTAAAGGGAGCAACATCATATTCATCTTGCTGAGATATCTGATCTGCTTGAATTAAACATTTAAACACGTCAATGGTTTGTAATTAATCAAGATAATCAAACATTTAATAACAATATATAAACATTAATTACATAACATTATACATGATTTCAAGTACAAAATTTTTATAAAACATAGACATCTAAGCTTTACTTTTGTCTTGAATCATGTCAGGGTCTTCTGCAGTCGGGGATGTAGGTGGGGCAGAGGATGATGTTCCTTGTTCTTGTTTTCTCTTCATTCTTCGCTCTTCACCAGGAGCTGAGGCAGATGCAACTGCATCTCTTCTTCATCATCATCATATTCCCGCCTCCCTCTGGCTCTCCCTCACCACTGACCTCATCATCATCACTCTCATCATCTTCTCCATCATCATCATCATCATCCCCTTCTCCGATCTTCTAGAGGCTCATCCTTAGATCCTTTGAGTTTGAGCATGATCGTCTTATTAGTAGCCTCTAACTCCTCCAACTTCTTACCTGATTCCACCTTATGCTCTTGGAGTTGGGCTATCTGCTGGGCTTGCTATGAGATCTGCTGAGCTTGAGTAGCATTAAGCTCCACAAGCTGACGTATCTGTGCAGTCTTCTCCTCATCAATAGCCAACAGCTTTAGCACCATTCGGTTTGGTGCTGCCAGCTGTTCCTCTACCCCAATGGAGGGTAGAGAAGAACCTGTGGGGAAACTGGGGTGTGAGGATGGTCCGGCTTGGTGGCTGGTGGCAGTAGTAGTGGCTGAGATCTAGTCGTGCGAATGAGCTCATACCTACGACTGAGTCATGCGACTGGGCTTAGACGTTTGTTTTCCCATGCGTTTACCTCAGTCGTGTGACTGAACTCATACGCATGGTTCAGTCGTGCGATTGAGCAATTCGTTCATCTCAATCGTGCGATTGAGCCATTCGCATAGCTCAGTCATGCGATTGAAATTCATCAGGGTGTCCATTCGCATGACAGACGATTTGTTCATTCAAATTCAAATTTGAGCAAAACATGATGTTAGACGTTGTGGCTTGGCTCATTAGGTTTGCAAATGTCCGACTAAACTCCTAATAACTTTTATTTGATCAAGATCCTTAGTTTTAATGGATTATTTGTAAAACTAAGTCTCGGTTCTATTTAGGTCTCAAGTTCGATCATTTGGACATGTTTTTACTGATCTTTGAGGTTGAACATCGTCGCGCAATACCTGTAGAGTCAGTACAAATCGTCAGTAACTTCAAACAAGGTCTATACCGATCAAACGAAATTGGTGGTAGGTTTAAGTCGTGCGTTTGAGTGGGCGATTGGAGTGAATGAACAACTGCGACCGACTCCCCCTCTATTTATACTAGGGTTTCCTCCAGTCGTGCGATTGAACCTAGTCGCATACTTGATTCGTGCGACGGAGGGTCAGTCGTGCGACTGTCACAGTCGGTCACCTCCAATCAAGCGATTGGGTGTCATTCGTGTGACTGTCACAGTCGGTCACCTCCAATCATGCGATTGGGTTCATACGTATGGTCCAATCGTATGACTGGTCCATTATCATGGTCCAGTTGTGCGAATGGCTCATACTTATGATTTTTGACCTCATGATCATTTGACACTTAGCCTCTTTTAACAGTTGATAAAACATTTTGAGCATTCGATCATCTCAGACATGACCATTTATCCACCTGATCACCTTAGACGTGATCCATTTATCCACCCGATCACCTCAGACGTGATCCATTTATCCCCCGATCACCTCAGATGTGATCCTTTTACTTTTTCAGAAACAAGTGATTCAAGATTTACGTTAAGTTCATTTTGTGACATTCATAGAGATGAATCTCGTAGCACAGTCCGACACTGACACACTATACATAAAACTTGAAAAACTAGAAAACTAAACTAAGTAACAAAAATAAACATGTTTTTGTGATTTAGTTAGGTAGGGTTTAAAAACACTTTAACAATCATTTTAAAATGATCCTCCCCCTGAGCAGAACAGCCTATTAGCATTACGTCATTTCTAAGACAGATTCATATGGAATCAGACAGGCATAAACGTAGTTTCTTGGAACTTTTGTGCATATATTGAAAAGGAAACTGCATATTTACAGATCACAGTTTCTCATTCATCTAAGACTTCTAAGTGCCAACTGGAAATCATGCTTGGTGTATTCAAGACATTGAACATCATCTGAGCAGTAATCTCGTCATCTGAACATGTTGGAGGAAGGTTGAATGATTTGAAAAAGCCACGTATTGAAGAATGACAACAGACCTTTTCCAGCACGGGGGGGTGTATCTTTGCACATCTATGTTGCACCATACTTCTACTAGACCTGTCGAGTTGTTATAAACCTGTTTGTCTTGTATGATGTATCCTAGAAAGATCCCCTGATCTGCTTTCTCGCTGAACTTGCCCTCTGGAGTTTTCTTCAGTAACATACATGGAGCTCCGAATGGTTCCAGATACTCCAGGTTTGGTTTGCGCTTCTGAAGTAACTCATAGCAAGTCTTCCCATGTCGCTTGACTACCAACACATGATTAAGCGTGTAGCACGCATTGGCAACTGCTTCATTCCAGAATTGTACTGGCAGCTTTGAATCTGCCAACATAGTCCTTGCAGTCTCGATCAAGCTCCTATTCTTGCGTTCAGCAACCCCATTCATCTGTGGCGTGTATGCAGAGGAGAACTGATGAACAATTCCCTTTTCTTTGTAGAAAACATCCATCCACTGATTCTTGAATTCAGTTCCATTGTCTGAATGAACCTTCCTCACCTTCAGATTGTAAAGGGACTCCAGTGTTGTGACGAGCACTTTGAACGATTCAAATGTTTCTGACTTAGCTTTCAGAAACATCACCCAGGAGAATCGTGAGTAGTCATCTGTGACTACAAAGCAGTATAAGTCTCCAGCGATACTCTTCGTGCTGACAGGACCGAACAGATCCATATGCAGAAGCTCCAGGGGTATCTCAATAGAGTTAACGTGCTTGACTTGTGAGACTTCCTGGTCTGCTTTCCCTTCTTGCACGAGACACAAAAATCTAGAAGTTTGAAGTTCTTGATAGTAACTCCCTCAACTAAGTTGTTTTGAATAAGATGATTCATCTTCCTAGGATTTATATGTCCCATTCTCCTATGCCATGAGATGGACTCCTTCTCAGTTGCTTTTGACAAAAGCACTGAGCAGTGGACTCAGTAGTAGAAGCATTTGACATGTCCAAGACGTACAAATCGTTGTACCTTGAAGCTAACATTATAGCTGCTCCTCCGGAATATCCATCTCCTTCTTCAGAATGTAATACTTCCTATTGTCAAACATTACTTTGAAGCCCTTATCACATATCTGAGAAACAAAAAGTAAATTTTTCTCTAACTGCTGAACAAAATTTATTTTATCAAACATTACCATTCAATTACCTACTTCTCCTTGCACGGTAATGTAGCCTCCTTTGTTTCCAGCGAACGAAACATGTCCCCCTTTAATTTGTTTGACGTTGAAAAGGGGAGACTGATTTCCTGTCATGTGCCTGGATGCTCCGCTATCTACAATCCATGTGTTGGTAGAAGCACTGTAGCAGACAACCTGCACAAAAACAAAAAATATTAGATAAGGAGGGGGACCCAAGCCTTTACTGGCTTGGGTTTCCCAGAGGCATCGCACATCACAAACTCCACCCACTGTCCATTTGGAGTTTGAGGAGCAGCATTCTTCTTTTGATCACCACTATCAGACACATCAGATGATTTAGGTTTCCACTGACCAGCCTTGTGTAAAGCTGGTTTGTGGTAAACCAGTGATTGATTAATGGATTGACCTTTAGGCTTATTTTCAAAAACCGGTTTACCTCAGGCATCACAGACTTGCCAGTGGCTTGTCTATGTTGTCTGTGGTGTTGGGGAGGAGTGTTAGACCTTGCAGGTGTTTTAGACCTTGGTTTGTGAAATTAGGTTTAACATCCTGATCTAGTTCGACTTTACGCCTAGGTGTCTGATAGCGAGGACAGTGTGAAGAAATGTGTCCTCTTTGTCCACAAGTATAGCATGATCTCCTCTCAACAGGACTAGGAGATCTCTTGTGGGGTGGGAGGTACACTTCAGGCATGGGCTTTTTGGTCTCAACTTTTGGTTTTTCATCTTCTTTGACAATTTGATTTGTTTAACGTTGTGATTACTTTGTCTTTTCAAATGGTTGAGATCTTGCTTAACCTGTTTAGACTGAGTAGGTTTTGAAGTCTTTGGTTGTGTAATAGCAGATTGTGAACCCACCCCAAGAGGTACATTATTATCCTCTTCCACCCAGTCCTCAATGATGATTTTATCCTTTGTGCCCGATGTTGAAGCCTTCTGATCAGCAACCGGAGGTGCAGGTTTAACTGCAGTGTCTGGATCACTAACCAGAGGAGTAGTCACCACATGCTCCTTGATGGGGTTACTATTAACTAGTCTCTGTTTGGTGTTTAGAAGGATCTCTGTGGTGGGGGCACAACTTTATAACCCAACCCTTCCCATTGTTTCTTTCTTTAACCAAGTTTTGAAAGATGTGAGAGGAACTAGCTAAACTGTAGTTTTTGCTTTAAGGACTCATTTTCAACTTGTAAAACAGCTCTTTCCTTTTTTGTTTTCTCAATTGTTTTTATGTAAAACTTTATGTCATTTTCTTGGTTAATTGCTACAACTTCAGTTTCCCTAGTTGTTTTCTCAAAACTTCGATTTTCTCTTTATAACTGCTCTCATTTGTTTTAACACCCGATTAGCCTCAGTGCACAGTTTTAAGTCTTTTAACAAATTGTCATTATGATCTAACAATCTAGAAAATTTTAAATCTATGCTTTCTCTAAATTTATTACAATCAACATAAGCATGTTTATTAAAGAGAGCTTCTTTCAATTCTACCTACACAGATGTAGAGGTGCCAGCCATGAAAGCAGCCTGGGGTTCTTGGTGTGTTACAGATCCTGCATTCAGTTCATCCTCCACCAGGTGATCAACAGCAGCCATAGTCTCATTCACATCAGCAGTATCAAACTCAGCCGAGTTCTCCCCCTCACTCGCTAAGTCGTCGTTCAGATCATCAACCAATGCAATGTTAGCTTCACCATCAGATAAGAAACGGAAGGACCAGTCTTCTCCTTCATCACCCTGTGCTACCATGGCTTGGAATCATGGCTGGTTGAAGCTACCTTTTTGTCCTTATCCTGCCTGTTGGTTGAAGAAAACGGGTTGCCATTTCCTGTCTTCTTAGGTTTGACACACTCTCTCTTAAAATGGCCTTTCTCACCGCAGTTTAAACAGGTGACTTTTGACTTGTCAAATACAAAAGTTGTATCCTTTGTAGCCACCAGGTTCTATCCCGTCTTCTTAACAAACATCTTTGCTCTACGCACAGCACTAGCGAGAGCCCACATCATATCCATCTGCTCTAGCTCAGTTTCATCCACTTGCTCATAATCTTCCTCGACCAAGTGACAGTTACCAATCTTCCCTGCTACTAACCCTCATACGAATGGACCATAGCAGCAAGTAAATCCATATGCTCCTTAGCAACTTCCACAGTTACGTTGCTCAGATTCTCTATTGTTAACTTCGTTGGTTGAGCGTTTGCAGAACTGCATTGAACACTTGATGACACAACCGACTCACAACCTGAAGATGCACTTTGAACATTTGCAGATGTGTTAGACACGAAAGCAGTCTGCAAGGGTGCACTTGAAGATGCAGTAGTAGGAGCCACATTGTATAGAGAAGGATTCTGAGTGTAGGTTCCCTTTTTAGACTTGTACTTCTGTCGTAGCTCTTCCTCTCTCAGTTTCAGAATAAAGTCGTTTATATCCAATGTCTCAAGCACATCATTATGTCTTAAAATGGAAACGAATCCCACTTGTCATGTAAACCATCAGCCAGACTCGACACTTATCTTCCATAGACGTTTTAACTCCATGAGTGTGCAATTCACTCATCAAATGATAGAAGCGATCAATAATGTCATCCAGACTCTCATTTCTAATTGAAGAGAAGTTATAAAATTCCTTCTTTAAAGCTTTAGCCTTTAAAGACTTAAACGTGGCATTTCCTTCACACCGCTTCTGTAGAGCCTCCCATAACTTCTTGCACTGCTTATGCACTGAGAACTGATGAAAAATATCTTTTAGGATGGACTGTGTCAACAATGCATAGGCCTTCTTCTCAGAATTGTACGCAACCTTTTACGCCTCATTCAAACCACTTAGAGTCAATGGAAAACCATCAGCTCCAACTGGCATAGTGTAGGCAGTCTCAATAGTGCTCCGTAAGTTGTGTCCACTCCATTCAAATGAATTTCAAACTGTTGCTTCCATTGAGGATATTCGTCAAGTGTCAGAAGCTTCGGTGGTTTGTTGTGATTGTCGATCTCATTTTCCAATAGCAAGAGATTCTGAATTCTGGAGTCCTTCCCGGATGAGAAAGCAAAGTGCTATTCGTCCATGATTACTTGGACTAAAAACTTGACGATCTAACTGACTGATGCAACTGGGGAATGCGAATGAGACTCAATCGTGCGATTGAAGTCAATCAGACGATTGAAGTGTGCGACTGAGTTCACATGTGCTATTGAGGTCAACCATGCGTATGTACCTATGCGTATGAGTTCAGTCGTACGAATGAACGATACGACTGAGCTGAACCGAACGAACAAGTTTAACCGTGTGAATGAGCAGACGATTGGACCACATGCGACTGAGCTATGCGTATGAAGTTCAGTCGTGCGATTGGATCAATCGTGTGACTGAGACGTCTGTCTTCGAAATTTTTCAAAATTTTTCACTCAATTCGACTAAAATCACGATATTGAAAACCCTAGTCGGCTAGAACTCGAAAAATACAAACTTTTGAACACATGCACTCGTAAAAGTTGAATTTTTAATGCAAAAGGAACAGATCTTTGATTGAAAAACGTTGATTTTTGCAAAAACATGATTGAATCCACGTAGAATCGAGAGCCAAAGCTCTGATACCACTTGTTAGGACCGGGTACGTGCTGGTACTAACCGAATCTACGTGAAACCGAATCAAATAGTGCGGAATCCTACTTGATTGGTGATCCAATCAGGAAGAATGTTCACTTGATCAAAACTAACTATTAGAAAACGTTAGGAACGGATTAGAATCGATCAAGAACATCCTGTGAACTTGGAAGGGTCGACTAGGACGATCTGGGATGGCTAGGGTTGTCAATTCTCGAAGTGTTGTGTTTTTCCACGAATTAAGTGGTATTTATAGGTTTGGAGTCTTCATTCGTACGACTGAGCCATGAGTATGGCTCAGTCGTGCGACTGAGTCATACGGTCCACTCACACGGACGATTGCACGATTGATTCATTCGTACGACTGAGCCAGTCTAAAGACTCAGTCGTGCGTTTGGCTCAATCACATGGTTCAGTCGTGCGACTGGCCCATTAGCATGGTCCATTCGTGCGACTGGATCATAAGCCTTAGTTAAACACATTCCTGAACCTTAAATGATACAAAACTATGTCTAACAACTGTAAACCCATATAACATGTTCATATAAGCATGTAATAAACAATAATATAAATAGATACGACATTCAATAACCAATAATCATTCAATAAAGAGTTTTCATTACATATATCAAAACATTACGTCAGTGTAATCAAAGTGAAAGTCATTTACATTTAAGCACACTAGAACTAGGGACATGTGTACCAACAAACACAATCACTGATTTATCTAACGTTGGCCGACACACTCGGTTTATCAAATCCATAAAGGCAGCTGGCGTGCAAGTTAGACGAAAAGACATGATGAGAAACTTGTAGTGTCCATAACCCATGCGAAAAGCTATCTAAGGAATATCTTGCTCCTTCACCTTCAATTAATGGTAACCAAATCAGAGATCTATCCTTGAAAACCATCTGGCACCTTGAAGCTAGTCAAACAAGTCGTCAATCCTCGGTAGAGGATATCAATTCTTCACCATCAACTTGTTCAGCTCACGGTAGTCAATACACATTCTGATACTACTATCTTCTTCCTTACAAACAAAACCGGAGCACCCTAAGGAGAGATACTCAGTCGAATGAACCCTTTATCCATCAACTCCTGCAGTTGAGCCATTAGTTCCTTGATCTTGTTCGGAGCTAATCGATACGGTTCTTTGGAAACAGTTGAGCACCGGGTATCAGATCAATCTGAAACTCAATCTCGTGATCCGGTGGCACACCTAGCAAGTCTCCTGGGAACACGTCAGGAAAGTCACATACCACTGGCACATCAGAAAATTATGGTACCGATGCATCCACATCGTCGATGTAGGCCAGGTAGGCACTGCATCCACGTCTCATGTACTTCCCTGCCACCGCCATCGAAATCACCTTCGGAACCGTAATAACACGACCGCTGTAAATCATCACTGAACTTCCATCGGGTGCAACTAATCGAATCATCTTCTTGCAACACATGATGTTTGCCTCGTAGGCTGCTAACCAATCCATCCCTAGTACTACATCGAATCCGCCTAGGGGCATCACATGTAATTTAGTAAAAACCTATGACCTTCTAGTTCTATAGCACAGTCCTCTATCATATCAATAATTCTAGTAGACTACCAATAGCAGTTTTCTACGTCAAAAGGGTCATCGATACTTCTACTACTACAGACCATCGAAATCACCTTCGGAACCGTAATAACACGACCGCTGTAAATCATCACTGAACTTCCATCGGGTGCAACTAATCGAATCATCTTCTTGCAACACATGATGTTTGCCTCGTAGGCTGCTAACCAATCCATCCCTAGTACTACATCGAATCCGCCTAGGGGCATCACATGTAATTTAGTAGAAAACCTATGACCTTCTAGTTCTATAGCACAGTCCTCTATCATATCAATAATTCTAGTAGACTTACCAATAGCAGTTTCTACGTCAAAAGGTTCATCGATACTTCTACTACTAACAGAGGCAGCTTAGCATAAAAAACAGTAGAAATGAAACTCCTACTAGCACCAGAATCAAATAACACAAAGGCACAAATTTGGTTTACTAGAAACACACCTGACACGACATCAGGATCCACTCTAGCCTCCTCTCGTGTCATCGTGAAAGCTCTAGCATTTTCCCTCTATCCTCCTTCCTCCAGCTTCTTCATCATCCCTGAACTCTCGGCTCATGGTTTCTTATAGTCCCTGCTCACATGGCCTTCCTTACCACAGTTGTAACACCGTATAACTCCACACATCTTTGTCACATGAACAGGCTTCCCACACTTGAAGCACACATTCATTCCCTACTTGCATTCACCAGTGTGCTACTTCCCACATCTGCCACACTTCATCCCCGAACTCGATGACATCACCTTAGCGCCATCCACTTTCATCCTTTTGTTGTTTCTAGTGAAACCACCACGTCCAAACCTTTTCCTGTCCCAGCTTTTGTCACCACCACCCGTCTTCTTTACCTTAACCACCATCGACTCCTCTCTTTTATCATACAACCTACCCGCCAGGTCTACTACCGACCGAAAGGTACCCAACCGGGCAACAGTCAGATGCCTATGGATGTTAGCTAGCAATCCTTGGATGTACTTCTTGATCTTCCTTGACTCGGCGTCACCTAATCTGATACCAACCTTGCCATCTCATTAAACTTGGTGGTGTAGTGCTGGTGTGTCATGGTGCATGCCTTAAGCTGTTGGAACTCCCTTCCATCATGTCTAACCCTCTGTGAGGACAGAACACCTCAATCACCAGCTTCTTCAACTCTCCCCATCTTATCATCCCAATGGCCCTGCTACCCTTGGCTTGGATAATATTGTACCACCAACATAAGGCCGAGTCCACCAATGAGTGGGTGGCAAACTTAATGAGTGGGTGGCAAACATAACTCCAATTAACTTCGAGAAAAGAAATACCTGATCGCACGTAGCTACTTGGGCTGGCATCCCCTTCCCTTAGCCCATTCTTAGTTTAAGATTAGGTTTTTGAAAACATTTACCCAATTCACTTAAACTTTAGCTCCGATACCAACTTGTAAGTCCCCATTCCCGGAGACCTCACAGTTGGACAATCATCGTATCATTACATATATATTACATAATTTATAAGATAAGCAGCAGAATTAAGTTATCGAAAACCATTCATTTCATTGATAATACTTTATTATGCAACACAACATTGTTTAGTTACAAAAGAAAACATCCGTTAATTGCATTACAACAACAAAATTATTATGTGTGAATGGATGCCAATCTTGCCCTGCTGAGTAGCCTCCCTGTGTGCCATCGTCAGCAACATACCTGCCAACTGAAAATGCATAAAAGTCAGAGTTGCTGAGTGAGTTCTATTTTTAAAGTATTGAAATACTTTTTACTGTTTATATAAGAAATACTCTTTCTTATCAAAATTCTTTCTTACTTTCATACGTGATCATTCATCATTTATTATCACGTATTCATTCATTTCGTACTTGTTGGACCAAAAGAACCAATGAGCCAGATCAGAAAAACCTCTAAGTCCCGCAAGACATCACAACAACTGCTGAAAGCATCATCAGCTGTTTGACAAAGTCTGAAAGCCTCATAGCTGAAGATCAAAGTACTGAAGAACATCAGCTGAAGACTCAAGTACTGAAGACTCAAGTACTGAAGACTCAAGTACTGAAGACTCAGTACTGAAGACTCAGAAGACTCAAGTGCTGAAGACTCAAGTACTGAAGACTATCAGCTGAAGATCAAAGTACTGAAGATCAATAGCTGAAGTACAAAGACTGAAGACAAAGACTGAAGACATCAGCTGATGACAACTACTGAAGTCATCAGCTGATGAAACATCTGAAGTTAAAGTCTGAAGACAAGTGTTGAATCTTCAGAGTTTGTCACAACAGCTGAAGAAGTATTCTTCAGTTGTTGTGATGGTTTTCCTTTCAGCTTTTTCTTATCAGTAGTTGTATTTTCTATTCAGTAGTTGTAAAACGACTGAAGAGTATATTCTTCAGTCGTTGTAGTTTTCAGTAGTTTATTTTCAGCTGTTGTAATAAGTTTAACACTTAGCATTTTGTAAGGAGATGTCAGCTGTTTGACATCTTCAGTAGTTAAGGTAGTTTCAGTAGTTTGTTAGAATAACGGTTTGATGTCACTATCAAGTGACATCAGCTGACGTCATTCTTCCTATAAAAGGAAGATGACCTAATTGTAATCCTTGTCGAAGCATGTGATCTAATCGAAAACACCTTTTTGCAGAATTCCTCTCCTTCTCTATAATCTACTGTTACATTGATATATCTCTTGTGTTCTTAGTATAATTTGCTTAATTCTAGTGCTAAATCCATTGCGAATACAACCTAATTGATCAAACTAGAGGCTGAGATCCTTTCAAATGGTATCAGAGCTGGTTAATCATTGATCGATTTAACAATTGATCATTGAAACTGCTCTTTTGCTATCTACGTTGATCGATTAGCAAATTTGCAAGAATCGGTTATTGAGATTGATTTCTTCTGCTCTTCTGGCCATTAAACTTGAGGTTCTCGTGGTTTTGAGCTAGATTTGTTTTGTTTACCTTGATTTGCTTGAAGTCTGAGATGGCGACACCAACTAATGATCCTCACAATACTGGCTCCTCAACAAAGCCTCCGATGCTTGTGAGGAGTGAGTATAACATATGGCAACTCGTATGCTCCATCACTTGTCTGTCAACAGTGCTGGTTGTTGGAAGTCAGTGGTACATGGACCATACAAGCCTATGGTGAGCGTTCTGAATCAAATGAGAGGTTTCGAAGAAACCTGATCAATATTCGGACGAAGATCTTAAGCTGTTCGAGATTGATGCTAAAGCCCATGGAATTCTGGCCATGGCACTGCCTAATGAAATCTATTCAGGGCTGATGCATCATGAAACTGCTCATGATCTCTGGGTTGCTCTGAAGGAACAATTCGGAGGAACCAATGAGGTCTTAGCAAATACTAGGGAAATCCTCGCCCAACAATATGAGACATTCTCTCATAGGAAGGGTGAGACACTGACTCAACAGTTTGAGCGATTCTCTTGTCTTATTTCAAGCTGAAAATGGTTAAACAAGAGTATTCCAATAGTCAGATGAACAACCGTTTCCTCAGATCCCTGCCTGAGAGATGGGACACTTATACCATTGTCCTACGCTCCAGTGCAAATCTGATACTCTATCTCTCACCCAACTTCATAGGAAACTGCTTACATTTTGAGAGAGAGATAGAGCAGAAAAGGAAGTTGTCCACCTCTGGCAAGCTCACTGATGACTTTGTATCAGGCAATGCTGCACTGATAGGTCAAGAGTCAGAATATGCTGCATCAGAGAGTGCCTATGATGAGCATATTGATTTCTCTACCAATTCTGAACATGCTTTTGTTGGTGTTGATGGTAGTTCAGGAGGTAGCAGTGATAACCTGTGCTTTCTGATGGAGGACTTGAAGGGCATTCCAGATGATGATCTGGAAGAGATGGATATTTTGAGTCAAATGGCAATGATAAATATCATATCTCAAAAGTTCTACAAGAGAACTGGCAGGAAATTTCCTGGTCTCTCTGGCAAAACCAAAGTTGGTTTTGACAAGAGCAAGTTGAGGTGTCACAAGTGCCATAGGCTTGGACACTTTGCTAGAGAGTGTAGATCATCTGGATCTAATCCTCTGCACCCTTTGTGACTTTTCCAAGCAATAGCTCACAGAACAAAGGGCAACATACCACCAGTTCTGGTCATCCATCACAAGCTCAGTCATCACCTGCATACTTTGTTCTTACCCCTGCTTCTACATGCCACAACCAGTCAAGTTCAAGCACCCATTGCTCAACAACCCACATGCTCTTCCTATGCCTCAACCATCCCAATCTCATCAACAATCTCAACCTCAACAACACAGCTTTTTCACCCCAGGAGTTATGACTGGAGCAGTTTACCAGATGATATCTGGTCATGAACAACTGTTTCCTGGTGCTGGTCAACATGGTGGTGACATCCTTTTGGGAACCTTGCTCTCATGGCCCTGGAGTCTGATATGGGTCATCCTCCAATGCTTCATCACAGGTATCTTCTGAGGCCAAAGCCAAGCTATGTTCTGAATCTTGCATAGCTGCATTTGCATCTATTAGAGAAGCAAATGTAGCTTTAATTGAAAAAATCTTGAGCTAGAGAAAACCCTTTCCAAAAGAAAAGCTGAACTTGAGTCTGTGCTTAATGATAAAATGATGAGATTTATAAACTTAAATGCCAAATCAAAGATGATAAGGCTAGGGAAGAGGTACTTCTAGAGAAGTACAGAGACCTCAAGGAAACACTTGCAGCTACCCAGGTAGAGTGTGATCGCTGGGTGCAATCCTGCAAGGGTTTTGAAATGCTTCTGAGTAAGCAATCAGCTTCCAATGTGAAGTTTGGCATTGGTTATAATCACACTGCTCCTCCAACAGATTTTACTTCCAGAGCAGAAGTAGAATCTGATGGAGAAAGCAATAACCAATCCTTCATCATGTGACCTACTATCTGATACAACACCATCAGAGGTTGAAGTCAGCATTAATTCCTCACAAAACCAATCAGCTGATGCTACAACAGCTGAGTTCAAATTGACTGTCACATGATCAAAAGTTGATCAACTCAGGTGTTGTCTCTAAAAGTACTGAAAGTACTGGAGAGCAAGTGATAACCCTGAAGTTCAAACCCCAACTACTGCCAGTACTGAAGGGAAGAAAACTGCAAGTAGAAAGGTTTGAAAACTACTAAGAAGATATCAGGAAAGCAAGTACTGCAAGGAAGAAAACTGCAAGTACTGATAGAATTCTGAAGAACAAGTCTTCAGTAGTTTCATCTTCTTCAGTAGATGATCAACTAAAGATGAAGAAGAAGCCATGTGAAATATGTGGCTTGTTCAATCATCTTACTGATGATTGCTGGTACAAAAAGGGCTCCAAACTCAAACAAAAGAGAAAATTAAAGAGAAAATGAATGTAATGAAAACTGAGTTTGAGACCAAGTTTGTACCAGCAACATCAAAACCTGAAACCCCTAAGTCCAAGAAGAAATCCAAAAAGAAGGATGGGGTTAATCAGGCAACAGCTGAGGTTGCTCAAAAGAAGATGGTGCAACACAGGAATCCATCACAAGCAAGCACTAATGTGTCTGATGAGCTAAAGGCTTTATCACAAAATCAGACACAGCTTGTTATGATGGTTCAACATCTAATGGGAAGAGTCAACCAATTAGATGCTCCTGTGCTGAAACCACAGAAAAGGAAATCCAAGCCAAAGGATTCCTCTTCTACACCATCTCCTTCACCTCAGGCTGTCACACATAACAAACCAGTTAGTGTCACATCTGTTGATGAGAACAGACCAAAACCAAAAAGGTTGGGTCTCAAAACTAACTAACTTGTTGTGATGAATGCAGGGTTCTTCAACATGCCAAGAAGCATCTGGTATGTAGACAGTGGAGGATCCATGCATATGACAGGAAGCAGCTCACTTCTTAATGACTACTCTCAAGGAAAGAAGGGGTTTGTTTCCTTTGGCAATGATGCAAAAGGTTACATCATCGGCAAAGGCTTTTTTCAATGGGAAATAAGGTTTGATGATGTTAACCATGTGGAGAATCTCAAGTACAATCTCTTGAGTGTCAGTCAAATGTGTGATAAAGGCCATGTTGCCCTTTCACCAGCCAGAACTGTCGGATTCTGTCATCCAAGTTCTGAGTTTGATTGACAAGGTGTTGGATGAATATACTCTCCTGAAGGCCAACAGGACAGGAAGAGTATATGCCTTAGATCTTTCAAAGAAAATGATCTAAAAGGCCATCCTTGCCTATTCTCCAAGGCTTCTCCTCAAGAATCTACTCTATGGCATAGAAGGCTGGGTCATGTGAATCTCAAAAACATGAATCAGCTGATACACCATGGTTTAGTAAGAGGGTTGCCTTTGAAGGAGTTCAAATGTGAAGACAACTGCACTGCTTGTTTAAAGGGGAAACAACACAAAGTCTCATTCCCTCCAATAGAAGAACCAAAGTCCAATGCCTGCTTGCAACTTTTGCACATGGATCTTTTTGGTCCTGTCAGAGTGATGAGCATGGCAAAGAAGAAATATGTCTGGTAATTGTGGATGATTACTCCAGATTTGTATGGACTTTCTTCTTGCACTCCAAAGATGAAGCTGCAAAAGCTATAATGAACTTTGTGTTATATGTGGAGAAGCAGTATTCCCTTCCAGTCAAGTGTGTGAGGAGTGACAATGGCACAGAGTTTAGAAATCACACACTTGATGACTTCTATCTGTCAAAGGGAATCAAAAGGCAGTTCAGCATTCCAAGAACTCCTGAACAAAATGGAGTGGTGGAGAGAAAGAACAGGACCCTCATTGAAGCTGCAAGGTCATGCTGGCTGACTCAGGATTGCCACTGACCTTTTGGGCTGAAGCTGTCAACACAGCTTGCTATGTGCAGAATAGAGTATTAGTGAATCAGAGGTTGATGAAGACTCCTTATGAAGTACTTCATCATTTGGCCCCTTTGATTTCCTTCTTTAGAGCCTTTGGGTGTCCTTGTTTTCTCAACACAAGCAATCCACTCCAGAAGTTTGCATCAAAGGTGGATGCAGGGTATTTTGTTGGTTATTCATCAACTTGCAAGGCATACAGAGTTTTCAACTGCAGAACAAAGATGGTTGAAGAGACTTTGCATGTGAAGTTTAATGAATCTCCAAAGGACAAGATTCCACAAAACCTGTGGAGTTATTTGATCTGGACATACTGCATATGTTCCTTATCAACCTCCAGCTGTTGTTCCTGTCAACAGTTCTCCACCTGGTGGTACTGATGATGATGTAGCCAGTACTCACCTTTTCAGGTTTAGTGACCACCTGCCTGAGTCAACTAACCTGATGCTCCTGTAGCTTCAGCAGCTCCATCCACAACAAATGCTGATGAGATTTCTGAATCCTCTACTTCATTTGAGTTACCATCTCCTACTTGGTTTCAAGAATCTACATCACCATCTGTTGCTGCTGAAGGTCCTACAAACACTTGCACTGATCATATTGTCTATCAAGAGCTAAAGAATCACCCAATGTCTCAAATCATTGGTGATATCAATGATGGAGTTTCAACCAGGAGTCAATTGTCCAATTTCTGCTTCTATGCTCTTTTCATCAGTCAGCAAGAGCCAAAGAATTATCATGTTGCACTAAGAGACAATGGATGGGTTGAAGCAATGCAGCTTGAGCTTCTTCAGTTCAAAAAGCAGCAAGTGTGGGAGCTTGTTCCTTTACCCCAAGGTAAGTATGCAATAGGCACTAAATGGGTGTTTAGGAATAAAACTGATGAAAAGGGCCAAATTGTCAAGAACAAGGCCAAGTTGGTTGTACAGGGGTTTGCACAAGAAGAAGGCATCGATTATGATGAAACCTTTACCCCTATAGCTAGACTGGAGGCAATTTGATTGTTCTTAGCTTATGTGCCTTTCACAATCTTAAAGTTTTTCAAATGGATGTCAAAAGTTTTTTTATATAGTAAAATAAAAGAAGAAGTTTATGTGTGTCAACCACCAGGCTTTGAGAAAAATAAACATCCTGATTGGGTGTATAAGCTTGATAAGGCTCTTTATGGGTTGAAACAAGCTCCTAGAGCCTGGTATGAAACATTATCTAATTTTCTTCTACAGAATAATTTACTAGAGGCTCCATTGATAAAACTTTATTCATTAAGAATGTGGGATAACATAAGCTACTTGTTCAAATTTATGTTGATGATATAATTTTTGCATCCTCTGATCCAAAGTTGTGTGATGAATTCACTAAGCTAATGAAGTAAAAGTTTGAAATGAGTGCTATGGGAGAATTACAGTTCTTTCTAGGTTTGCAAATCAAACAAAGGACTGATGGAATCATTCATCAGTCCAAATATACAAAAGATCTTTTGCATAAGTTTGATTTACAAAACTATAAGCCCTGTTCTACTCCCATGAGCAGCACCACACAACTGGATGTTGATCAGAAAGGTAAAGCGGTGATGAAACCCTTTACAGATGTATGATTGGGTCCTTGATGTACCTTACAACTTCTAGACCAGACATTATGTTTGCAACATGTGCCTGTGCTAGATTTCAGGCTGCACCTAAAGAATCCTATTTGATTGCAGTCAAAAGGATCTTTAGATATTTGCAAGGTACCCAATCTCTAGGTCTTTGGTATTCTACTGGGCATTCTTGCAAATTAGTTGCTTTCTCTGATAGTGACTATGCAGGATGCAAAGTCACCAGAAAATCCACTTCTGGTGGTTGCCAATTCCTAGGCAATTGTCTAGTTTCTTGGCAGAGTAAGAAACAAACATCAATTGCTACATCCATTACTGAAGCTGAGTACATTGCTACTGTAAGTTGTACATCCCAGGTACTCTGGCTTCAGAATCAACTCTTGGATTATGGCATTACAGAGACTAAGACTCCATTATTAATGTATAGTGCTTCAGCTCTTATATTGTTAAAAATCCAGTCCTGCACTCTAGGACCAAACATATTGAGATCAGACATCATTTTATTAGGGATTGCTATGAAAAAGGTCTGATTGATCTAAAGTTTGTGCCTAGTGCTGATGAGCTTGCAGACATATTTACTAAGCCTTTAGATAGTGCCACATTTCAAAATCTGGTACTAAGGCTTGGTATGCTGCAGCTAGAATAATTTGACTAATACTGATGCTCTCAGCTCACAAGTACTGATGAGCATTAGTATGCAAAAGTCAAAAATAAGTACTGATGAGTAATTTAGTCTTCAGCATTTTTCATAACTACTGAAGACTAAAATGCTTCAAAGTACTGAAGTACATTATTTGTTGAAAACAACTGATGTAGTTACAACTACTGATGTATAGTTTTCAAACAAATAAGTACTGAAGAACAAATTTTGTTCACAAGTACTGATGTGTAATCTTGCACATAAGTACTGAAGACAAAAATTGTTCACAAGCTCTGAAGAATAATCTATTTCATCAGGTCTTATGAACATTTGTTCACAAGAGCTGAGGAATAAATAGTCACAAGAGCTGAAGGCCAATGAAACATCTGAAAGTCAGCCAAAGAGGTGATGAGTAAATGTTGAGGTCAGCATGAAACAATTGAATTGACGACAACAGCTGATGAGTAATTTTACTCTTCAGGTGATTTCTTCTGCTGTTTCATACCAAACAACTGAAGGACAAAACCATGTCTTCAGTAGTTTTCCAACTACTGATGACTAACACCAAGTCCTCAGTTTACAATAACTGAAGCCAAAACTATGTCTTCAGTAGTTTACAACTACTGATCTCAGTCATTTACAACTACTGATGACTAATACCAAGTCTTCAGTTGTTTACAACGTCTGAAGATGAAAAAATGTCTTCAATAGTTTATAACTACTGATGACTAACAACAAGTCTTCAGTCGTTTGCAACATCTGAAGGACAAAACCACGGTCTCAGTAGTTTCAACTACTGATGACTAACACCAAGTCCTCAGATGTTTATAACCTCTGAAGGTTAAAACCATGTCATCAGTCATTTCAACAACTGATGCCTAACACCAAAACCTTCAGTTGTTTTCTTTCAGCCATTTCAATTCGTACCCTATAAATACCCAACCCTACCTTTAGAGTTTTTCATTCTCTCATAACCTAATATTTCAAAAACTCTGAAACCTCTCTCATACCATTAATGGCGACCATGCAGCTCAAGCCAAGACACAACTGTGTCGCCTACCTTACCAAATCCCCATTTTGGACCAAGTTTCATAACGCCATAGATCTCATGGTCGATTCTCCTTACCAAACGGCCTTCCTCCTCAATCCTACAATATATGCCAATTCCTTTACACAGTTTTGGACGAACGTCACCCTTACTGGAGAGAACGACGCCAGGTCTCTCTCCAGTCGTTCGTCAACAACCAGAAGGTGGTTATCAATCCGGCAATCATCCGCCAAACCCTAAAATTGGATGGTGCCACCTTCCCAATCGAATATCCAAAAGGCACCACTGATCTTTCATTTGCACACCATGACTATCAGGGTGACCTTCATGCCTCTACCCTGCTCAAGAAACATTTCCATGATGCCGAACGCCTTATATTCCACATGGTGAATGTTTGCTTAGCCCCAAAGACCTCCTCATGGGACCAAATGTCATCAAGGTGGACACAGGTATTATTCTCTATCCTTGAGAAACAAGACTTAAATTTTTCTGAAATAATCTTTTTGGAACTTAAGGATATGGCCACAAAACCTTTTGCTAACCGTTGGATACTATATCCAAGGTTCATAATGGCCATAATAGAGAACCAGCTACATGCTGAGGGACTTGTTGGCCTTGGAGTCCCTGCCATGGCTGTATTGCCTGAGGTATACTCCAGGCACAACACTGACCAAACGTTGAAAAAGGCTGCCAAGCCGCGAAAACCCACGCAACTGGAACCCACAGCCTCCACCTCAAAATCCAAAGTCCCCACCAAACCCAAACAAAAGAAACCCAAAAAGGCTACTCAGGGAGATGAGTCCCCTGAGGATGCCCCTACACAACAAAGGTAGGAAGTAATTGTTGGCACGATTCTCCCAGCAATTACCACGACTCCACCAACCACAACCGCACAGGCATCCTCTCTACAGGAGCCTGATGCAACCATTTCCGGGGCTGCCACACATCTGGAACCTTTCTTACTTGAGGAGGTTGCCATTGAAAAGCACACATCTCCCCATGTGCATACTGCTTCCACCCCATCTCCCATTACAACCGCCCCTCAAAGCCCTACATTCATAATTACAGAAGTGTTGACTCATCTTAACACTCCACCCTCTCTCGAGGAACCAATCACAACTAGGAAAACTCCAACCACAGAGAGTGTGGATACAAGTGTTGATGGGAGCCCACAACACAAGGAATCAAATGTCTCATCTCCAAGTGTGGCAAAGGAGATAGGACAATCTGGTGAGGCTACCACTTCCCCAGTATCAGCACATGAACAGGAAGAAGTTGGTACCATCTCTAAGTCCTAACTAGAGGCAACTGCCGATGATGGATCCAATCTGGAGGCAGGAAGTCCCCGGTACCAAGAACAAGGGGCACATGTGATCACTGAGCCACACTCAGCACATGTACATCCTGATTCAATCAGGAGGTCAGGTGATTCAGTTACAACTGATGATGACCTGAGCTTTTTCTATGATGTAGTAGCTCAAAACACTATCCTTGAGGATGAGGTGAGTAGACTCAAAAGCTACTCGCCAAACTGACTCAAGACCAAAGTCCATCTGCCACCATAAACCCACAGATGGCACCTTCACCTGAAGGTCTCACAAACACTAAGCCACTCCCACAAACTCAGCCACCTGCGCTTGCTTCTGGCACTAGTTCTCAGGGACAGAACCCCCCTGAGCAATTAGCTACTATCTTTCAAAATTCCTTGCCTCTCATCACACCCATTATCACAGATATTGTGATAAAAACCCTTGATGAGAGGCTTCCCTCTACTATACAGCCTTTGGTGGAAGCTGTTGTGATGAAGAAGCTTTCTGACAGTCAACCCCTTACAACCAATGCAACTAAAAAGGGGGAGACTTCAGTGAAAGCTAAGAGAAAGAGAGTGGAGGAGGAAGTGAAAGAGAAAGAAGTTGAGGATGAGGTAGTAAATGAAAGGGAGTTAGTGGTGGAGACTGAGAGGGAGAAGGAGAAGGAGAGTGCTGAATTGGTTAAAGTGACTGAAAGTCAAAAAGACTTTCATGTCACATACAAGAAGAAGAAGGGAGAGAAGGAGAAAGATCTAGTTGTCCTTGTCAAGGAGGCTGATGCCGAACATAGCAGGTCAATGGATAACATCATTGATCAGCTGTTCAGGCAAGGCATTGACAAGGACACTGCTGAGCTAGATCAAGAGATAAGGAAGTTGGAGGTGAAAGAGATAGAATACGATGGTCTTGTTATAGCCAAGAGGAAAAAGAGAGACTTAAGGCTATGACAAGATTCATTTCGAAGTATCTAGGGAGATCAGTCCTGGAGATCAGATCATAGCCCAGGGACAGCATCTTGGCAATAGCCACCAAGATCTGTTCGTCTGAGGTATTCAATAAAGGACTGATCATAGAAGCCCTTAATGAAGCCAGTGCTAGGAACAGGACTGAGTTAGCCAAACAAACCAAATCCTCTCTCACATCTAAATTGCTATCTCAGCCTGTCCAATTTCCCACACCAAAAAACAAACGACCACCCATAAAACCAACCCCTTCACCATCAAAACCCATAGCCGATGATGCACCCTTGAAGAGGAAGAGAAGGATGCTGAGGTTAGAAGAAGAAGAAGAAGAGGATGATGAGGAAGAAGATAGGTTGCCTCTCTCTGCAGTTCTATCTTTGCCTAAAGCCAAACCTTTACCCATCACTCCTGCCTCACAGATGGAAGCTGTGAAGGTTAAAATTGAAGAAGAACAGCAGCATAGGCTATATGATGATGAGCTGTTGAAAAGAGTAGATAAAGCTTATGCTGCTTCCTCATCAATCATGAATATGAGGAAACAAGCTCTGAGATTATTCACTTTAAGGCATACATATCAATTTCAAAAGGACAAAGTGAGTATTTGGCCTTATCCCAGGGTGTCTTACAGGATCATTAAGAAAGACATTCCACTGAGATACAATGGCCAAGTAAAAAGGATTGTAGATGAAGTGATCTCTTTGGCCATTGTAGTATCACCCTGGGAGATCATTGAAGATTTCAAGAAGACCTATCAGGCTAACCTGCCACCATAAAAGATGTTGGAGAATAGGGTGGTTAAAAAGGGGTTAGTCTACAAGAGGTTGAGAATCTTAGGAGAAATGAGCTCCAGTTGTTCTTAGAGGGTAATCACCCTGATGAGTTCGCCTATAGGGCTATAACAACTGTGGAGCTCAAAAATGGTAAACAGGCCAAATTCATCTCAGAGCTCTATGGACCTGAAGGATATTTTGAGGGTGAGGCAGAGAATCTTACCATGGAGGAACAAGTAATGTTTTTAGAAGCCTACACCAGAGAATCCTACAGGATCATAGTTGGGAACTAGGTCTCATGGATGGGACAACAACTCTGTGTCCAGTTCCCTAAAACAGAGTTCCCGTCCATACTATCCCAATCAGATCCTTGAGACCTCTTCCCAGGCCAGTGCTTATGTGGGTCAACTTCTGAGCTGATCCAGAAGTAAATAGACCAATCATTCTGCCACAATAAGTGGGACCAACAATAAGCTTAGAGGTTTTGGCTGCATTAGTTCAGGGGGAGTTTGTTGAACCAAAAGAACCAATGAGCCAGATCAGAAAAACCTCTAAGTCCCATAAGGCATCACACACAACTGCTGAAAGCATCATCAGCTGTTTGACAAAGTCTGAAAGCCTCAACAGCTGAAGATCAAAGTACTGAAGAACATCAGCTGAAGACTCAAGTACTGAAGACTCAAGTACTGAAGACTCAAGTACTGAAGACTCAAGTACTGAAGACTCAAGTGCTGAAGACTCAAGTACTGAAGACTATCAGCTGAAGATCAAAGTGCTGAAGATCAACAGCTGAAGTACAAAGACTGAAGACAAAGACTGAATACATCAGCTGATGACAACTACTGAAGTCATCAGCTGATGAAACATCTGAAGTTAAAGTCTGAAGACAAGTGCTGAAGCTTCAGAGTTTGTCACAACAGCTGAAGAAGTATTCTTCAGTTGTTGTGATGGTTTTCCTTTCAGCTTTTTCTTATCAGTAGTTGTATTTTCTATTTCAGTAGTTTGTAAAACAACTGAAGAGTATGTTCTTCAGTCGTTGTAGTTTTCAGTAGTTTCTTTTCAGCTGTTGTAATAAGTTTAACACTTAGCATTTTGTAAGGAGATATCAACTGTTTGACATCTTCATTAGTTAAGGTAGTTTCAGAAGTTTGTTAGAATAACGGTTTGATGTCACTATCAAGTGACATTAGCTTACGTCATTCTTCCTATAAAAGGAAGATGACCTAATTGTAATCCTTGCCGAAGCGTGTGATCTAATCAAAAACAACTTTTTGCAGAATTCCTCTCTTTCTCTATAACCTACGGTTACATTGATATATCTCTTGTGTTCTTAGTATAATTTGCATAATTCTAGTGCTAAATCCGCTGCGAATACAACCTAATTGATCAAACTAGAGGCTGAGATCCTTTCAGTACTTTATCATTATCTTTCAAATAATCGTTTGTTTTGTACTTTATCATTATCTCATATAATCATTTGTTTCGTACTTTATCATTATCTCATATAATCGTTTGTTTCGTACTTTATCATTATCTCTTATAATCCTTCGTTTCGTACTGTATCATTATTTCATATAATCGTTCATTTCGTACTTTATCATTATCTTTCACTGTTTCTAGATCCTGTCAAGCTTTTCCCCCCATCGTGGCCTGAAGCCACCATTTCGTGCACAAAGCCTCTTTACTTTCTGGCACATAGCCCATGGCCTAAATCCACTACTCCGAGCACAAAGCCTTTTTTACTTTCTGGCACAAAGCCCGTGGCCCGAAGCCACCATTTCAGGCACAAAGCCTCTTTAATTTCTGGTACAAAGCCCGTGGCTCGAAGCCACCATTCTGGGCACAAAGCCTCATCATTTCGGAGGTCGAGTGACAAGGATCTTGTTTCATACTATGGATCAGTCACGAAGACTGTTCCCCCTGTGTGTGAACCCTCATGGGTTACCCAAAATTGCACGCTATAATACACACAGTTGAGCTAACAACTCTCAATGAGTTGTGATCCTCCTTTCAATCTGCTTGCAAGCCTTTGCTTTCTTTCATTTTTTATGTTCCACTTTCATTATCTTTAATCTTATCTCTTTCTTTAATGATAATATTTTACGTTTATGATCATAACACACCACGTAAAGTCACACATCAATATATAATAAGGAACATAAGAACATATCAGAATCATGCATAAAATAAGCATATACAAGCCACAAGTCAAGCTAAGATCAAAACCCTAAAATCTCAAACTTCCCAAAATTTCAAAAATAAGCTAAGTGTTCTGGGCGCATGGGAACTATGTAGGCGCATGAGCCCTGCTTAGGCGCATTATCACTATTTGGGCACATGGCCCTACACTTGGCTGTTTTAAAACTCCTGGGCGTATGAACTGTTCAGGCGCATGAGCCTACACTTAGGCGCCTGAGTAAAAACTTGGGCGCATGAACACTATTGGGGTGCATCACCCCCTACACAGGCGTTTCAGCAAAAACTTAGGCGCATAACTACTGTTCAGGCGCATGAAACACACTTAGTTATTCTAAGGCATAAAGTTGGGCACATGAGGTACTGTTTAGGCGTACAAGGGTACTGTTTGGGCGTATAAACATCACTTACACTTTTCTAAGGCAAATTTCATGCGCATGAGCCTTACTTAGGCGCATGACCACCTGTTTAACATGTTTCACTACTATTTTCAGTCCTAAACATTATTTCAGCCTGTTCTAAGCTTGTTACTTCCATTCTAAACACCATCAAAGCCACAACAAGCATAACATGCCCATACACATACACATATACGTATGGTTACACACATAACATTTGTAAAAATGTTTTTTACATGCATTTTCAGCCCTAAAACTTTTAAAAACATATAAAAACCGTGGTCTAGAAACTCACCTAGACTGCTTCCAAGCTCAACTTCTTTAAACTCGAACTTTCCAAAAGTTTCAAACACCTATACATGTCAAAAACACATAAGCGAACACATGTACACACATAAGAACATGTAGAAATCGGTTTAATGGTCAGAAATCCATAAAAACCGAACCAATTATGCTAAATTTGCTTACCTTGGCTGAATACAACTACTTTCTCTCTCTAAAGCTGAAGATCTTTCTGCTTTCTTTCTCTAAAATGTCAAGCAGTTGATGTGATCAGAGAAGTGGGCGGCCATGCCCACTTTAAACAAAATAATAATATTATTTTGTCCTTTTTACACTTTTAACCCCTCCACTTATGCTTCTTTTCTTTTCATAAGAAAATACTTTTTTTTTTTTTCTTATTTCTTTTCTTTTAACTGACAAAATTTCCGTGTGTTATTATATACACTGACAATGATTATGGATGTTGCAACATTAACAAGAAATCCACATCAAGAGGATGTCGATTTCTTGGTGGAAGGATCACTCCTGGCAATGCAAGAAGCAATCATGCGTCTCTACATCAACTGCTGAAGCTAAATGCATTGCTGCTGCAAGCTGCTGTGCTCAACTGCTATGGATGGAGAATCAGATGTTAGACTATGGTCTCAACTTCATGGAGACTTCTATCCACATAGACAACAAGAGTGTTATTTATATTATAGAAAATCCAGTCAGGTACTCTAAGACAAAGCATATTGACATCAGGTATTATCTCAGTCGAGATATTAATGAGAAAAACTATTAAACTAGTCAAAGTTGATTCAAATGAACAATATGCTAATTTGTTCACCAAAGCTTTTGATGAACAAAGATTTAAGTATTAATTACGGCTATTGGGATGACTAACATTGACTAGTCATTCTCTTTTGGTAATCTTTTGAAAATATATTTTGTCTATGTTGTCTTTATACAATCTAAGCCCTATTACAAAAGGTTTTTCTCCAAATTTTCTAAGTGTGAATTCTTCCGAAGTGAAATTTACCCTCGAAAGAGATCTTTATCTATCTTCCAAAGGCAAATTCCTCTGCACAAGTATTCTCTTTCGAAGAGTTTTTAGCCTCAGAAGACTATTTGGTCATAGATCAAATTTCCTTTCGAAGGTTACTAACTTCTTCATTTGGAAGAACGCTTTACTCTCGGAAGCAAAGTTTGTAAGTTTGTCTTTAAGATAGTTTTCTTTGGAAGTAATAGTGGCTTCGGAAGATAATATTGACAAACACAAGTGTTTACTCTCAGAAGCAATTTTACTCTCGAAAGAACAGCTTTACTGTGTAACGGAAATCTTTGGGCCCAACCCTGTAAAAAGTAAGATTTTATTCATGATTGTTGGAATATTTTAAATGGTTTATCTTACCTCCTCTGTCAAATTGGAACCTAAACTGTCCTTTCACCTTATCCGTTTGGCCTTTTACCTACCATTTAAATACTCCCGACTCTCTTTCCTTGAAATCTTTAATACTGTAAAAGCCCTAAATTTCCACTATCTTCTTCATTCACTCTCAAATTCCTAAAATCCAACAGTACTTTCACCATAATGGCTTTGAATCCCCAACACAACCAGGTCACCATCCTTGACTCTTCAAAGGATGACGAACCCCATCGTCTAATTTCTAACACAATCCGCATACTTCACTGGTCTTACTATTAATCCCGCTATCTATTCAAACCACATGGCCAAATTTTGGGCCAATGGTCAAAATGGCATGCTTAATAGTAAACGGGTTATCAGATCAAGAATTTGCAGATAGAAGCTTATCGTAAGTAAGACCACCATCAAGGAGCATCTGGAACTCCATGATGAAGGAACCCCCACTAAATTCCCCAAGTTTGATTTGGAAGACACTTACACCTAAATGGGATATGTAGGAGATGTAAGCAAGTCTACAGTTTACATGTTCAACTTTTCTTATAACTAGAAGTTCTTGCTACACATAGTCCTGCACAGCTTATCCAACAAATTAGGGGGTTGGGATCAAATCCCATACAATGTGGGCTGCCTAGTCCATGATTGGTAAAAAGCCTCAGATTCAATTACTCAATATTTGTGCTGAACAACTTGAGTGGTAATCTTACTAGGAATACATTCTACATGTATCCTAGGTTTATTCAGCATAAAATCAACTGTGAGTTAGATCAGGATAAACTAGAATGTGCAAATGTTCTAGTGGTCCACAAATAAGGTCGGTACCTTCAAAATGTTGAAGATGATATCCATTAACATTACTAGAAGGTTCACTAATCTTCTTCCAGGTATGCTTGAGCCAATGGCTCCTGGTGACATCCCTGTAAACCTAGAAAGTGATGAACCCACCCCAGAAACCACCACTTCACAGCCAATTACTTTTTCCCGCCCCATCAAGTTCATATATCAATGACACCCCAAACAAACCCTTGTTCAATCTACTCTAATTGAACAAGTCCCCTCTGTTCACACTAAAATGGCTAGATGGAACACAACGCTCCCACTCAGCCAGACGTCCAACCATCCTCTACAATAGACCTCAATATCAGTATTAAGTCTCCTTAATCTCAGCCTAATAAGCCTATTACCCAAGCCATAAGCCCTCAGGGTGAGTCCTAACACTCCCGTAAGAAGCCAAAAAGGGACAGCCACATCATTAGTTCAACTGCTATTGTAGATGAACTATTAGGTGCAGACCAAGGTCCCGGGTCTTTAGAAATAACCTTTGAATCCTCTCTTGACCTACTAACCTGACCTGATGTGGATATTATGTGTTGGGTTTTTTGTATCCTTAACATTGTTGTTTAACCATTTAAACAAGAAAAACGCAGCGGAATAAGAGCTTAATATCATGTTATATAATCTGAAAAATAAAGCTCATAACTTTGTTTTAACAAACCCAAAATCATAGGATCAAATATATGTGAATGGACTAGCTATCAAGAAGTATAAAACAACCAAAACCAACATTAACAAACTACCTTTGTAGGCTGCTGGAAAGCATGAAATAGAGCTGCAGAAAATCGTGATTTTGATGAAGAAGATGATGTTCTTGAATGCCCAAAACACCAAAATAGATGTCCTCAAGCTTGCATACCCACAAGTGTAAAGCAAACACAACTTTTGCTAGGATTTGGACACAAAAACTCCAAGAAAGAAGCTGCTGAAGAACGATTTTCAGCTATGGTTTTTTTTTCTAAAACCCGAAATCTTCAAGAGAGAAAGAGAGTGTTCTTCTTGGAATCAATTTTTGCATGTATGAGAGAGAGAGAGCTGAATGGGAGAGTGTGTCAAGTCTTAATGGAGTGTAGTTACAAGACAAAAAAAATGACCAATCATGCCCCTAAAGGGGCGGCCATCATCTTGCAATTAAAATGGGTTCCCCCCATTTTTTAAACACCCACTAATATGTTAACTAGTTGTTTAGTTATATAATTAACCTTTTAAATATATAACTTAAACACACACACTCTTATTATTTGATGTTATTTAACAAATTTAAATAACATTACAAATAATGTCCATGCACAAAATATACTTATAAGTTGTTCTTTCTCACATACAATTTATTTAGAAAACCCATTTTCTAAATTGGTGCAATGATTTAATTGCATGATCATATCATCAATTAAATACACATTGGTGGTTGCTAAACTTGTTATTGGGTATGACCCGACTTGGATCATGACGTACTAACCACATCAATATTCTATGTGTCTTGGGCATAATGAATCCAACAATCTCCCACTTGCACAAGATTCATAGAAGATTGATGCAAGCAGTAAATACCGCCTAACAACAGTTTACTACCCTTAATACGCATGACTTAGAAGCCATTCAATAACATTATCCCCTTCAAGTATCCAACTTGAAATGTTTTAGGTGAATCAATCATTTATACTTTTGTTTCAGATGTCATGTTAAATCCAAGGACACAGAATGATCATTCCTTGTTGATTTAACTTAATCAGGTCTTAGACATCATACTCTCAATGAATAAGAGGAACAAATTCCATCCTGACTACATACGTTTCTCACAATCACCTTATGTCATACCTGAACATAGCCTTATGTACTGACCAATATTTCAGATCAGCGAAGAACTAGCCCAAGGTGTAACACTTGGTGAATATCAAAACCCAATATGTATCTCAGGTCGGAGGATACCAAATGATATTTGCCTTTACTCAAATTTACTTATGATCAATCATTAAGATTCCATGTAGTAAGATTTGAGATGCGGGTCAGTCCAATATTCGTATCCCACGAATATCTATGAACCTTGGCAGCAACCAATTGCTCTATATTCATGCCTTATGAATATCCGCCAATCCAAGTTCATAATAGTCTTACGTTCATATTTGTTCCCACAAATATGACCGACTACGGACATTTAGAATAATAAACATATTCATGGATGTAAACATGATAAAAGGAACATAGCTCAAAATATCGTAAATATATAGATGAGTTAAATATTACAATTGTTCCATATTTTCAATATTAATACTAAAACAGATCATTTCCAATCACTAGAATATCGAAGTCCTAAGGCACAAGTATGACTTTCATGCTTTGCCCTCTCGAGGAGCTTCGTGAGTGGATCCACTATCTTTTGATCAAAGTGAACTTTGCGAATACATATCTTTCCTTTTTCAACTTCATCTCTTATGTAGTTGAATTTCCGCACATTGTGCCTAATCTTTTGATGTGCACGGGGTTCCTTGATTTGAGTAATCGCACCCTCGTTATCATAAAATATTTCTAAGGGGTCTTGAATGGTAGAGACCACCCTTAGATTGGTGATAAACCATTTATGCATGCAGCTTCCCAAGCTGCTAATGAGGCGGCTATGTATTCGTATTTTGCAGTGGACAATGCTACCCCATTCATAATGGAGACATACCCCGATTGTGATCGAGAATCATCTCGATCGGTTTGGAACTCGTATCCGTGTAACCTTTTACAACAAGTTCCTCTTCATCAGATCCGTATATTAGAAACATATCCTTAGTCCTCCTAAGGTATTTCAATATACTTTTAATAGCCATCCAATGGCTATTACCTGAATTCTGCTGATATCTGCTTATCATGCTTAACGTGCGTGACACGTCCAGTCTAGTGCATATCATCGCATACATGATGGATCCTACAGCAGACACATATGGGATGTCCTTCAAACGATCTTGCTCATCCTTAGAGCTTGGACATTGAGATGCACTCAATATTTTCCCTCTTTGAATAGGTACCGTACCTTTCTTAGAGTTTTCCATCTTGAACCTTTTCAAGATTTTATCAATGTATGCACTTTGGTTTAGACTTATCAACCTCCTCGATCTATCCCTATAGATCTTTATCCTAAAATATATGCGGCTTCACCGAGATCTTTTATGGAAAAACAATTTCCAAGCCAGGTTTTAACGCCTTCCATGGTTGGAATATCATTTCCATAAAGTAGTATGTGATCAACATACAATACTAAGAATGTAATCACACTCCCACTAGCCCTTTTATACACACAAGCCTCGTCAGCGTTCTTGATGAAACCAAATTTCTTGATCTCTTCATCAAAACGTTGATCCCAACTTCTCGATGCTTGTTTCAATCCATAGATTGATCTCTTTAACTTGCATACTTTATTAGGATGTTTTGGATCGACAAAACCTTCAAACTGAACCACATGGATAGTCTCTTCGAGATGTCCGTTAAGAAAAGCGGTTTTGACGTCCATTTGCCAGGTCTTATGATCATAATGAGCAGCAATGGCAAACAATATCCTAATAGACTTTAGCATTGCCATAGGCGAGAAGGTTTCATCATAATCAACCCCTTGAGTTTGAGTGAAACCTTTTGCTACAAGTCTTGCCTTGTAAGTATCCAAGTTTCCATGCATATTTGTTTTCTTCTTGATAACCCACTTGCATCCAACAGGTTTGGAGTTGAGTGGAGGGTCAACCAATTCCCAAACTTGGTTGTCATACATGGATTGCATCTCTACGTTCATGGCTTCCAACCACTTGTCACAATCCGAATTGGACATTGCATCATGGTATGTAGTTGGCTCATCGGAGTCAACCACATAGCATCCATCCATGAAAATCCATATCTTTCAGGTGGAATGCTAACTCTACCAGATCTGCGAACGTTTTGTTTGTATTGATCAACCTCTTGATCATTATCAACAACCTCTTGTTGACAGCTAGTGTCAACCAAACGTGTATTGGCTTATGGATCTTGATCTTCATCAAATTCCATTGTTCTATGCATTATTCCTTCCATAAGGAACTTGGCTTCCAAGAACTCTGCCTTTCGACCAATAAATACCTTTTGCTCTGTTGGATCAAAGAAGTAGTATCCCTATACAGTCTTTTGGATATCCAACAAGTATACACTTAGTGGATCGACTTTCCAGTTTGTTTTGGGTGTTAAGCTTAACATAAGCTTCATAACCCCATGCCTTTAAATATGATAGCGATGGAACTCTTCCATGCCACATTTCAAAAGGTGTCGAATCCACTTTCTTGGTTGGGCCATATTCAAAATACGAGCCGTGGAGAGTAGTGCGAAACCTAAAATGATAGAGGTAGTGAGCTTATAGCCATCATAGATCAAACCATATCCAATAGGGTTCGGTTTCTCCTTTCAGACACACCATTATGTTGTGGTGTTCCGGGAGGAGTAAGTTATGAGACAATCTCACAACTTCTTAGATGATCCTGAAAAGCCTCAATTAGGTACTCACCTTCTCTATCTAAACGGAGAACTTTGATAGTTATATCGAGTTGATTTTCTACTTCATTCTTGAAGATTTTGAACATTTCAAAAGCTTCATGTTTATGTGTCATCAAGTACACATAACCATAGCGACTGTAATCGTCGGTAAAGGTAATGAAGTATCTTTCACCATTCCTTGTCATTGTCTTAAAAGGACTACATGCATCCGAATGTATGATTCCTAATAAGTCTTTTGCCCTCTCGTTAGTACCACTAAAGGGCGACTTGGTCATCTTACCTTATAAACAAGATTCACACTTATCAAATGAATAATATTCATTTGTTTTCAAAAGATCATTCTTTTGAAGTGTTTGAATCCGATTCTTGTTTATGTAACCAAGATGACAATGCCAAAGATAAGAATCACTTAAACCCATTTTAAGTTTCTTGGTGCATGATTGGTATAATGTGTTATTATAGGATGAATCATCATGAACCAATTCATAAATACCATTAAAAGGCATAGCCTTGAAATAATATACATCATCCATATAAACATAAATACCATCGTTTAAAAACTTTAAATCATAACCATATTGATTTAAAAGGGAAACTGAAATTATGTTCCTATCAAACTAGGAGTATACAAAATGTTTTGAAAACAACTTCCAAACCATTTGAAAGTTTCAAAACATAGTCTTCCTTTCTTAAAATGCTTATTTCTTTTGAACCCTTGCAACAGATTGCAAATGTGAGTTCCACATCCTGTATCCAATACCCATGTGTTTGAAGAAATAACATTTAAGTCAATGTGGATCATGAAAGTTGTACCTGAGGTCTGCCCAGCATCCCTCTTGTTTCTCAACTCTTTGAGATAGGTTGGACAATTCCCTTTCCAATGTCCTATGTCACCACACTCAAAGCATGGATCATTTTCGTGACCTTAGGCTTCATAAGCTTAGGTTTTAGAGGTTCCGTTTTAACCTTCCCTTTCCCTTTGCCTATGATGTGCCCCTTTTCCTTTGGCAACATTTGCCTTGGGATCAGGAATGGCGTTTTCCCATTGCCTCCCTCATTGATCTTAGAGAACAGGTAGAACCTTTCTACCCATCCCCACCTCAGCTGTTTTGAGCATTGCGTGAAGCTCACCAATGCTCTTGTCCCATTCGTTCATATTGTAATTCATTATGAACGTCTCAAACTTTTAGTTAGGCCATTAAGGATCAAATCCATGGCCAACTCCTTTAAGACAGGACAGTTAAGCTTCTCGAGGCGATCAATGTGGCTTTTCATCTTAAGTACATAAGATGATACCGATTGGGTTTCTTCCATGTGACACGCATGAAGCGCTCGAACCGTTTCGAATCGCTCTACCCTAGCTCGTTGAAGGAACATTTCCTTCAATTGGGTAGTCACATTTCCTTCAATTGGGTAATCATGTCATATGCCCCATAATGCTCCAAGTCATTTTGGAGTTCAGGAAATATAGTTCCCAACATGAGGCAGGATGCCTGCATGGAATCCTCAGTATACTGAAGCCAATCGTTATAGGCCTCAACATCCTCGGGGTCGGGTTGGTCAGGAATAGGATCGTCAAGGACATAGGCCCTTTTCTCTTGCTTGAGAACAATTCTCAAGTTTCGAAACCAGTCCATAAAGTTGGTATGGTTCAGACGATCCCTCTCTAAAGTAGTTCTCAGTGATAGGGTATAGACGGTCGGGGTGGTGGCATTATTGTTTGTGGCCATTCTACAAAATTTACAAAGTTTTTATTACTATTTCTGAAAAATTTCATTTTAATTATTAATATCCTTTTATGTCTCATAGACAATTAATAATTAAAATCTAGAATCCAATGTTACATTCAAATAATGGTTAGGTGACCTTTATCCCATTATTTAAATTAACAAGGTAGTCAACATTTGACAATTGCAACCTTTTGCAACTTCTAGCCTTTATGGGATCGGTTAAACATCTTACGTTTGGTTGGCATGTTTAATCCCATCAACACCATTGTATGCCATGCTTCGGTGACCCTATGCGCATGGTTTCCAATTCAAGTCGTCCTACTTACACACACTTGTGAGTTTACACATACAAGTGGTTAGGTGACCTTTATCCCACAAATATGTTAAGCCCACCTCAGAACACAAGTTCCCTAAAAGTGGTTAGGTGACCTTTATCCCACAAATAGTTCTCAAGTGATTCGAGTGTCGTGTAAAAGGATGGTGTTAAACTTGTTTCCAAAGGGATTTTAGTTTTCATTAATTCTAGTTTTGAAAACTCTATGTAACCTTGTATTTGTATGCTTTCAAATACAAGGTATCCTATGGTTCATTTTTTTATAAAACCTCTTTTATTTAAATCATTAATCCTTTTAATAACTTTTATTAACATATTAATGATTAAGAACCATAATTTTCAGCTTGTTAAGTTTGCTAATGAGTTTGTTATGCATATCCAAATATTAAAACACAATCATACAACAAACAACCAAACAAGCATAATCATACAAACATATGTGCATAACCATAGCCACTAAGTTGACTACACTTGTTTTCCATCACAAGTGTTGTCATAAGGTCTTTCCTAAGGGTTAACAATGACACATTATATGTGTCCATGAACTCCCACTTGATTCCACATCCAAATGCTTCAAGTGTCCATGTCTCTTGTGTCCTTCCTTTTGGGTCTTCATCTTGTGCATCTTCTTTTACAAAATCATATCCTAATACAATTTTCTAATAAAATAAATGCACCTATTCTAATTATTACATAACCAAATGAATAAATAAATTACAACCCAAATACAAACATAAAAGAATAATATTACAACCCTTTATGAATGAAATCAACCAACATGACAAAATCACAATCAACCAAATCCAAAACACACATGGTCAAGGCTATGTTATGCACTAAAATATGTATCCATATACATCATTTCAAGAACAAAATAAATCCCCTTTTAACCCTAAATTTTCAGCCAACACAAACCCAAAATCTAGGGTTTTTGTCCAAATATAATAATCAACCATTTGACATCTTTCTTTCAAGGTTTAATCACAAGCATGTAAGATATAACCTTGAAAGATTGGGGATTCATTATATCATCACAAACAGCCCTAATTTGGTTGTTAAAACCCTATAAAACCAATTTTACAAGGATAATTGAAACTAGTCATCCGCATAACCGGCTCTAGATGCCAATGTTGGGTTTGTTGTATCCTTAACATTGTTGTTTAACCATTTAAACAAGAAAAACGCAGCAGAATAAGAGCTTAATATCATGTTATATAATCTAAAAAATAAAGCTCATAACTTTGTTTTAACAAACCCAAAATCATAGGATCAAATATATGTGAATGGACTAGCTATCAAGAAGTATAAAACAACCAAAACCCACATTAACAAACTACCTTTGTAGGCTGCTGGAAAACATGAAATAGAGCTGCAGAAAATCGTGATTTTGATGAAGAAGATGATGCTCTTGAATGTCCAAAACACCAAAATAGATGTCCTCAAGCTTGCATACCCACAAGTGTAAAGCAAACACAACTTTTGCTAGGATTTGGACACCAAAACTCCAAGAAAGAAGCTGCTGAAAAACGATTTTCAGCTATGGTTTTTTCTTCTAAAACCCGAAATCTTCAAGAGAGGAAGAGAGTGTTCTTCTTAGAATCAATTTTTGCATGTATGAGAGAGAGCTGAATGGGAGAGTGTGTCAAGTCTTAATGGAGTGTAGTTACAAGACAAAAAATGACCAATCATGCCCCTAAAGGGGCAGCCATAATCTTGCAATTAAAATGGGTTCCCCCATTTTTAAACACCCACTAATATGTTAACTAGTTGTATTGTTAGTTATATAATTAACCTTTTAAATATATAACTTAAACACACACACTCTTATTATTTGATGTTATTTAACAAATTTAAATAACATTACAAATAATGTCCATGAACAAAATATCCTTATAAGTTGTTCTTTCTCACATACAATGTATTTAGAAAACCCATTTTCTAAATTGGTGCAATAATTTAATTGCATGATCATATCATCAATTAAATACATATTGGTGTTTGCAAAACTTGTTATTGGGTATGACCCGACTTGGATCATGACGTACTAACCACATCAATATTCTATGTGTCTTGGGCATAATGAATCCAATATTATGTTCATTCAGGGCGATGATGTTGATGTACCACACCACTCCCCAGATCAATTGAGCCCTAGGAAACCCCTGATATCTATCCCACATCAGCTAGCCCAAACAAAGGTGAGTCCAACCGAAGTGGAGGTGACTCATACAGATTCAGCTTCCACTACTAAGAGTGATTTATCAGCCTCTCAGAACAGTGGTAACATAAATGGGACTGAATCTACGGCAACCTTGCCCATTGATGACTCTAAAAGAGACGTCAGTACGCAAGGGTATCCAGGGCGCCAAGAAACCACATCTGGTGGTGATGATGAACATACCAGGTATGTTATCTCATCTTCTAATGATTCTTCAAAAAAAGATGAGGTAGTCTGGAACTTACAATCAGTTACATACTTTCTAAAGTCTCAAACCTTTAATTCAAGGTTAGGACTTTAGAAGATAGGTCTGCCACTCAGCAACCTGAGATTAAAAATCTCCAGGCTCAACTAGCTAAGACACAGATTGAGAAGTCTATTAGGCATGTACACACACAGGGTTCTTTAAGTTCTTCCTCCAGCTCATCTACTTCTCAAGATGGTGCTACCAAAAAGGGGGAGAATGTACACAAACAAGAACATGCGGAACCCAGCCTTGCCATCACAATAACTTCCCTTGATATTATTTTTTCTTTTTACTCCACATGGCAACAACCTGCAGCTATCTTCCCTCAACTAGCTCTCATTACAATTTAAGTGGACCCAAGGATGCTTATCAAGCTTAACAGGTTTCTAACCAAAATTCTGATAAGCTCCTCCTTTGAACAACCATCCCCTGATATAGTTGTTGCCTACTTTAGAGTTAAAGAGCTTCAAAGGTTGAATGCACCACCTACCTCTAAAGAGGAAGTTGGTCAACCTAAGGTCTCTGTTAAACCTGAGATTAACTTCGATGGGGATATATAGACTCATGGCCCAGCACCCGATTTAGAAGGGATAGGTAGTGCCGTTCAAGTTTCTTCCGAAGCAGAAATTCAAGCTGTGAAAGGTATCATGGAGCTATCTTCCATGTCTGATGACCTGATCATCACAGAGGCCATTCTTGATCTAGCCTCTGAGGTAAACAGTGAGGACTTACAACTCTTCTACTCAACCATCACAAGTTCAACCCCACTCTCCCTAAAGGCTGAATCCTCCTCTGATCCTAAGGGAAAGAGGAAGCTCACTGTTGAGGAGCTGCTAGAAGAAGAAAGGTTAGAGAAGCACAAAAGAAAGGGAAGAATTGATACTGGGATGTTGTTGGCTGGAAGCAATAAAGCAGCAGCAGCCGCTTAAGAATGTGTCAACAACCAGAAGAGAGTGGAGGTGATAGACAGGCTCATCAGCCTAAGAGTGGACAATGAATAAATAGTTCTACTCTCACTTGATGAGCTTGTAAAACTAGAGAAGGCAACCTTGCTGTAAAAGTAAAAGGAGGAAGTAGCAAGGTTGGCCATAGAGGAGGAGAAAAGGAAAGAGAAGGAGAAAGCTATGGAAAGGGAGAGATTGGAGAGGATAGCCTTTCTTTACTCTAGAGGTTATTCTCAAGAGGAGTTGGCACCTCATAATAGTGAGACGATCTTATTTCTTTTCTTTAAATAACAAGATCAAATCACCAAGGAAAGGAAGAGGACTAACAGGGAGAAGCTAAGAGACAAGAAGAAGAAGGAGGAAGAGGCACAACTTGTATCTGCCAAAAAGGTAGGAGATAGGGAATGGATGAAGGCCTATCTCAAAGCCCATGGCTTCACCGGCAGGCAAGTGGGGTCCCATGATAGAAAAAACCCTATAGCGACATGTCAGTGACATCAAGGCAGACATTCGCTTTGGAAGAAGGCAGGAGGTATCACAAGTACCAAGTGTTCAGAGGATGGCACCCAAACCAACACCAACACCTAAACCAAGACCTATGCCCACACCTTTTCCCTTCCCCATCAAAACTAAACCAACCACTGAGCCTTAAACTCCTAAACCCACACCATCAGCCTTACTTGCACCCTCACCCTCTGCTTTCCAATGACCACCACCACCTATCCTTAAACCCAAAACACAACCCCGAACCCAATCATTACCCACACCATCTTTTAACCTTCTAAGCCCTTGACCTTAGAAGAGTTCAAGGAGATCAAGAGTAACCTTATTAACTGCACAACCTTGAGCAAAATCTCTTATGAGGAAGAGTCAATTAAGCTGAAATACATTGATGGCTCTTCCAGTTCCCTCATAAGAGATGCTTTCCTTGATCTACCTAGGGGAACACTGGACCAAGCTCTCCAACTTCTTACAACTACTTCAGACACTCTGAAAGAAGAAAAGTAGAAGTTAAGAAGAAGACTGGTGACTCTACTAGATACTAGCAAAATGGATAAGCTGCCAACACAATCCCTCAATTATAGAAGGAGAAATATCCAGTGGAGGTTCGATGAACCTTCTCACAGCTTTGTTGTGGAAAGGGAGAATGGTGAAGTAAACAGGATCAATACTTCATCTTTGTTACACTCCAACAGATTCGACATTGTTGATTTAGTAGAGAAAGCATTCTCCAATCCCTCCAAGTCTTAAGTTGCTGCTCATATCTGAAATCATCTGAGCAGTCTTCATCTGGCTGAACTGAGAAAGAAAGCCAAGACTGAAGAAGAGTTGAAAAAGAGAGCAAGGGATGAGGAAGAAGGCATAACCAAAAAAGAAAAAACATTCCTACAAATGGTTAAAGACCCAACTTCTGATCCTATTGTTAGATGGGAATATGACTATATTTCCCATCAACTAACTCTCTTCAGAGGGATATAACAAAGAGTACATGTCATTCAGACCGACGGAGTCAATCTACTATCAACAAATGACTTGTACAAGCTCCTCAACATCTCATCATGGAAGAATAAGGAGACAGAAAAATATTTGCCCTCCCTGGTGTTGAAGACCTTAAGGAGCAGATGGAAGTGAGTTTAGGTAGCATCAGCCTAGGGGAGTTTGTTGGATCATATGAGGCTGGTGCAACCAAAACAACACTTAGAAGATCCAAGACGAAGTCTTTCGAAGACTAAGTAGTTCTTCTTCCAACGTATTCACACTTAGAAGATCCAAGACAAAGTCTTTCAAAGAATGAAGTCGTGAAGACCTGCAGAAGACTCGGAAGAAGTTGATTCTTCCGAAGGATAAATAGCCTCGGATGAACTTATTCTTCCGAAGCCATTTACCTTTAGAAGAACGAACTATTAATCGGTGGAAAAAAGTATGGGTTGTCTGACATCTATTGCTAACTCTAATATATTGCATGGCGCTTTCCCACAGCTATGTAGTTGACCATACTTTATTCCACTGTTCACCTTTATCAATTAGTACAGTTAACATCTTTAGTTGGTGAGAAAAGGTAAGTCATGGACCTATCATGACTACCTAATCTAGGATAGTATTTTATATTAGATACTTTACTTCTAGCAATGTAGTATTTGTTTTTATATTAGATACTTTACTTCTAGCAATGTAGTATTTGTTTAGTTGTAAATTCCAGCTGGTCATCCAAGTATAACCGATTGTAGATAGTAGTATATATAGTTTCTAATTGTAACTCATCAAACGATGCTTGTAAGAATCTTGTAACACTGAGTTGAGAAGTAAATGTGACAACCCGCCTCAAGGTCATTATTCTAACCCTAATCTACTTGCATCATTACCCATCTTATGAGTACTAATAATAGAAACAATCTAACTATATCAATGATATTAGAATCATCAATTGCTATTTGTTCCATTTTTATGATTTTATGTGATTTTAGTAACTTTTAGCTAATTCAAGTTGTACCTTTAAGAACATAGTGTCCCGGGGAAAAATTAGTTAGCCACCCTTGTAAAAATTAAATCTTAATTGGAACAATTAAAATGTGTGCATACACACACTTATAATCCACAGCTACAAGCATGCTTGTGCATGTACAACATTTACCAACTAACTAAATTTTACCATCTTACATCCTACACAACACTACAAAACAAATACCACCTAATACTATTTTTAATTAAAAATTTAAAAGAAAATTGACCCACTAAGGCCAAAACTCGGCAGCCCCATGTGGCACCACCCCTCTCCACCACTCACCACACACCCTCCTCTTCCCCACTACCATTTCATGCATCCTTCCCATCTCCATACACACACTACACCCTCATTCTCACTCTCTTCTCTCCCTCTCGAGTTCTTTCTCCCGAAAAACACACACACTCACGGTTTTAGCTAGATTTTCAGCTCAAAATTGTGAACAACATCATCACTAGCATCGGCCAAGCTCAAACAAGCAAGAAAGTGTAGTCTTGTGAGATTTGATACACATCTTCATCTTGTTCGACTTCTCCAGCCTTTTTAAAAGATTCTCCAGTTTTGTCCAAGGAATTCCAGACCATCCTCGACTAGCTACATACTCCAAACCACGAGCTACACCTAGTGTAAGCTTCACATCACCCGGTTTGGTCATTTCTCATGTTTTTCTTCATTTTTCACTCAAAAATCTTACCATATCTTCTTATAACAGAAGCTTGCTGCTACCACCTTGTTCTTGAAGATATTTTCACGTTCTTGAAGGTACCTCACTCGTTAGATAAGTCATTCTAAAGGTGTAACCCGAGTTACACCTAGAATACCCTCTTTTGGGTGATTTTATTATTGTGAGCCTTATAACTTGCTAACCACCAAAACTCGTTCTTGTAACATACTTGTTAATGATGCATAAGACCCCTAACAATCTGTTTTGGAAGTTACATAAGGGATTGGGAGTGTATGAACACTAATAATGATGGTTTACACATGTGTAATGGTCGGTTATGGCATAATCACTATGTTTATAATTTATTGTTGTGTTGAACGACTAGTCCGAGAGTTTGGGACATGATTTCAGTAATTTTTGATGAGTATTAAGTGGGTGATAAATGGTTAATCTCTGGAAATTAAAGACATGTTAAGATTAGACCATTTTAGTCAATTTCGGGACCCGAAACATGGTAAAACTACTTAAAAATAAGAGAGCTAGTAATTTAAACCTTTTAAAGAGAATTACAGGCTCAAAAATGGATAATAAAACGTTCTGGAATAAATGGATTGATTAAGTGGTCAAAAGATAGGTTAAACGGTATTTTTAACTAAAACGGGTGTTAACCGGGTGACGTTTTTGAGAAAAATATAAGAAATATGGGTGTAGAGTGAAAATTCATAAATACCATGTTATTTCAGTAATTTAAGTGTGAAAAGAACTTATAGAGCCGAAAAATTGGTCAAACAAGCTTTTAAATGGTCAAATTCGGTTAAAAACGTGTTTTAACGGGTTAAACATAAAAACGAGGCTTTCAACTATTAGAGGAAAAAATTTCAAAATCAAAGTACTTGAAACTTATAAAAATGTCTTTAAAATGTTATCTATTGGTCTAAGACTCAAAAACATGAAAGTTCATACTTAACCGTTAAAACCCTTCGGTTTTACCGTAATCGGGAACGTTAAACACATAGGTTTTAAACCGGACCTATATTCTAAAAACTTATGTACACTTACTTAATAATAAGTTGATTTAACTTCAGGAACATGATTTTTCATCATAAAAGTCATTTAGTACAAGAAACCAAACTTGAGGGTAGAAAATGTCAATTTTGAAACTTGAGGGACTGAATTGTAAAATTTTACCAAATTTCATAACCGACTCATATGAGGCTAATAATCACTTGAACAAAATTATTTAACATATATCATTAATTAAATTGTGTAAAATCCTAAATTACATAAGAAAACATAATTTTCCATAAAAGGAAAGTTTTTATACAAACCCTAATCGAATCAAAACCGAATCTGACAACTAAAGCTTTGACACACATTATACACCTTGATTGCGTTTAGAACAGTAGCTTACCACATAATATTGATGCTAGGGTGCTAGGCTTGAGACAGGTTTGATATGGATAGATCTATACAAACCATTTCGTGAACTGCTTGTTTTTATACAAACCCTTTCGTGAACTGCTTGTTTTATATGGATAGATCTATTTGGGGAATCCCCCACATACAGTGGCCTCCGTTTAGGAAGGGTACCCTACTGAGATCATGAGGGATCGTTTGTGGCATGTGACAGGTTTTGTTAAGAAACTATGGTGAACCATCCGGGCAGGTATGGTGCACTGGTTTGGGGCTCAGTTCTTCCTTCGGAAATAACCGGTAAAACACAACTTTGGAAGAGGCTAACTGGGACTGAGTGCAGGGTTGATTATGATACTCCAACGATGTTGAAACTATGATTCTTTCCTTTTTATCAAATGAGGATTTTGTTAAGCCCTTTTGTTTTTAAATTTTAATCACTTGAATTCACCAACTTTTAGTTGACACAATTTCTTTTTGAGCATGTTTCAGGTAATCTATGAATTGATTCTAGCTGTTGTTGAAGACCTAGGCTTATCCCCGTGACCATGGCATTGGCTTATTTGACTCAATAAACAATTTGAACAATTGAAAATTTCTGTTGAACAATACAATTTGTCTCTATATTGGTTGTATAACTCCTTTGGGGGCTAGATCTGTTTCTGGCTTCGATATCTTTTAAAAACTTTAAATGCCATGTGATATTCTCTCCTTTGAGCTCTTGTAATGGGTTGTTTCCGCTTCCATATGTTGTTGCTATTCTGTGACGTCCCACCCTACCTGGGCCCGGGTGTGACAGATTGGTATCAGAGCCAAAGGTTGTACAGAAGCCGGGAATACCATAGTAGACCCTAGGCTACAACCCTGATACCCTAAGACTGTCCTTGTGGGAAGTGTTGGAATGATCAGGTTGGGTAAATTGGTGTAAAACTAGAAGAATTTTTAGAATGGAAGCGTTTTCAGGATGGAACAACTTATTTAGAAAACTCATTTTCTAAATTGGTGTAAATATTTAATTGCATGATCATATCATCAATTAAATATTAAATGACATGCATTGTTCCACTATTAATATTCAATTAAAGTATCTCACTTGCAATATGCTCCACTAGAAGAGATTCTCTTGGACACACACATGCATTGTTCCATTGACTAGAACACATGCAAGTCTTGTCTTCCACTACCAACTACAAAACACTCTCACATTCTCATTATTCAATGTATGCAAGACAACACACGATTCAAATCAGCTCTCTCTCTTTCTCTCCCAAAAAGACCCATGGTTTTGAGCTGCTGAAAATAGGGTTTTCAGGCAGCAGCATTGAAGAGTTATGAGAGCTGATTTTGAGCTGATTTCATGAGGTTCTTTGTGTGAGGTTCTTGCACTCCATGATAATGATTCTCATATACATGCAACACAACAACAAAAGCTCTCTTCTCTCTCAAAAAGGCCACGGATTCAGCAGCTAAGTTTGAGGATTTTCAGCAGAAAATTAGAGGGTTTTCAAGTTGTTTTTGGTGATATCTACCTAACAAGAGAAGGTGTTTGCAAGGAGCTTGGGGTACTAGCTTGAGGACTTCTATCCTTGAAGTCTTGGCTGCATTTTGGGCATCTCCATCTTCACCAAACATCTTTTTGGTCGACATTATTGCTGCTGCAGTAAGGTATATCACGGCTCAATGAAGCTGTGATTTTGTGTAGTTTTACATATGTTCATAGCTTGTTAATTCACATAAATGATCCTTGAATTTATGGGTTTGTTTTATACACTTGAATGGTCACTTGAAGAACATAATTTTCAGCTTATAAAATGAGTTTTAAACTTTCTGAAAACACAGCGGAAGTATAGCTTTAAAACTCATTTTATAAGCTGAAAATTATGTTCTTCAAGTGACCATTCAAGTGTATAAAACAAACCCATAAATCAAAGGATCATTTATGTGAATTAACAAGCTATGAACATATGTAAAACTATATAAAATCACAGCTTAATTGAGCTGTGATATACCTTACTGCAGCAGCAATAATGTCAACCAAAAAGATGTTTGGTGAAGATGGAGATGCCCAAAATGCAGCCAAGACTTCAAGGATAGAAGGCCTCAAGCTAGTATACCCTAAGCTCCTTGCAAACACCTTCTCTTGTTAGGTAGATATCACCAAAACAACTTGAAAACCCTCTAATTTTCTGTGAAAATCCTCAAACTTAGCTGCTGAATCCGTGGCCTTTTTGAGAGAGAAGAGAGCTTTTGTTGTTGTGTTGCATGTATATGAGAATCATTATCATGGAGTGCAAGAATCTCACACCAAGAACCTCATGAAATCAGCTCAAAATCAGCTCTCATAACTCTTCAATACTGCTGCCTGAAAACCCTATTTTCTGCAGCTCAAAACCGTGGGTCTTTTGGGGAGAGAAAGAGAGAGAGCTGATTTGAATCTTGTGTTATCTTGCATACCTTGAATAATGAGAATGTGAGAGTGTTTTGTAGTTGGTGGTGGAAGACAAGACTTGCATGTGTTCTAGTCAATGGAACAATGCATGTGTGTGTCCAAGAGAATCTCTTCTAGTGGAGCATATTGCATGTGCTTGTTCTTCCCAAAGGCATTAAAAGAAAACTCACACATGCATGTGCTTGGACGGTTCCAAGGGCTAAAAACAAGATTTCTATTCTCTTTTATTAGTATTTGATATTTATAAAATAGGTGGTTGTATTTTATAAATGTCAAATACTAACACACACATATATTGTCTAGTCTTGTAACTAGTTTATGCAATTAACCATTTAATTGTATAAGTAGCATACTGTCATTATTATTTGGTGTTATATAACTAATTTAAATAACACTACAAATAATATTATTGAACAAAATATCCTAATAAATTGTTCCATCTCATATGCAACTTATTTAGAAAACCCATTTTCTAAATTGGTGTAAATATTTAATTGCATGATCATATCATATGAGAGGGAACAACTTATGTATTGTCCACTATTTCATTTACTACTTGCATCAATCTTCTATGAATCTTGGGCAAGTGGGAGATTGTAGGATTCTATGTGCCCAAGACACTTAGAATATTGATGTGGTTAGTACGTTATGATCCAAGTCGGGTTATACCCAATAACAAGCTTAGCAAACACCAATTAATATTTAATTGATGATATGATCATGCATTTAAATATTTACACCAGTTTAGAAAATGGGTTTTCTAAATAAGTTGCAAATGAGATGGAACAATTTATTAGGATATTTTGTTCAATAATATTTTTGAAGTGTTATTTAAATTAGTTATATAACACCAAATAATAATGAGAGTATGCTACTTATACAATTAAATGGTTAATTGCATAAACTAGTTACAAGACTAGACAATATATGTGTGTGTTAGTATTTGACATTTATAAAATACAACCACCTATTTTATAAATATCAAATACTAATAAAAGAGAATAGAAATATTTTGTTTTTAGCCCTTGGAACCGTCCAAGCACATGCATGTGTGAGTTTTCTTTTAATGCCTTTGGGAAGAACAAGCACATGCAATATGCTCCACTAGAAGAGATTCTCTTGGACACACACATGCATTGTTCCATTGACTAGAACACATGCAAGTCTTGTCTTCCACTACCAACTACAAAACACTCTCACATTCTCATTATTCAATGTATGCAAGACAACACAAGATTCAAATCAGCTCTCTCTCTTTCTCTCCCAAAAAGACCCACGGTTTTGAGCTGCTGAAAATAGAGTTTTCAGGCAGCAGCATTGAAGAGTTATGAGAGCTGATTTTGAGCTTTAGGTTCTTGCACTCCATGATAATGATTCTCATATACATGCAACACAACAACAAAAGCTCTCTTCTCTCTCAAAAAGGCCACGGATTCAGCAGCTAAGTTTGAGGATTTTCAGCAGAAAATTAGAGGGTTTTCATGTTGTTTTTGGTGATATCTACCTAACAAGAGAAGGTGTTTGCAAGGAGCTTGGGGTATACTAGCTTGAGGACTTCTATCCTTGAAGTCTTGGCTGCATTTTGGGCATCTCCATCTTCACCAAACATCTTTTGGTCGACATTATTGCTGCTGCAGTAAGGTATATCACAGCTCAATGAAGCTGTGATTTTATGTAGTTTTACATATGTTCATAGGTTGTTAATTCACATAAATGATCCTTTGATTTATGGGTTTGTTTTATACACTTGAATGGTCACTTGAAGAACATAATTTTCAGCTTATAAAATGAGTTTTAAAGCTATACTTCCGCTGCGTTTTCAGAAAGTTTAAGAGGTTAAACTATGATTTTATGTTCTAACAAACCCAACAATGGTATCAGAGCCGATTATGTGAATAGCTTGCTTGTTCTTGTCCTTTAAAAATTAGTTTTAAAGGATGATTATAAACTTAGTATAGGCTGATTTTGGGCTGCTATGTTTTCTTTGAATGATTCCCCAAACTTTCAAGGTCATATCACACATGCTAGTGATTAGACCTTGAAAGATATATATTATGAAATGTTGATTGTTTGGACAACGTTTAAAACCCAAAATTTCAGTTTATGTTGGCTCAAATTTGGTGGTTTTAAGTGGGGTTTCATTATATGTTTGGATGATATGATCATTGGATGTTAGTGTGCATAACCTAGCCATTGGCCTTGTGTTGTTTGGATGCTTGCAATGTTTGTTTTGGTTGTTTTCAATTGGGTTGTAATATTATTCTTTTGTGCTTTGTTTAAAAATGTAATTTGTCTATTTATTCATTGGGATGTAATAATAGATTAGGAGTGTTTTTCTTTTACTAGAAAATATGTATTAGGATATATATATTTTGTAAAAGAAGATGCTCAGGAAGGAAGCACAAGAAGAAGACACAAAAGAAGGACTTGAAGCATAAGGATGCAAGTTCAAGTGGGAGTCAATGAAGACCTCTATTTTGTGTTGTATTCAACCCTTAGGAAAGACCAAATGACCACACTTGTGATGGCAAACAAGTGTGGTCATAATAGAAGCTATGGTTATGCACATTGTGGTTGTTTATATTATGCTTGTTTGGTTATTTGTTGTATGATTGTTGTTTGATATTTGGATATGAATAACAAACTCATTAGCAAACTTAACAAGCTGAAAATATATGGTTTCTAATCATTAAGTGGTTAATAAAAGGTTATTAAAAGGATTAATGATTTAATAAAAGAGGTTTTATTAAAAATAAACCATAGGATACCTTGCATTTGAAAGCATGCAAATACAAGGTAAATAGAGTTTTCAAAAATAGAATTAATGAAAACCAAAAATCCCTTTTGAAACAAGTTTAACACCATCCTTTTTCACGACACTCGAATCACTTGAGAACTATTTGTGGGATAAAGGTCACCTAACCACTTATAGGGAACTTGTGTGTTTGAGGTGAGTCTAACATACTTGTGGGATAAAGGTCACCTAACCGCTTGTATGTGAAAACTCACACGTGTGTGTAAGTAGGACGACTTGAATTGGAAACCATGTGCATAGGGTCACCGAAGCATGGCGTACAATGGTGTTGATGGGATTAAACATGCCAACCAAACATAAGATGTTTAACCGATCCCATAAAGGCTAGAAGTTGCAAAAGGTTGCAATTGTCAAATATTGACTACCTTGTTAAATTAAATAATGAGATAAAGGTCACCTAACCATTATTTGAATGTAACGTTGGATTCTAGATTTTAATTATTAATTGTCTATGAGACATAAAAGGGTATTAATAATTAAAATAAAATTTTAAGAAATACTAATAAGAACTTTGTAAATTTTGTAGAATGGCCGCAAACAATAATGCTACCACCCCGACCGTCCATACCCTATCACCGAGAATCGTTACCAAATTGAGTAAAGGCCTATGTCCTTGACGATCCCATGTCTCACCAACCAACGCTGTTGATGTTAAGGCCATTTGACGATTGGCTTAAGCACATTAAGGATTCTGTGCAAGTTTCCTACCTCATGTTGGGAATATGATTCCCGAACTCCAAAAGGGTTTGGAACATCATAGGACATATGACATGATAATCTAGTTGAAGGAAATGTTCCTTTAACAAACATTAGTAAGATTGCTTCAAAATGGTTCAAGCACTTTATGCATGTCACATGGAAGAAACCCAATCGATATCATCTTATATATTCTTAAGATGAAAAGCCACATTGATAGCCTCAAGATGCATAAATGTCCTGTCTCAAAGTAGTTGGCCAAGGACTTGATCCTTGATTGCCTAACTAAAGGTTTGAGACATTCATAATAAACTGTAATATGAACGGATGGGACAAGAGCATCGGTGAAATTCACGCAATGCTCAAAGCAACCGAGGCAGGGATGGATAGAGAGGTTCTACCTATTCTCTCGATCAATGAGGGAGACTATAAGAAATGGCCAATCTCGATCCTAAGGAAATTATTGCCAAAAGAAACAAATACATCAAAGCAAAGGTTAAAGTGAAACCTCAAAACCTAAGCTTATGAAGCCTAAAGTAAAGGAGAACGATCCATGCTTTGAGCATGGAGAGATAAGACAATAAAAGGGAATTGTTCCTCCTATCTCAAGGAGTTAAAAAAAATAATAAGAGGGATGCTAGGCAAACCTCGAATGCAATTTTCATGATTCACATTGTATGAAATGTCATTTCTTCAAACACATGGGTATTGGATACCGAATGTGAGACTCATACTTGCAATTGTTGCAAAGGGGTTCAAAAGAAATGTGCGCTTCAAGGAGGGAAACTCTATTTTGAGACTTACAAATGGTTTGGAAGTTGTTCTCAAAACCTCTTGTATGCACCTAGTTTGACTAGGAACATAATTAATGTTTCCTATTAAAACAATATGGTCATGATTTAAAGTTTGTATATAATGGTATTAAGTTTTATGGATGATGTATTTCATTTTAAGGATATGCCTTTTAATGATATTCATGAATTGGTTCATGATAATTCGTCCTATAATAACTTATTATACACATTAAGCACCAAGAAACTTAAAATCGGTTTAAGTTATTATTATCTTTGACATTGTCATCTTGGTCACATAAACGAGAATTGGATTCAAACACTTCAAAAGAATGGTCTTTTGGAAACAAATGAAAATGTTTCATTTGATAAGTGTGAACCAAAAGACTTATTACGAATGATACATTTGGATGTATGTGGTCCTTTTAAGACAATGACAAAGATTGGTGAAAAGATACTTCATTACTGTTACCGACGATTACAGTCGCTATTATTGTGTGCACTTGATGACATATAAGAATGAAGCTTTTGAAATGTTCAAAATCTTCAATAATGAAGTAGAAAATCAACTCTACATAACTAAATAAGTTCTTCATTCTGATAAAGGAGAAACTGAACCCTATTTGGATATGGTTCAATTCATTAAGGCTATGAGCTTACCACCTTTATCATCTTGGGTTTTCGCACTACTCTCTACGGCCCATATTTTAAATATGGCCCTAAACCAAGAAAGCGGATTTGACACCCTTTTGAAATATGGCATGGAAAGAGTTCCATCACTATCATATTTAAAAGGTATTGGGTAGTGAAGCTTATGTTAAGCTTAACACCCAAAACAAATTTGAAAGTCGATCCACTACGTGTATATTTGTTGGATATCCCAAAGACTGTATAGGATACTACTTCTTTGATCCAACAGAGCAAAAGGAATTTATTGCTTGAAGGGCAGAGTTCTTGGAAGCCAAGTTCCTTATGGAAGGAGTGACGCATAGAACAATAGAATTTGATGAAGATCAAGATCCACAAGCCGATACACGTTTGGTTGACACTGGCTATCAACAAGAGGTTGTTGATGATGATCAAGAGGTTGATAAATACACACAAAACGTTCATAGATCTGGTAGAGTTAGCATTCCACCTGAAATATATGGATTTTTCATGAATGGATGCTATGTGGTTGACTCTGATGAGCCAACTACATACCATGATGCAATGTCCAATTCGGATTGTGACAAATGGCTGGAAGCCATGGACGTAGAGATACAATCCATGTATGACAACCAAGTTTAGGAATTGGTTGACCCTCCACTTAACTCCAAACCGGTTGGATGCAAGTGGGGTTTTCGAGAAGAAAACAAATATGCATGGAAACTTGGATACTGACAAAGCTTGTGTGTATAAAAAGGCTAGTGGGAGTGTAATCACAATCTTAGTATTGTATGTTGATGACATATTACTATATGGAAAGGACATTCCAACCATGGAAGGTGTTAAAACCTGGCTTGGAAATTGTTATGAAAGATCTCGGTGAAGCCGCCTATATTTTAGGAATAAAGATCTATAGGGATAGATCGAGGCGGTTGATAGGTCTAAACCAAAGTGCATATATTGATAAAATCTTGAAAAGGTTCAAGATGGAAAACTCTAAGAAAGGTATGGTACCTATTTAAAAAGGGACAATATTGAGTGCATCTCAATGTCCAAGCTCAAAGGATGAGCAAGATTGTATGAAGGACATCCCATATGCGTCTGCTATAGGATCCATCATATATGCGATGATATGCACTAAGACCGGACGTGTCATGCGCGTTAAGCATGACAAGAAGATATCAGTGGAATCCAGGTAATAGCCATTGGATGGCTGTTAAGAGTATTTTGAAATACCTTAGAAACACTAAGGATATGTTCTTAACATATGGATCTGGTAAATAGGAACTCGTTGTAAAGGGTTACACGGATGCGAGTTTCCAAACTGACTCGATCACAATCGGATATGTCTCCATTATGAATAGGGTAGCATTGTCCACTACAAATAGGAATACATAGCCGCCTCATTAGCAGCTTTGGAAGCTGCATGAATAAAAGGTTTATCACCGATCTAAGGGTGGTCTCTACCATTCAAGACCCCTTAGAAATCTTTTATGATAACGAGGGTATGATTGCTCAAATCAAGGAACCCCGTGCACATCAAAAGATTAGGCACAATGAGCGGAGATTCAACTACATAAGGGATGAAGTTAAAAAGGGAAAGATATGTATTCGCAAAGTTCACTTTGATCAAAATATTGCGGATCCACTCACGAAGCTCCTCGAAAGGGCAAAGTATGAAAGTCATATCTATGCCTTAGGACTTCGATATTCTAGTGATTGGACTTGATCAAATTTTGTATTTGAATATGTGGAACTCTTTATTATTTGAGTAAAATTATTTGGTTATAATGTTTCAATTAATGTTCCAATTTAGCATGTTTAATCCATGAGTAAATTATTTACTCTAAATGTCCATAGTCGTTCATACTTGTGGGAACAAGTATGAGGGTAAGACTATTATGAACTTGGATTGGTTGATATTCATAAGGATGAATATAGAGCAATGGGTTGCTACCAAGGTTCATAGATATTTGTGGGATACAAATATTGGACTAACCCGCATCTCAAATTTTACTACATGGAATCTTATCGATTGATCGTAAGTAAATTTGAGTAAAGGCGAATATCATTTGGTATCCTCCGACCTGAGATACATATTGGGTTTTGATATTCACCAAATATTATACATTGAGCTAATTCTTCACTGTCCTGAAATAGTGGACAGTATATAAGGGTATGTTCAGGTATAATACGAGGTGTTTGTGAGAAACGTATGTAGTCAAGATGGAATTTGTTCCTCTTATTTGTTGAGAGTTAGATGTCTAAGGCCTGATTAAGTTAAATCAACAAGGAATGATCATTTGTGTTCTTGGATTTAACATGACATCTGTAACAAAAGGTTAAATGATTGATTCACCTAAATCATTTCAAGTAGGGTACTTGAATGGGATGATGTTATTGAATGGCCATAAGTCATGCGTATTAAGGGTAGTAAACCGTTGTTAGGCGTCATTTACTACTTGCATCAATCTTCTATGAATCTTGGGCAAGTGGGAGATTGTAGGATTCTATGTGCCCAAGACACTTAGAATATTGATGTGGTTAGTACGTTATGATCCAAGTCGGGTTATACCCAATAACAAGCTTAGTAAACACCAATTAATATTTAATTGATGATATGATCATGCATTTAAATATTTACACCAATTTAGAAAATGGGTTTTCTAAATAAGTTACATATGAGATGGAACAATTTATTAGGATATTTTGTTCAATAATATTATTTGAAGTGTTATTTAAATTAGTTATATAACACCAAATAATAATGAGAGTATGCTACTTATACAATTAAATGGTTAATTGCATAAACTAGTTACAAGACTAGACAATATATGTGTGTGTTAGTATTTGACATTTATAAAATACAACCACCTATTTTATAAATATCAAATACTAATAAAAGAGAATAGAAATCTTTTGTTTTTAGCCCTTGGAACCGTCCAAGCACATGCATGTGTGAGTTTTCTTTTAATGCCTTTGGGAAGAACAAGCACATGCAATATGCTCCACTAGAAGAGATTCTCTTGGACACACGCATGCATTGTTCCATTGACTAGAACACATGCAAGTCTTGTCTTCCACTACCAACTACAAAACACTCTCACATTCTCATTATTCAATGTATGCAAGACAACACAAGATTCAAATCAGCTCTCTCTCTTTCTCTCCCAAAAAGACCCACGGTTTTGAGCTGCTGAAAATAGGGTTTTCAGGCAGCAGCATTGAAGAGTTATGAGAGCTGATTTTGAGCTGATTTCATGAGGTTCTTGGTGTGAGGTTCTTGCACTCCATGATAATGATTCTCATATACATGCAACACAACAACAAAAGCTATCTTCTCTCTCAAAAAGGCCACGGATTCAGCAGCTAAGTTTGAGGATTTTCAGCAGAAAATTAGAGGGTTTTCATGTTGTTTTTGGTGATATCTACCTAACAAGAGAAGGTGTTTGCAAGGAGCTTGGGGTATACTAGCTTGAGGACTTCTATCCTTAAAGTCTTGGCTGCATTTTGGGCATCTCCATCTTCACAAAACATCTTTTTGGTCGACATTATTGCTGCTGCAGTAAGGTATATCACAGCTCAATGAAGCTGTGATTTTATGTAGTTTTACATATGTTCATAGCTTGTTAATTCACATAAATGATCCTTTGATTTATGGGTTTGTTTTATACACTTGAATGGTCACTTGAAGAACATAATTTTCAACTTATAAAATGAGTTTTAAAGCTATACTTCCGCTGCGTTTTCAGAAAGTTTAAGAAGTTAAACTATGATTTTATGTTCTAACAAACCCAACAATTTGATTGGTTTGATAGAACATAAAACCAAGTTTAACCTTTTAAACTTTCAAAAACGCAACGGATATATATATCTTTAAAACCGATTTTAAAGCTGAAAATTATGTTCTTTAAGTGACCATATTGGTGTATAAAACAAACCCATAAATCAAAGGATCATCATATGTGAATGAACATGCTATGTGTACATAAAATAACACAATATGACAGCCTTAAAGGGCTGTCAAACTACCTCCTTCCAGCAGTTAGATGTCGATGAAAGAAAGAAGTTTGAAGGCTGAAATATTTCCAAAGCTTCAAGGTTGGATGTCCTCTAATGTTGACTCCCACAAAGCTCTAAGTAATCCTTACACTTGCTTGGATTTGTACTCCAAAAACACCAAAATGAAGGCTGCCAACAGACCTTCAAAAATAGTGAGTTTCAGACAGCCAAATGGATGATTAGGGAGGATCAAAACGACCAAGGTTCCAAGAGTAGGAACCCTCAAGTGTGTATATCCCAAGCTTGTATGCTTACACCTTCTTGTTAGGAAGAATAACACCACAAATCAGCTCCAAAACCCCTTGCTCTTGGCTGTAATTTCCGTGAACAAGAAAGAGAGGAAGAGAGATTTTTGTTCAAGTTTGCATGTGTTGAGAATGGCTGAGAAAAAGGGACCCATAGACCACTTAATGTGTGTTGTTTACTAGACAAATTGGTCCAATCATCAAATAGAAGGGGGCGGCCAAGTTTTTTAAAAAACAAAGTTTCCCTCTTCATTTATCACACATTATCTATGTTATATGGCCTTTTAACTAGACATGCAACTAACCACTTAATTGCATGTACAAGTTATATAACTTATACAATTAACCATTTAACTTATAAGTTATAATTTTTCTCATTTTTATTTGATGTCATCTAACTAATTTAAATGACATTTCAAATAATATTATTGAACAAATATCCTAATAAGTTGTTCCCTCTCATATGCAATTTATTTAGAAAACCCATTTTCTAAATTGGTGTAAATATTTAATTGCATGATCTTATCATCAATTAAATATTAATTGGTGTTTGCTAAGCTTGGTATTGGGTATAACCCGACTTGGATCATAACGTACTAACCACATCAATATTCTAAGTGTCTTGGGCACACAAAATCCTACAATCTCCCACTTGCCCAAGATTCATAGAAGATTGATGCAAGAAGTAAATGACGCCTAACAACGGTTTACTACCCTTAATACGCATGACTTATGGCCATTCAATAACATCATCCCATTCAAGTGCCCTACTTAAAATGATTTAGGTGAATCAATTATTTATCCTTTTGTTACAGATGTCATGTTAAATCCAAGAACACAGAATGATCATTCCTTGTTGATTTAACTTAATCAGGCCTTAGACATCTAACTCTCAACGAATAAGAGGAACAAATTCCATCTTGACTACATACGTTTCTCACAAACACCTCGTATTATACCTTAACATGCCCTTATGTACTGTCCATTATTTCAGGACAGTGAAGAATTAGCTCAAGGTATAATACTTAGTGAATATCAAAACCCAATATGTATCTCAAGTCGGAGGATACCAAATGATATTCGTCTTTACTCAAATTTACTTATGATCAATCGATAAGATTCCATGTAGTAAAATTTGAGATGCGGGTTAGTCCAATATTTGTATCCCACAAATATCTATGAACCTTGGTAGCAACCCATTGCTCTATATTCATCCTTATGAATATCAACCAATCCAAGTTCATAATAATCTTACCCTCACACTTGTTCCCACAAGTATGAACGACTACGGACATTTAGAGTAAATAATTTACTCATGGATTAAACATGCTAAATTGGAATATTAATTGAAACATTATAACCAAATAATTTTACTCAAATAATAAAGAGTTCCACATATTCAAATACAAATTTGATCAAGTCCAATCACTAGAATATCAAAGTCCTAAAGCATAGGTATGACTTTCATGCTTTGCCCTTTCGAGGAGCTTCGTGAGTGGATCCGCAATATTTTTGATCAAAGTGAACTTTGCGAATATATATCTTTCCCTTTTCAACTTCATCCCTTATGTAGTTGAATCTCCACTCATTGTGCCTAATCTTTTGATGTGCACGGGGTTCCTTGATTTGAGCAATCACACCCTTGTTATCACAAAAGATTTCTAAGGGGTCTTGAATGGTAGAGACCACCCTTAGATCGGTAATAAACCTTTTATTCATGCAGCTTCCAAAGCTGCTAATGAAGCGGCTATGTATTCCTATTTTGTAGTGGACAATGCTACCCTATTCATAATGGAGACATACCCGATTGTGATCGAGTCAGTTTGGAAACTCACATCCGTGTAACCCTTTACAACGAGTTCCTCTTTCTCAGATCCGTATATTAGAAACATATCCTTAGTCCTCCTAAGGTATTTCAATATACTTTTTAACAGCCATCCAATGGCTATTACCTGGATTCTGCTGATATCTTCTTGTCATGCTTAACGCGCATGACACGTCCGGTCTTAGTGCATATCATCGCATATATGATGGATCTTATAGCAGACGCATATGGGATGTCCTTCATACAATCTTGCTCATCCTTTGAGCTTGGACATTGAGATGCACTCAATATTATCCCTCTTTGAATAGGTACCATACCTTTCTTAGAGTTTTCCATCTTGAACCTTTTAAAGATTTTATCAATATATGCACTTTGGTTTAGACCTATCAACCGCCTCGATCTATCCCTATAGATCTTTATTCCCAAAATATAGGCGACTTCACTGAGATCTTTTATGGAAAAACAATTTCCAAGCCAGGTTTTAACACCTTCCATGGTTGGAATGTCTTTTCCATATAATATTATGTCATCAACATACAATACTAGGAATGTTATTACACTCCCACTAGCCTTTTTATACACACAAGCCTTGTCAGTATCCAAGTTTCCATGCATATTTGTTTTCTTCTCGAAACCCCACTTGCATCCAATCGGTTTGGAGTTAAGTGGAGGGTCAACCAATTCCTAAACTTGGTTGTCATACATGGATTGCATCTCTACGTTCATGGCTTCCAGCAATTTGTCACAATCCGAATTGGACATAGCATCATGGTATGTAGTTGGCTCATCGGAGTCAATCTCATAGCATCCATCCATGAAAAATCCATATATTTCAGGTGGAATGCTAACTCTACCAGACCTGTGAACGTTTTGTGTGTATTGATCAACCTCTTGATCATTATCAACAACCTCTTGTTGACAGCTAGTGTCAACCAAACGTGTATTGGCTTATGGATCTTGATCTGCATCAAATTCCATTGTTCTATGCATTATTCCTTCCATAAGGAACTTGGCTTTCAAGAACTCTGCCCTTCGAGCTATAAATTCCTTTTGCTCTGTTGGATCAAAGAAGTAGTATCCTATACAGTCTTTGGGATATCCAACAAATATACACTTAGTGGATCGACTTTCAAATTTGTTTTGGGTGTTAAGCTTAACATAAGCTTTACTACCCATACCTTTTAAACATGATAGTGATGGAACTCTTTTCATGCCATATTTCAAAAGGTGTCGAACCCACTTTCTTGGTTTGGGCCATATTCAAAATACGAGCCGGGGAGAGTAGTGCGAAAACCCAAGATGATAAAGGTGGTAAGCTTATAGCCTTAATGAATTGAACCATATCCAAATAGGGTTCAGTTTTTCCTTTATCAGAATGAAGAACTTAGATAGTTATGTAGAGTTGATTTTCTACTTCATTATTGAAGATTTTGAACATTTCAAAAGCTTCATACTTGTGTGTCATCAAGTGCACACAATAATAGCGACTGTAATCGTCGGTAACAGTAATGAAGTATCTTTTCACCAATCTTTGTCATTGTCTTAAAAGGACCACATACATCCAAATGTATCATTCCTAATAAGTCTTTTGGTTCACACTTATCAAATGAAACATTTTCATTTGTTTCCAAAAGACCATTCTTTTGAAGTGTTTGAATCCAATTCTTATTTATGTGACCAAGATGACAATGTCAAAGATTATAATAACTTAAACCGATTTTAAGTTTCTTGGTGCTTAATGTGTATAATGAGTTATTATAGGATGAATTATCATGAACTAATTCATGAATACCATTAAAAGGCATATCCTCAAAATGAAATACATCATCCATAAAACATAATACCATTATATACAAACTTTAAATCATGACCATAATGTTTTAAGAGGAAACATTAATTATGTTCCTAGTCAAACTAGGTGCATACAAAAGGTTTTGAGAACAACTTCCAAACCGTTTGTAAGTCTCAAAATAGAGTTTCCTTCCTTGAAGCGCACATTTCTTTTGAATTCCTTTGCAACAATTGCAAGTATGAGTCTCACATCCGGTATCCAATACCCATGTGTTTGAAGAAATGACATTTAATACAATGTGAATCATGAAAATTGTATTCGAGGTTTGCCTAGCATCCCCTTTATTTTTCAACTCCTTGAGATAGGAGGGACAATTCCCTATTATTGTCCTATCTCTCCATGCTCAAAGCATGGATCGTTCTCCTTTACTTTAGGCTTCATAAGCTTAGGTTATTGAGGTTTCGCTTTAACCATTGCTTTGATGTATTCCTTTCTTTTGGAAATAATTGCCTTAGGATCGAGATTGGCCATTTCTTATAGTCTCCCTCATTGATCAAGAGAATAGGTAGAACCTCTATACCCATCCCTGCCTCGGTTGCTTTGAGCATTGCGTGTTTTCACCGATGCTCTTGTCCCACCCGTTCATATTACAGTTTATTATGAATGTCTCAAACCTTTAGTTAGGCAATCAAGGATCAAATCCTTGGCCAACTACTTTGAGACAGGACATTTAAGCATCTTGAGGCTATCAATGTGGCTTTTCATCTTAAGAATATATAAGATGATATCGATTGGGTTTCTACCATGTGACATGCATAAAGTGCTTGAACCGTTTCGAAGCAATCTTACTAATGTTTGTTGAAGGAACATTTCCTTCAACTAGATTATCATGTCATATGCCCTATGATGTTCCAAACCCTTTTGGATTTCGCGAATCATATTCCCAACATGAGGTAGGAAACCTGCACAGAATCCTTAATGTGCTTAAGCCAATCGTCAAAAGGCCTTAACATCAACAGCGTTGGTTGGTGAGACATGGGATCGTCAAGGACGTAGGCCTTTACTCATTTTGATAACGATTCTCAGTGATAGGGTATGGACGGTCGGGGTGGTAGCATTTTTGTTTGCGGCCATTCTACAAAATTTACAAAGTTCTTATTAGTATTTCTTAAAATTTTATTTTAATTATTAATACCCTTTTATGTCTCATAGACAATTAATAATTAAAATCTAGAATCCAACGTTACATTCAAATAATGGTTAGGTCACTTTATCCCATTATTTAATTTAACAAGGTAGTCAATATTTGACAATTGCAACCTTTTGCAACTTCTAGCCTTTATGGGATCGGTTAAACATCTTATGTTTGGTTGGCATGTTTAATCCCATCAACACCATTGTACGCCATGCTTCGGTGACCCTATGCACATGGTTTCCAATTCAAGTCGTCCTACGTACACTCACGTGTGAGTTTTCACATACAAGCGGTTAGATGACCTTTATCCCACAAGTATGTTAGACTCACCTCAAACACACAAGTTCCCTATAAGTGGTTAGGTGACCTTTATCCCACAAATAGTTCTCAAGTGATTCGAGTATCATGTAAAAGGATGGTGTTAAACTTGTTTCAAAAGGGATTTTTGGTTTTCATTAATTCTAGTTTTGAAAACTCTATATATACCTTGTATTTACATGCTTTCAAATGCAAGGTATCCTATGGTTCTTTTAATAAAACCTATTTTATTATAAAATCATTAATTCTTTTAATAACCATTTATTAACACTTAATGACCAAGAACCATTTTATATTAGCTTGTTAAGATCATTTTTATTTAGATTGTTCATCATATCCAAATATCATACAATCATTCATAAAATCACAATCAATCAAGCATAATATAACAACCACAATGTGCATATGTGCATAACCATAGCATCTAAAGTGGTCCACACTTGTTTGCCATCACAAGTGTGGTCCATAGGGCTTTCCTAAGGGTCATAAACAAATCACATGGAAAACTTCCAAAAGCCTCCCACTTGAAACCGCATCCAAAATGCTCCATGTTTCTCTTATAACCTTCCTTTGTGCTTCCAATGTGTATGTCTTCATATTACAAGATATAAAGTCCTAACACAAGATATCTAGTAAAATGAAAAATACACCTAATCTATTTATTACAACCCAATAACAAATAAATTACACTTGAAATAAAGCACAAACAACAAATTATACAACCCAATTGAATGAATGAATACAACCATCACAAACATCCAAACAACACAAGGTCAATGGCTAGGTTATGCACTAAAATAAGCATCTATCATATCATCCAAAAAATAACTTTGAATCCCCTCAAAACCAACGAATTTTCAGCCAACATAAACTGAAAAATTTCGGGTTTAGATGTTGTCCAAACAACACAACATATCAATATGTATATCTTTCAAGATTTAATCATTAGCATGTATAATATAACCCTGAAAGTTGGGGATTCAACAAAACAGAAATATTGCAGCCCAAAATCAGCCTATTCTTAGTTTATAATCATCCTTTAAAACAAATTTTAAAGGACAAAACAAGCAAGTCATCCACATATCCGGCTCTTGATGCCATTGATTGGTTTGATAGAACATAAAACCAAGTTTAACCTTTTAAACTTTCAGAAAATGCAGCGGATATATATATCTTTAAAACCGATTTTAAAGCTGAAAATTATGTTCTTTAAGTGACCATATTGGTGTATAAAACAAACCCATAAATCAAAGGATCATCATATGTGAATGAACATGCTATGTGTACATAAAATAACACAATATGACAGCCTTAAAGGGCTGTCAAACTACCTCCTTCCAGCAGTTAGATGTCGATGAAAGAAAGAAGTTTGAAGGCTGAAATATGACCAAAGCTTCAAGGTTGGATGTCCTCTAATGTTGACTCCCACAAAGCTCTAAGTAATCCTTACACTTGCTTGGATTTGTACTCCAAAAACACCAAAATGAAGGCTGCCAACAGACCTTCAAAAACCGTGAGTTTCAGGCAGCCAAATGGATGATTAGGGAGGATGAAAACGACCAAGGTTCCAAGAGTAGGAACCCTCAAGTGTGTATACCCCAAGCTTGTATGCTTACACCTTCTTGTTAGCTTCTTGTTAGGAAGAATAACACCACAAATCAGCTCCAAAACCCCTTGCTCTTGGCTGTAATTTCCGTGAACAAGAAAGAGAGGAAGAGAGATTTTTGTTCAAGTTTGCATGTGTTGAGAATGGCTGAGAAAAAGGGACCCATAGACCACTTAATGTGTGTTGTTTACTAGACAAATTGGTCCAATCATCAAATAGAAGGGGGCGGCCAAGTTTTTTAAAAAAACAAAGTTTCCCTCTTCTTTTATCACACATTATCTATGTTATATGGCCTTTTAACTAGACATGCAACTAACCACTTAATTGCATGTACAAGTTATATAACTTATACAATTAACCATTTAACTTATAAGTTATAATTTTTCTCATTTTTATTTGATGTCATCTAACTAATTTAAATGACATTTCAAATAATATTATTGAACAAATATCCTAATAAGTTGTTCCCTCTCATATGCAATTTATTTAGAAAACCCATTTTCTAAATTGGTGTAAATATTTAATTGCATGATCTTATCATCAATTAAATATTAATTGGTGTTTGCTAAGCTTGTTATTGGGTATAACCCGACTTGGATCATAACGTACTAACCACATCAATATTCTAAGTGTCTTGGGCACACAGAATCCTACAAGTAGACCCTAGGCTACAACCCTGATACCCTAAGACTGTCCTTGTGGGAAGTGTTGGAATGATCAGGTTGGGTAAATTGATGATTACACTTGATCAACGTAATCATGAATTTACCGGACGCGTAATTTCCATCACGGACCTTTAGGTAATGTTTGGACTTTTTCTGATTAACATTGATGATTTTGAAGCTTATTTTTAAAAAGGGGATTTAAATGATTTCTATGATGAACTATGTTATCTGATACTATTTAAAGAGACTATTGATTCTAATATCACTGACAAATGATATGTTGGAAATCTGATACGACTACCATTACTACTATTACTAGTACTGTCATTATAACCATGAGCTATGAGAAACCAAATCACTCATTATGTTTCCTTACAGGACACAGGGGCTATGGCTGATAAAGGTAAGGCGCCTGCACGCCCTGATAATGAGACTACTCCTGTTGGGACCCTTAGGAGGGCGAAGCCTCAGACAGAGTATGAGGCATATCTCCAGAGATGCGGACACCCAGGATGGATATCTGTCACGTTAGATGACACTGAAGCTTCTGAGGACTCTTCCTTAACACCACCTTCCAGGAGCCGGACGCGCTCCCACTCTCCACACGTTACTGCTTCTGCTTACTCACTTATCCCACCTATCGGGAATAGGGGTGCACGTGTTGTCTCCCGTCCACGCAAGAGTGCTAGGCTAGGACCCTCAGTTTCATTTAGGATGCCACCTCCTCCTCCAACACCTGTTAGGACTCCGATACCTGCACCTCCGATGTTTGTCCCACTCCGAAACCACCCACATGATGAGCACTTGATAACACCCAGGCGTAGTCTGTATGACGGCCCTAGCGTGCTGGCTGGTGATAGGTACTCCCAGTCTAGCCGCCGGGAGAACGATGTAGGACCCTCTTATGCAGCACTGGATGAGATCTTGAAGACCGTCCGTCACCACGAGCTGACTCTCCAGCACGCCACCCGGACCTCCCATTCTGCTCAATTCCAGACTATGATGGCTTCGCATGGAGTGCAGCGGTTGGAACAGGAACAGAGGAAGAAGAACTCAGGATGGCTAGGATGGCTGAAGAAAAAGTGGATGTGAGAGTATGGATAAGAAGTGGGATTATCTGTCTTTAGACAGTTGAAGGAAACTATTTCAATTATTATCTGATACTATTATTATTATTATTATGGGGGTAATGGCACCTTCCAACTTGTAAGAGCTTGACTCTGATTCAACTTTGCTGGATGATACTACTATCTCTGTTTAATTATGACACTGCTTGTTTGGATGCTAGGTTATTGGACTATTTATATTGAATTGCCATGTGTTATGTTATGCTTTGAAATTGGTCCGTGCCCATTCTGATTGATTGTCTAAACTGTTATGATATGCTTTGAATTGAACCTTGTAAGAATCACTTAGTGGGTTGTATATAAATATATATATATGTACACCATGATTCCTCCTCCTGAGGCAAGGTATAATAGGGTATTGATGCATGAGCTATTCGAAACAAATTTTGCGATGCTAAACGAATCTATCTGTGATACTATCAGAATGCCGACTAGGAGAGGAACTCGATTTGGAAAACGAGGAACTACTAGGGGCCGCCTTGAGGAGGCCAGACAAACTGGAAACCAACCTACTCCACCAGGAACTCCTTGTAGGGAAAATGCTAATCAAGAAAATGACGAGAGAATTGCTAACCTTGTAGCACAACAGATTGCTAACGCCATTCCGACCATTATTGCTCAGATCAATGCTGATCGGAGTAATACTAATGGTAATGATGGGCCTGGGAACATCAAGGGCAACGACAAGGAAGCCCAGGCGCTAAAGAATGGATGCTCCTACAAAACCTTCATGGCATGTAAGCCCAAGGACTTCTACGGCACCGAGGGTGCTATAGAGACGTACCGATGGATCGATGAAATGGAAGATGTCTTGGACATTAGCGAGTGCAAGATAGATCATATGGTGAGGTTCGCATCCCAATCACTCAAGGGATCGGCTCTAGAATGGTGGAAGTCGATTACTCAAACACATGGAAGAAATGCTGCTAACCGAATGAGTTGGACCGAATTCAGGGAACTGATAACCAGCAAGTATTTCCCCATCAATCAACTCGAGAAACTAGAGTCAGAATTCCTAAGTCTGGAGATGAAAGGTCCCAACTACACGGAGTACATCAATCGTTTCTTAGCCCTATCCCGACTGGTTCCCCATCTGGTGACACCCGAATCTAAAGGTGTAGCACGTTTCATCTGAGGGCTACATCCTAGAGTTAGGGGAATGGTCCGCTCCTCCAAGCCTTTGACCCTGCAAGTTGCGGTTGACTTTACCAGCAGTTTGACTGATGACTTAGTTAGGGCTGGATGGACTGAGCAAACTAGGACTGATGAGAAGAAGAAGTTGGTTGGTGAGAAAAGAAAGTGGTTTGAAGTGAAGAGAGCGGTTGGAAGTAGTAACAGGTCAGGTAGGAAGAGTTTTTAAGGTGCGAGGCGCGATGATCAGAGAAGCAAGACCCGGAGACTGTACTCGTGAACAAGCCCATTTTGCAACAAATGCAAACTACACCATCAAGGGTAATGTAACCCGATGCCCTGTTTTAGATGCAATAGAACAGGCCATTTAATCAAGGCCTGTACTTACGCACCAGGAAAACAATGCTAAATGTGGGGATCCAGGGCACATGAGGAACAAGTGTCCTAAGCTGGGTAGAGACAAGGATGCCAAGCCCAACAAGCCTAAGGGAAGAGCATTCGTGATGGATCCAGCTGGAGCTCGTAAGGAACCTGATGTGGTTAACGGTACGTTCCTTATAAACAACCATCTTGCTACTGTTCTGTTCGAAACTGGAGTGACTGTTAGTTTTGTCTCTAGTACTTTTAGACCTTTGATTGACTTAGATGCGTATACTTTAACCGATACGTTTACCGTAGAATTAGCTGACAGTAACATTTAAGAAACTAATGAAGTCATCAAAGATTGCTCATTGAATCTAAAAGGAAATACATTTAGGATAAATTTGATGCCCATTAAGTTAGGAGCACTCGATTGGTTGTTGGTATGGACTGGCTAGCTAAGCATAGAGTCGAAATCATATGTGATAAATGCCTACTCAAGATACCGTTGAGCGACAAGGAAGTGTTAGTGGTACAAGGCGAAAGGAGTAACACTTTATACCCCATGATATCCCATTTAAAAGCTACCAAGAGCTTATTGAAGGGATGCCCAGCTTTCATAGTCTATGTGATGAAGACCGAAGAGGAAAAGAAGATTGGAGATATCCCAGTGGTTTCGAAATATCCAAAAGTATTTCCGGAAGACCTACCGCGACTTCCCCCGAATCGACAAGTTGAGTTGCAGATAGATTTGCTGCCTGGTGCTACACCGGTAGCTAAGGCATCGTACCGACTCGCCCCTCCTGAAATGAAGGAACTGATGATGCAAATTCAAGAACTACTTGAAAAGGGATTCATACATCCAAGTGTCTCTCTATGGGGTGCCCGGTACTATTTGTGAAAAAGAAAGATGGAACCCTACGTATGTGCATTGATTACAGAGAACTGAACAAGCTGACCATAAAGAACCGTTACCCTCTTCCGAGAATAGGCGACCTATTTGATAAACTGCAAGGAGCAAGTTATTTCTCCAAAACAGATTTGAGGTCAGGTTACCACCAACAGAAGATAAGAGAAGAGGACATACCCAAAACATCCTTCCGAACTAGGTATGGGCTTAGTCATGCCCTTTGTACTGACTAATGCACCAGCAGCGTTCATGGACCTAATGAACCGCGTATGCCGCCCTTATCTCGACAAGTTTGTGATCGTGTTTATCGACGACATCCTGATCTACTCCGATAGTAAAGAAGAGCGCGAGAAGCATCTCAGGCTAATTATTGAGTTACTCAAGAATGAGCAACTATATGCCAAATTCTTTAAATGTGAATTCTGGATGCGAGAGATCCAATCCTTAGGGCATGTGGTAAATGAGAATGGGATTCAAGTCGACCCTTCCAAGATTGAGGCTAAAAAGAATTGGAAGATTCCTTAAACTCCTACAGAGATAAGACAATTCTTAGGGTTGGCCGGATACTACCGACGGTTTATAAAGGACTTCTCGCGCATTATGCAACCCTTGACCGTGCTGACTAAGAAGAACACAACCTTTGTGTGGCAACCAGAGCAAAATGAATCATTTGAAACGCTTAAGGAGAAGTTGTGCAGTGCACATGTCCTTGCCCTCCCAAAAGGAGTCGAAGATTTCGTGGTCTATTGTGACGCTTCGCGTCAAGGACTAGGATGTGTACTGATGCAACGCAACAAGGTGATTGCTTATGCATCTAGACTATTGAACGATCATGAAAAGAACTATACGACGCACGATCTGGAATTGGGTGTCGTGGTGTTTGCTCTCAAAATGTGGAGGCACTACCTCTATGGCACGAAGTGCATCATCTACACTGACCATAGAAGTTTGCAACACATTCTTGACCAAAAGATGCTAAACATGCCTCAGAGAAGATGGGTCGAGCTGTTAAACGACTACGAGTGCGAAATCCGTTACCACCCCGGTAAGGCCAATGTTGTGGCAGAAGCTTTGAGTAGAAAGGAGAAAGAAAATCCTCTTCATGTACGAGCCTTAAGGATGAGTATGTACACCAACCTTATCACGAAGCTGAAAGAAACTCAAAGCGAAGCATTAAAGGAAGAAAGGTTAAAAGAAGAAGGGTTAACCGGAATGAAAAAGCGATTAGAGACAAGTGACGATGGTATATACAAGTACGAAGGGAGAACATGGGTGCCGAAGCATGGGGGAACTCGAGAGGTAATCCTCGATGAGGCCTACAAATCTACGGACTTGGTTCATCCTGGAAGTGATAAAATGTACCAGGATCTAAAGGCACTTTTCTGGTGGCCTGGAATCAAGAAATCAATCGCTATTTATGTTGGAAAATGTCTAACCTGTGCCATGGTAAAAGCTGAAAATCAAAAACCATCAGGAACGCTACAACAGCCCGAAATCCCAGAATGGAAATGGGATAACGTCACAATGGATTTTGTTACAAAGTTACCCAGAACGTTTAGAGGTCATGATGCCATTTGGGTAATAGTGGATAGGCTAACAAAGTCAGCTCACTTTTTGCCAATTTGAGAGGACTACGATTTTACGAAATGGGCCCAACTATATGTCGATGAGATAGTAACTAGGCATGGAGTACCCTTATCGATCATCGCTGACCGTGATAGCCGTTTCACTTCTCGTTTCCGGAAATCACTCCAGCAGGCTCTAGGAACCCGTTTGGATTTAAGCACCGTTTACCACCCACAAATCGACGGTCATAGCGAAAGAACCATTCAAACTTTGGAGGATGTACTAAGAGCTTGCGTGATTGACTTTGGTGGGAACTGGAACAACCATCTCCCTTTGGTGGAATTCTCCTATAATAATAGTTACCACGCAAGTATCAAGGCAGCTCCGTATGAGGCTCTGTACGGTAGGAAATGCCGATCACCATTGAGCTGGAATGAGATCGGTGATAGCCAAGTAATGGGACCCGATATCGTGTTGCAGACCACCGACAAGATTTTCAAAATCAAGGAACGTCTAAGAGCAGCCAGAGACCGTCAGAAGATATACACTGACAGAAGACGAAAACCTTTAGAGTTTCAAGTAGGCGACAGAGTAATGCTAAAAGTGGCACCATGGAAGGGAACCGTGAGGTTCAGAAAGAGAGGAAAGTTAAGCCCGAGATACATTGGACCATTCGAAATACTGGCAAGAATTGGCCCTGTGGCATACAAATTGAAACAGCCTCAGAAGTTGAGTTACGTACACGACACCGTCCATGTGTCAAACTTGAAGAAGTGCATGGTAGACAAAACCCTGGAGCTACCATTGAATGAAGCAAGAATCAATAACAAGCTAAACTTCCTGGAAGAGCACATAGAGATCACGGACCGCTTGGTCAAGCAACTCAGGCGGAGCTGCATACCCAAGGTCAAGGTCAGATGGAATTCGAAATGAGGACCTGAGTTCACTTGGAAGGGAGAAGACGAGATGAGAAAGAGTTAACCACACCTTTTCAAACCCACCCGTTCATAATCTAATCGAAGCTAAAATTTCGAGACAAAATTTCCTAAGCGGTGGGAGAATGTGACAACTGGCCTCAAGCTTATTATTCTAACCCTAATCTACTTGCATCATTACCCATCTTATGAGTACTAATAATAGAAACAATCTAACTATATCAATGATATTAGAATCATCAATTGCTATTTGTTCTATTTTTATGATTTTATGTGATTTTAGTGACTTTTAGCTATTTCAAGTTGTACTTTTAAGAACTTAGTGTCCCGGGGAAAAATTAATTAGTCACCCTTGCAAAAATTAAATCTTAATTGGAACAATTAAAATATGTGCATAGACACACTTATAATCCATGGCTAAAAGCATGCTTGTGCATGTACAACATTTACCAACTAACTAAATTTTACCATCTTACATCCTACACAACACTACAAAACAAATACCACCTAATACTATTCTTAATTAAAAATTTAAAAGAAAATTGACCCACTAAAGGCCAAAACTTGGCAGCCCCATGTGGCACCACCCCTCTCCACCACTCACCACACACCCTCCTCTTCCCCATTATCATTTCATGCATCCTTCCCATCTCCATACACACTACACCCTCATTCTCACTCTCTTCTCTCCCTCTTAAATTCTTTCTCCAGAAAAACACACACACACTAATGGTTTTAGCTAGATTTTCAGCTCAAAATCATGAACAACATCATCACTAGCATCGGCCAAGCTCAAACAAGCAAGAAAGTGAAGTCTTGTGAGCTTTTGATACACATCTTCATCTTGTTCGACTTCTCTAGCCTTGTTCGAAGATTCTACATCTTTGTCCAAGGAATTCTAGACCATCCTCGACTAGCTACATACTCCAAACCGCGAGCTACACCTAGTGTAAGCTTCACATCACCCGGTTTGGTCATTTCTCATGTTTTTCTTTATTTTTCACTCAAAAATCTTACCATATCTTGTTCTAACAGAAGCTTACTGCTACCACCTTGTTATTGGAGAGCTTTTCACATTCTTGAAGGTACCTCAATCGTTAGATAAGTTATTCTAAAGGTGTAACCCGAGTTACACCTAGAAAACCCTCTTTTGGGTGATTTTGTTATTGTGAGCCTTATAACTTGCTAACCACCAAACCTCACGCTTGTAACATACTTTTTAATGACTCATAAGACCCCTAGCAATCTGTTTTGGTAGTTACATAAGGGATTGGGAGTGTATGAACACTAATAATGATGGTTTACACATGTGTAATGGTCGGTTATGGCATAATCACTATGTTTATAATTTATTGTTGGGTTGAACGACTAGGCCATGAGTTTGGGACATGATTTCAGTAAGTTTGATGAGTATTAAGTGGGTGACAAATGGTTAATCTCTAGAAATTAAAGACATGTTAAGATTAGACCATTTTAGTCACTTTTGGGACCCGGAACATGGTAAAACGACTTAAAAATAAGAGAGCTAGGACTTTAAAATTTTTAAAGAGAATTCCAGGATCAAAAATGGATAATAAAATGTTCTGGAATAAATGGATTGATTACGTGGTCAAAAGATAGGTTAAACAGTATTTTTAACTAAAAACGGGTGTTAACCGGGTGACATTTTTAAGAAAAATCCAAGAAATACGGGTGTAGAGATAAAATTTATAAATACCATGTTATTTCAGTAAGTTAAGTGTGAAAAGAACTTATAGAGCCAAAAAATTGGTCAAACAAGCTTTTAAACGGTCAAATTCGATTAAAAACGCGTTTTAACGGTTAAACATAAAAACGAGGCTTTCAACTATTAGAGGAAAAAAATTCATAATAAAAGGACTTGAAACTTATAAAAATGTCTTTAAAATTTTATCTACTGGTCTAAGACTCAAAAACATGAAAGTTCATACTTAACCGTTTGGTTTTACCGTAATCGGGAACGTTAAACACATAGGTATTAAACCGGACCTATATTCTGAAAATTTGTGTACACTTATTTAATAATAAGTTAATTTAACTTCATGAACCTGATTTTTGGTCATAAAAGTCATATAGTACAAGAAACCAAACTTGAGGGTAGAAACTGTCAATTTTGAAACTTGAGGGACTGAATTGTAAAATTTTACCAAATTTCATAACCGACTCATATGAGGATAATAATCACTTGAAAAACATTATTTAACATATATTATTAACTTAATGGTGTGAAATCTTAAATTACATAAAAAACCATGACTTTCCATAAAAGGAAACTTTTTATACAAACCCTAATCGAATCAAAGCCGAATCCGACAACTAAAGCTTTGACACACTTTATGCACCTTGATTGAGTTTAGAGCAGTAGCTTACCACATAATATTGATGCTAGGGTGCTAGGCTTGAGACATTCCCGACACACGAAGAGAGACTTTTGCTTAACACCTAAGGTGAGTTCAAGTGATCCCCCTTTTACTACTGCTTTGGGATGGAACATGCTCTGTTATTTATGAACTACATTTGTGCTTTACATGGTGATTATATGTGGGATTTATGGTTACCTGCTGATACTTATATCATGATCATTAATTCTTTCATGAACCGCTTGTTTTATATGGATAGATCTATTTGGGGAATCCCCCACACACAGTGGCTTCCGTTTAGGAAGGGTACCCCACTGAGATCCTGAGGGATCGTTTATGGCACGTGACAGGTTTTGTTAAGAAACTATGGTGAACCATTCGGGCAGGTATGGTGCACTAGTTTGGGGCTCAGTTCTTCCTTCGAGAATAACCGGTAAAACACAACTTTAGAATAGGCTAACCGGGACTGAGTGCAGGGTTGATTATGATACTCCCACGATGTTGAAAGTATGATTCCTTCCTTTTTACCAAATGAGGATTTTGTTAAGCCCTTTTGTTTTTAAATTTTAAGCACTTGAATTCACCAACATTTTAGTTGACATAATTTCTTTTTGAGCATGTTTCAGGTAATCTATGAAGTGATTCTAGCTGTTGTTGAAGACCTAGGCATATCCCCGTGACCATGGCATTGGCTTATTTGACTCAATAAACAATTTGAACAATTTAAAATTTCTGTTGAACAATACAATTTGTCTCTATGTTGGTTGTATAACTCCTTTGGCGGCTAGATCTATTTCTGGCTCCGATAGCTTTTGAAAACTTTAAATACCATGTGATATTCTCTCCTTTGAGCTCTTGTAATGGTTTGTTTCCGCTACCATATGTTGTTGCTAGTCTGTGACGTCCCACCCTACCTAGGCCCGGGGTGTGACAGTAAATATACAAGTATCTTGAAAACCATTCTTGTGTTCATTAACTTATTATATTATTGTCAACTTAGTTTGAGATTCTACTTAATCAACCGAGTGAGACTTAGTGAGTTTTTGAGGTAAGTCTTGTGTTGGGGTACCAACATCGATCCTTTAGAAACACTAGTTGCAGCCCGATTAGAAGCCCTAGCCAAACAATTTGAACAATTGCAAGCCTAATTGAAGAAAACTCCAACACGATGCAACACATGTGGAAATTTACACAAGACCAACCAATGCCCATAGGGCATGATGATGGTTGAAGATATTGATTATACAAGAGGCCCAAACAATTCATATAATAACAACTCAAATTGGAGGAACAACTCAAATTATAGAGAAGCTGATAACAACCAAACATCATCTGGATTCAACCGAAGGCCACCCTAGCAACAACAGAAACCACCAAACCAAGGTCCAAGCAGTAGCAACCAAGACCGTGGAGCATCATCAATGGAAGACTTATTACAGCAATTGTTGATAACCACACAAGCCATAGATGAATACATCCGAAAATCTAATTGAAGAAATGAGGAGTGGTTCCAAACAAACGAGGCTGACATCAAAAACAACAAAGCATCATTGCAAACCATTGAACACCAAGTAGGCCAGATAGCATAACAGCTATCTGAAAGACCCTAAGTTGCTTTGCCTAGAAACATTATGACAAACCCTAATGCACAAGTAAAATCCATCACCATAAGGAGTGACAAAACTACTCAAGGTGATGCACCTACAGTATAACCCATCCTTGAAGAATCAGACACCAAAACTCCAAGTATAGCAAGTGTAAGCAAAAGCAACATGTTGTTGTTAAAGAACCAACCGAGAAATACGTGCCACCACCACCATATGTTCCACCACCTCCATATCCAGGTCGTTTGAGACAACAACGAATGGAGGCATAATATGGCAAATTCCTAGGGTTGTTCATACAACTCCACATCAATCTGCCATTGGTAGAAGCCTTAGCCCAAATGCCAAATTATGTTATGTTTTTTAAAGGGTGTGTTGTCAAACAAAAAGAAACTGGAAGAGTAATCACATATAGTCTTAAATAAGGAATGCTTTGTAGTTTTTCCAAACAAACTACCTCAAAAGATGACTAATCCAGGAAGCTTTACCATACCTTGCCTAATAGAAAATCCTTTTTGTTAGTAATGCAAAAGCTGACTTAGGTGCTAGAATTAACCTTAAGCCTTATGTGGTTTTTGAAAAGTTAAACTTATGTGAACCTAGACCTACCCGTATGAGCATCCAGTTAGCTGATCGTTTCGTCAAATATCTGAGGGGCATCGTTGAAAACCTTTAGTTAAAATCGAAAAATTAGTATTTCCTGTTGATTTTGTGATCCTTGACATGGATGAGGATAAGAATGTCCCATTTATCCTACATTGACCTTTCTTAGCAACCGCTCGAGCTCTCATTAATGTTTGCATCAGTAAACTTATGCTTTGACTGGATGAGGAGGAAGTTACATTTGACATAAGGCAATTCATGAAACATCCTTAACATCATGATGACTCACTCTATTACATTGATGTTTGCAATTCAATCATAAGCTGTCATTTAAGAAAATCTCTTGAAAATGAAGCTTGCAATACTCAATTAATAGAAGTCGAAACAATCAAAACCATATTTGAAAATCAAGTCATTTCAAAACCAAAGTTGATAAAAAATCATCTCATCAAGAAGCATTTGAGATCATCGAACAAGAACTAGAATTTAAAGCAAAACCATCTATTCATGATCCTCCGGTTTTAGAACTCAAGGAACCCCCGTCTAATCTTAAATACATCTTTCTTGAAAACACATCTTAACTTCCTGTAATCATCTCATCTGCCTTATCAAATGATGAGAAAAACAAGTTGCTCAATATGCTTAAGGCACACAAATGAGTAATTGCATAGAAAATCATGGACATTAAGGGAATCTCCATCTTTTTGCACTCACAAAATACTGATGGAGGAGAATTTCAAATTCATCATTCAGCCTCAAAGACATTCAAATCCGAGCATGCAAGAGGTTGTGAAGAAAGAAGTAATCAAAATGCTAGATGTCGGTTTGATTTACCCTATTTCTAATTCACTTTGGGTTAGCCCCGTCCAAGTTGTTCCAAAGAAAGGAGAAATGATTGTTGTAACTAATGAGAAGAATGAATTTATTAGAACTCGTATGATTATAGGATGGAGAGTTTGCATCGACTATCACAAACTCAATGATTCCACAAGGAAAGATCACTTCCCTCTGCCTTTTATCGACTAAATGCTTGAGTATTTATCTAGAAAAATGTTCTGTTGTTTCCTAGACGGTTTCTCAATATTTTTCTAAATTTCTATTGTTCCTGAAGATCAAGAGAAAACAACATTCACATGTCCATAGGGCATATTTGCTTATCGGCGAATGCTTTTTGGATTGTGCAATGTCCCTACTACATTTTAAAGATGCATGGTAGAAATCTTTCACGACATGATCAAACACTCAATGAAAGTTTTCATGGATAACTTCTCCATCTTTGGGAACTCATTTGAACAATGTCTTGAAAATCTAGAAAAGATGTCGATTAGATGTGAAGATTCTGACCTTGTTTTGAATTAGGAAAAGTGTCACTTAGCGGTTACTGAAGGAATAGTGTTAGGACATAAAATATCTCGAGCAGGGCTTGAGGTCAATCAAGCCAAAGTCGACACTATTTCTAAACTTCCGCATCCCACAACCATGAAAGCAATCAGAAGTTTCCTAGGTCATACATGATTCTATCAATGTTTCATCAAGGATTTCTAAAAAATCGCATGACCAATGACTCAACTCCTCGAGGAAGACACACAATTCGTATATTCCAATATGCATTAGTGCATTCAACTTGTTGAAGGAAAGACCGGTAACAGCTCCGATCATTGTTTCCTCTAATTGGACACTACCATTTAAACTCATGTGTGATGCAAGCGATTTCATGGTAGGAGCCGTGTTAGGCCAACAAAAAGACAAGCAATTCCACCCAATTTACTATGCGAGCAAAACCCTGAACAATGCACAAGAAAACTACACCACCACCGAGAAAGAGCTTCTTGCTAGTTTTCACATTCGACAAATTCTGCTCGTATTTTATCCTTTCAGAAATAATCGCTTACACCGATCATGCAGCCCTTTGTCATCTCAACACGGGATGAGATGCCTAAGTTCGTCATTTGGGTAAGCTTTTGGTGGAAGAGTTACTCTGCTGAATTCTATTAGGAATCAAGACTTGAAGATCATTTGGAGGCTCGGGAGGTGCATACAACACTTGAAAGAAGCTCGTGATTGTCTAAACATCTTCCATTATGGATCACTGGTTTGATTGTTCTATTTCATGGATGATCTCATATCTATCTTCTATATTAATTGTTGTTATGTTCATGCTCGTTATAAGCTAAACTCTCATTATCATCCTAATTAGATAAAACTTATGTAATTTATGATAAGCTAATAGTGTGATTTATTTTATGTTAATGTTATGATAATCTTGGATAAGCTTTTGATGGATAGCATCTATATTTGAACGGGAAGTTATGAACTTATGATTTGTAAATGTGAATGTCATACAATGTTGAAAAACATATGAATTGACTTTTATTTGTGAAACTAGTCTTCATAATAAATATATGGCTAATGAACTAGAAATGGTTATTAGAAATCATATAACTTTAGCTTCTTGATCATTTGCGGGTTCCCTTTTATTAGTCTGAGAAATCTACAGTAATTGCTATGGTTTTCTAAAATAATTGGTATGTTAAAAAGGAACCTGATCAACTCTCTTTCTAACATTAAGTTATGTTTTCGGAAATCATATGTTAAAAGGCGACACTTGCAGGATCGGTTAAGGGAGGTCAATACAATCAGTCTTATAAGGAGGAGAGAGCTAGAACACTTAATAGATCAAATAGTGAACCGGGTTGAGTATGAGATACAAAGAACACAAGCAAAACTAGGAGACAGAACTCAAGAACAATGTATATGGTTTTTGAAGAATGATGTATATTAATCTCAAGTTCTTTTACAAATGTTACAATGCATAAAATAAGATACAAGACCCTGAGATACTTTATACTACATCCTACAACCGGCTATACTTTAAAAGCCAGTTGGAAACATTGATAAAGAACAAAATCAATGTATAGTCAAAAGGCATATTACCTTTTGACTAGTGATTATGACATGCTATAGCTCACATCCTAATATATTACAATAAGAATAAAAGTACATAAAGTAGAAAGTTGTAGATTCTAGACCTTAATGTACAGTTGCAAAAGCATGGACCTTTTCACCAACTCATGCAACTTGGCGAGTCTTCAGAGTTGCAGCGAAAAGTGAGTTAGTTTTATCCAAAAGTATATCCGAGGAAAGCATATAGTCTTCTCTTCCTTTGGCTTAGGAGACTTTGTCTTTGAAGCTTCAGAATACTTCATCTTTTGGCTTCAGAAGATTTGGTCTTTGGCTTTGAAATATTTTACACTTAGAATATTTTCTATGCAGAGTGTAAAACTTCCAAATCAACTTGTACCTTTTACATAGTGCATACATGCAGGAAGCCTTGGGCTGCTCATTAGCCTTCTTATATAACCTTACAAACTCCCCCTAGGCAGATGCTACTAAAAAGAGAAGAGTGTTCATCAGGTAATAGTCCTCATTAGGATCAATACCATTCCTTTCTTCATCATTTGGTTAGGATCCTTCAGACTTTCATAATACCTTCTCAGGTCATGGAGATCATGTAGAGGTAGATCAAGCATGTCTTGCCAGAAGTAAGCATCTTGACCACCTTGATCTCTAATGACATACCATCTGTCTAGATTAGCAATAAAAGTCCAAGACAAGATGGGTCTTCTAGCTGTAAGAGGTTGTACTTGAGTAGGAGTTGGTTGAGCATCCTCTTGTTACACTTCCTTAGGATGCACTGACTCATCCTGAGGCCTTGAGGAGGATGCCTTTGGCTTCTTCTTGGATACACTCTTCATGGCCATCCTTTTCTTCCTCTTTGATGTCTTTAACTGAGAGAGCTGGTCTTGAGTACCAGGTTGTTCTGTTGTGCCTCTCTTAGTTGGGTCCTCTTCCCTTATAGGTTCAGAAGGAAAGGGAGTAGAATCCACTATGGAATAGAAGATGAAGTTGGCTGAGATGTAGCTCAAGGTCCAGGTTGTGTTGTCTGAGTGGGTTCAACCTTAACCTCAACTTTAGGAGGAGCTTGCCTTGGTGGAGAATGCAAGTCCATAAGCTCTCCTTTTTTAATCTTTTGTTTGATCGCTCTAATATGCTCATCCATAGTAGATAAAGACATTGGGCCAAGCCTCCTTTCGATGAATCCATAAAGCTTCAAGAAACTCATCATCATCTGCCTGTCTGCATACTTCATTGGACTCTTTTGGATGATGGCTCTTGAATTTGTAGCTTTTTCCCTCATCTTTCTCTTAGGAGCCTTTTGTTCTTTAATGAACTGTTGTTCCAGCTGCTTAAGATATTCAAATTCAATGTACTCATATGAGAGGGGAAGAAGTGCAAATGCCTGATAGAGGCCTGTGGCACTCAGGTAGTTGATCATGTTTTGTCTATTAGCCTCCTTATCTACCCGAGGTTGTTTAGTTGCCACAACCTCTTTCTCAGGACTTTCATGAACTGGGGAGAGGGTAGGAGCGTGTTTATAAAGCCTCTTTTGCCTTTTTTCTTCTTTTATTTTGAGGAGCAACTCTGCATCCTCTGCCTCCTTCCTCTCCTTTGTCAGCTCTAAGTCTGTCAGTTCATTCAATTCTTCTAAGGAAAGAGAGATGAGTTCATATATATTGTAATTTATGGTCCTAAAGTAGTTTAATCTAGAAGCCCTCAACTCATCATCTTGAGTGTTTGGCATGGGGGTTGCCCTGATTGCCGCTTCAATGAAGCCTGGAGACCCACTTGAACTCTCTCCCCTTAGCTTCCTCTTCCTCTCTCTTTCCTCCTCCCCAATATCCTTAGGATTCATTTTCCTCTTCACTGTGTCATTCACAGGCTTTGATGACTCAAGGTGGAGAGAGCTTTGGCCTTCGTTGCTTGGTTTAGCAGCCAAGCTCTGGCTAGAGAGACATTGTGAAGCACCTTCACCAATTGGTGCCTTACTGAGGGTAGAGGATGTTGAAGTAATTGTTTCTGCGATAATGCTCATAGGTTCTATCACCGGGCCTTCAGTCAAGGTTTCCACTTCAAAGCTAATCTTATAATCCACCTCAACATCCAGATGTCCAATGACATTGCCTGCTTGCATTTGTCTTCTCCTGTGTCTAAACTCTTTAACAATCATGTCTTGAATTCTTTCAGCCATTATGTCAGCCTGCCTATGTTGAGTTGGGTTGACAAGTGGCATATTGATTAGAGAGGGACTGTCATAGTAGTTCAAGGTCTAAATGTTTAAGACCTCTTGTTGCCCTTAAAACCTATGCAGTATCAGGGCTCTTCTATGAGCATCATACATCCACCCTAGTATTTCATTTACAGCTCCATAAGGTGGGGTTGACATTGCTCTTGGTATACCCTCCTCAAACAGACTTGTATGAAAGAGTCCACATCAGTGTGAAGTAGAGGAGGATGTTGAGTATGGACAATTGCAAGTGAGGGTGGTGAATCCTTAGTGTCCATACTCTAAGAAGGACTCCCAGGTTCTGTGATTGTGATAACTTCCTCCCCCTTTTTGGTAGCATCACCCTATTGCATAGGTGAGCTAGAGGTTAAGTCTATCACATCTTCAAGTTCTTGTGTTCCTGGTTAAATCCTCCTAAAGGGTCTCCTAGCTAGTTGTTCCTTGAGATCAAAAATCTTAAGTTGCTGATCATTGACCCTTCTTTGTAAGGTAGTCACTTGAGATTCCAAGAGACTGGCCTTGGAGACTAAATAAGTGCATGTGGTGGTCAGTTTTTGCACCTTTAGTCAAAGACTCCCCTCATTTTCAGTAGAAGAATCACTAGGGAATGAGAGAATTGGACCTAAGTCTTCTTCCTCATCACCAGCCTATTTTTCTTGGCTGCTAGATTTCCCCTGCACAATGACAGCTTCAAATGAAGTATCACCGGGCTGGGTTGCCATGGTTAAGGTCTTAATGATGTAATCACTTACAGAAGTGAAGGCCTCTTCCATATGGATCCCTTGAACATTTTTAGGAAGATCCACCTTAGTGGTAGGTGGATGATGTGGGCTAGATATGGGAGAAACAAGAGCACTCATCTCTCTTTGAGAAGGAAAAGAGAAGAGAGACTCATGGTACTTAAAGTGCCATATTCCCATCATTATAGAATTCTAGGCTGGGTATTAGCTGGTTTAGATCAAGAGGCTGAGGATGGTAACTTTCCCCTGAAGGTTGTTCATTAGAGTGTTGAGACTCTGAGTGAAGGCTTATCGCTTCTTGGGTTGTGAGCTCATCAGTCTGAGCATGAGGAACCTCATGACTGATTATTGGTGAGATGGGAGTGGTTTGCACTTCAGGGGAAGTAGGAGCTCCAGTGACCACTTCCTCAGTATGAGTGGTGATATAGGGGGTCTACACAAGTTGAATAACTTGTGTAGGGGTTCGTTTGGATTTTCTTTGGTAGGTGATAGTTATTTGTGGCTGTGAGGGTTGTCTTGAAATTGTCTTGAAGTGGAAGGTGTGGGTTTAACACTAGCTGGTGCTGCTAGGTTGTCACCTTGAGCAATGAGCTCTAACATTTTTAGGACTAGGGTTGTTTCTACCCCTGAGAAGCCTATATTAGTCTTTTTCATAGTTTTAAAGATATTGGGCTTCATCTGTCCTAATATTATAATATTACTTGTTCCCCTCAACTGTGAGCCCAGTTCACAGTTGAGAATGTGCCTGACATATCTAGGAAACATGTAATACTCTAAGGAATCCAAGTTTGAAAGTAAATTAGTATACACAAATTGTGAATACCTAAACTTGACCCCATGAGCCATTCCGTGGACTATAAAAGAAATGCCTTCTAGAATTTGGTCCCATCCTCCATGTTTGTTAGACAAGCTGTGGACGATGACATGGAGGAGGTATTTCCATTGAGAGGAAACCTTCTTTTTTCTGAAATTCTGACTGAGAAGTCACCTTCATAGCCCATCTGCTCAAAAGATTGGTTAACAACATATTTGAGAAAGGACAATTCACCTTCTACATCATCCAGCTGAAGATAAGTGTTTATGGAAGCTAGAGTGATGAAGATTGTCCTCCCCTGCACTATGGCAGACAGTGCTTTCTCCCTATCCATGATGACCTCTTGGCCGGTCCTCTAAAAGTCCAAAAGTTGATCCTCATAGAGTGGAGGATCAATGATGAGGGATGAAGTAAATAGATAGAGAGAGAAATCGGTAAACCTCTGAGAAACTTGGGTCTTTCTCAGAGTTCAATAGAGCAACCTGATTGTGTTGCCTATGAAGATGCATGAGAAAATTAGGTTGGTTTTTGTAAGGTTTTATATAAAGGTTGATGCAACCAAAGCAACCAAAGGCTTTCTGCATTCATGCACTCAGTACCAAGTAGAAGTTGCTCCGGAAGTTTTATACTTAGAGCAAGAATTATTCTAAGTATAAAATCTTCTGAAGCCAAAGTTGTTACGGAAGTTTTACACTAAACTCAGAAATATTCTAAGTGTAAACTCTTCCGAAGCCAAAGACCAAATCTTCCGAAGCCAAAAGACGAAGTCTTCCGAAGCCAAATGAAGTGAAGACTGATTTCTTCCGAAGACAGAGAAGAACATGCTTTTCTTAGATGTACTTTTATAGGAAGTTGACCCATTTTTCGCTGCAACTCTAAAGACTCACCAATTTGCAAGAGTTGGTGAAAAGATCCATGCTTTTGCAACTGTACATTGAGGTCTTGAGTCTGTAACTTTCTACTTTATGTACTTTTATCCTTTTTGTAATATATTAGGACGTGAGCTATGACATGTCATAGTCACTAGTCAAAAGGCAATCTGCCTTTTGACTCTACATTGATTTCGTTGTCTTTCAATGTTCCAACTGGCTTTCCAAGTATAGCCCATTGTAGGATGTAGTATAAAGTATCTCAGGGTCTTGTATTGTAATTACTTATGCATTGTAACACTTGTAAGAGAACTTGAGATTAATATACAACATTCTTAAACACCTTATATATTGTTCTTGAGTTCTATCTCATTGTTTCTTGTGTTCTTTGCATCTTGTTCTCAAACCCGGTTCCCTATTTGAACTGTTAAGTGCTCTAACACTGTAACACCCCAACCCGGAGAGGCTGACGTGTCACCATTACAGATATCAAATCAAAAACCAAACCCATGATATTAAATAGACGGTCAGAACTAATAAATTCAAACACACCAAATAATCTGAAATAACCTAATTACAGTGTTCATTACATCGATAAAACAAAACAATAATCTTGATCTTCAATTCACACTTCACTGATTTCCCGGATTATCTTGATTACCTACAAATAAATAAGAAGACACCATAAAAGAAAATACGGCTGAGCCAAAAATTGCTCAGTGATGGAGAGAACAATAGTAGTGATGATACGACGATAAAATGTATTATCAAACTTCTACTTACGAAACTAATACTGAACTGATCATATGATACTAAAATCTAATTCTAAGCATATAATACTTATATCTGATACTGAAATGAACATGCTATACTGAAACTGAACAGATCTACACGACAAGTATACATAAATGAAATAAGTCGTGTATAATAAGAAGTACCCAGACCCAAAACTGAACTAATAAGTACATAGCTAGCTAGACTATGCACCAATAAGATGGTGTGCGGGAGTACACACATGATTCCATCCCCCGGAACTAACTGATCTAAACTAAAATAGAATTGATTCATCCGCCTCCCATATAAGTGTGGCCAAAGTACTACTTAAGTACTAACGTCTTAATGGGTCATTGGCAGCACGTGATTCGTCTTATTTTTTTCTAACTTTTCTTAGCTGTAAGGCCCCGTTCCCGGGCACCTCACAGCTGGTCATTCATCGCACATAAACATTTTAAATCGTTCATCTATTTTGCAGCGGAATTTAAAACTTTCATTTATAACTAAAAACATGTCATTTCATAACATTACAATATTCGTTTTCATCTCAAACTACGTTGACATGTCAAAAATGGACGCCAGCCTTAACGGAACTGAGTAGTCGCCCGTGCCATCCTCAGCAACATACCTGCCAACTGGAAACACATCAAAGTCAGCGTTGCTGAGTGAGTTTTAGTTTTATAATAAAACATACTTTCTTTCTTTAAAATCGTTCTTACATACATGCAATCACGCATCATACGTACATACACATAGATAACCTCATTATTATCTTCTTTTCTCATTCATTCTTTATCTTTAACTTCCATTCATTCTCTGTCTTTTACTTCTATCTGGATCTGGTCACACCGTACCCTCTTCATGGCACACAACCATGATTACTGAGGTCGAGTGACAAGGATCCCGTTCCATACGTTATCACTATGTTCCTCCCGTTCATTATTTTCATTCGTTCATTCTTTAGCTTTCATTATGTTCATTATCTTTCATTCGTTTCATACTTTCTTTCTTTCATAATTATCCCTCTCTCATTCATCAACTCACGCCATACTCCCGACTCATGTCCAAAGACTGATACTGTGCCGGGGCCTGCTCACAAACCCCCGACACATGTCCGAAGACTGACACAGTACCGGAGCACACGATACGTTCCTCATTCGTCTCATCTCACTCTCACGCACTACTCCCGACTCATGTCCGAAGACTGATACTGTGCCTGGGCCTGTACACAAACCCCCGACTCATGTCCGAAGACTGACACAGTACCGGAGCATGCGATCCTCTACTCATCCGCTTAGATCCTGTCTCATGCAATATCCCCGACTCATGCTCGGAAGCTGATGCTGTGCCTGGGCCTGCTCACAAACCCCCGACTCATGTCCGAAGACTGACACAGCACCGGGATACGCAACAAAGATCCCGTTGAGTCAATCACCTGGATTGAACTCCATCCGAGTCCGTTGCAACACAAAGTTGCTCACCTCACTATCTCGTCCCATGCCATACCCCCGACTCATATCCGAAGACTGATACTGTGCGGGGGCCTGTTATACAAACCCGCGACTCATGTCCGAAGACTGACACAGTACCGGAGTACGCAATAAGGACCTCTTTTGAGTTTGTTGCGACACAGAGTCGCTCATCTCATACATACGCTCACTAGCTTTACGTTCGTTCATTCATACGTTAATGCATGCATTCGTTCATCATGTTCCTCTTTTATTATCTTTCACTTTACGTTACATATTACTTTTCATTTCATTCACTAATCATAACACGTAAAGTCGTGGAAAAGATAAACATACATCAACACTAGGAACATCGGCATTTACCAGTCATCAGTCATTACCATCATACAGGGCTACATCATACTTAACATACATACATCATGCATATACATGCAATTACTATCATCATCGTGCCCCACGTAACTTCTAAGCCTCGATAGTTATCACACATGTACCTATTGGAGCTATCACATCATTACCTACACTTGCTCTTTTCCCGAAGGCCAGTAATTGAACTATGTCTCTCCTCGTACACAACAGCCCTACTTGGGCAATTGGGCACCCTTCAGTCGCATAGCCTCCATGCGACTGAACACTGTGTGATTGGACCAATGAGGATGAGCATCCATGCGGATGAACACCCAATCGTACGAATGGACTCCCTGTCGTGCGGCTGAACACTATACGTATGGGCTTCTATGCGACTGAACCCTCAATCGTGCGACTGAACAACCATGCGAATGGACCTATGCGACTGAACTCCCAGTCGCATGACCTGTCGTGCGACTAAGTCCCCAGTCGTGCGACTGAGCCTCAGTCGTGCGGTTGAGCTTCAATCGTCCTTCAGTCGTGCGGTTGGCCCTCCAGTCGCCTAGCCCTAGCTGGGCAACGATTGCAGTTCATCCTGAACTGCAGTCGCGACTCACGACCTCCAAATCCTTCCAAACCCGTTTTAAGCCCAAGTTAACCCTCCTAAACCTTAGGGAATCATACTATGACAACATTCAAGCACATACACGTCCAAAATCGCACTCTAAACACACTATACACATACACATTCATACATACACGGGTTAAACACCCAAAACCCAAAAATATAGTTTTCAGATGTGTTCCAGCCCCAAAATCCTTCCAAAACATGTAAAAGAGGGGTCCTAGAACTCACGTTAGCAGCCTCCTCGGTTAGATCTTCGTTTCAACTCGCTACACGTCGATTTTGCACCCTTGAACCAAGCTTTCTTCTCATCTGTTCCTTTTTCTCTTCTTTCCCTGGTTTCGCAAGTGTGGGGAGAGGGTAAGGGTTGCCCTCTCCCTTAAATACTACAGTTCAGTCGCCCGAGCTTCTATGCGACTGAACCTTCAGCCGCATGAGCTCCATGCGATTGGACTCTCCAATCGTGCGACTATCATGCGTATGGAGCTCCAGTCGTCCCTCAGTCGTACGATTGGACGCTCCAGTCGCATGGCACTTCAAACTGAAATTTCTGGGTGTTACATTAGCCTACAAGTTTGACAATTTGGTTTATTATTTGACAAGGCTCTCATGAACTATGAAGCAGGTTTGTCGCATCCTGAAGGCCACAACATAATTAGAACATCGAAGGTTTCAGAGGTTCAAATGGGAAATTAACATCATAATTTTTAGTCATTCGTAGTTACCTTTACGAGTAGAAATATAGAGGTGAACATATTTGTATGACATCATTCTTTTATAATCTAAGTACCTATTAGCAAAAGAATGCCCAGTCCCATTTAACCAATTTCAAGAACCATTGAAGTTAACTCGGACATGAAAGGTTTAAACGAAACAGAAACAAAAACAAGCAACAAGTGAACTAACGAAAAGATTTCTCATTGTATAGACATCATCTATGAATTTAAAGTCACCGGAACCAACGAAACAATTCATGAATGCATAAGACAGACTCATGTAACAAAACTTCTACTCAAACGGGTCGGATTGGTACATTATTTGCCAAGAGACGGGTCCGATTCGGTGATATGGAGCTTGAGGATTATTGAACCAAACCAATTCAATAGGGAAGGCAAAAACGATGATGATGACGGCGGCTGTGCACGTTTCAGACACGAGTTAACATCCTTTAGAAAACTAAATTCAACATTAAGCATATGCTAACTTCAGTACCTGATTTAGGACTCCAGAAACCAGACAAATCGAAGCTATTTGGCCGATTAACACTTGCAAATGCGGTCGATTAACACTCACAACAGGTTGTGTCGTCGCCCGTAAATCGAGAGAGAAAACCAAGGGAGATTGCGAATCGATAAAGAATTGGTGACGTTCGAGCGAGAGATTGAAGACTATATAACAACCGATTTTGATCATGATGGAGTTTGGGTTCAACATTCCCATATCTCTCGGGAGTTTGTTGAAGGATATTAGCGGATTTGAAGACCAATTTGATCAAATAGATTAAGTCAAATTGTTATTGAAACTTAGGTAGCAAATGAGTCGGTTGTACCCGTATGCCAACATGTGGCTGTGATTGTTTTCATTAAATCCTTTGTTTTATTTTATTATTATTATTATTTATTATTATTACTGTATTGATATAAACCAAAAAAATTTTAAGTTATTAACATTATATTACTAAATTACTAAATATAGTTTAATTGATATTCCCTTTTTTATACGGGCATTATAATTCTACCCCCCCTAAAATAATTTCGTCCACGAAATTGATAGGTACAAATCAAAAGACGGTTATGACATAATATACACAGAGTAATGAGAATCAACAAGTGAACAAAATAACTCATAACCATTCAAATTCTGAAATGGAACTTATCAGGTAGACAAAATCATGTAACAGATGACTAATCTGCGTTCGAGAAACAGATAACTGATAACCTTATAACTGACTCATAGTCGAAACATATCAAATGCAAATAATTAAAAGGCAAATAGATACGGATATTGAGAATGGATTGCATCTTCTATCTCCCATGTAGCTTCACGTTTAGAATGGTTATTCCATAATACCTTAACAAAAGTAATAGTCTTCTTTCACATAATGCGTTCATGTCGATCAAGTATAGCCTCGGGTTCTTCTTCAAATGATAAGTCTTCATGAATCAAATAAAGCGGATAGTTCAAAACATAAATAGGATGATAAGTGTACCCCTTTAAAAGAGATACATGAAAGACGTTATGCACATGTGACAACTGAGGCGGTAATGCTAAATGGTAAGAGACTTCACCAACTCTTTCTAAAATCTCAAAAGGCTCGATGAATCTAGGGCCGAGCTTTCCTTTTATGACAAAATGACGTATTCCTCTAGAAGGCGAAACTTTCAGAAACACTTTATCACCTACATTAAACTCCAAAGATTGATGATGTCGATCTGCATAACTTTTCTACTTACTTTGAGCTTCCTTTAGTTTCTCCCTAGCACTTTCAACTTTCTCATTTGTAATCTGAACCAACTTGGGTCCTTCAATAATCCTTTCACCAACCTCTTCCCAACAAATAGACGCTCTACACTTACGACCATACAACAGTTCGAATGGTGCCATGCCAATGCTAGCTTGCCAACTATTGTTATATGAAAACTTGACCAAACACAAGTACTCATCCCAGTTCCTAACCCACTCTAACGCACAAGCTCGAAGCATGTCCCCAAGTGTCTGAATAGTATGCTCCGACTGACCATCAATCTGAGGATGGAACGACGTACTAAACCTCAACTTAGTACCCCATGCGGCTTGCAAACCCTTCCAAAAGCAAGAAGTGAACCTAGGATCTCGATCGATTACGATAGAGGCCGGAGTGCCATGAAGTCTAATAATATCTTGTGTAAACACTTTAGATAGTTTGCTAACTGAGAATCCTTGCTGAATTGGAAGAAAATGAGCCGACTTTGACAACCTGTCAACAACAACCCATATTGCATCATTCTTCTTAAATTTTTTGTCAACCCTGTCACAAAATCCATGGAAATATGATCCCATTTCCATACAGGAATAGGTAGTGGCTGAAGCAACCCACTAGCTCTCTGATGCTCAATCTTAACTTGCTGGCAAGTAAGACATCTGCTAACATACTTAGCCACGTCCTCTTTCATTCCGTTCCACCAAAAGTTCTGACGAAGATCCCGATACATCTTAGTAGATCTAGGTGGATAGAGAATGATGAAGTATGAGCTTTGGCTAATAAAGATTCTCGAAGAGCAGAATCACTAGGCACACACAAACATTTTCCGCACCAAACTACTCCATGCTCATCCATTCTGAATTCTGACTGTTTCGCATTCTCCACATTCTGTAAGATTGCCCAAAGTTCATCATCGTCTTTTTATGCGTTCTTAATCCGGGATATTAAGTCTGACTCAATCTGAAATCTAGCGAGATACCCGTCATTATTGCCAATATGTAGTCAAATATCCAATCTATCAAGATTTGTAATAATCTGAGGATGTAGCTGTAGGGAGGCTACTGTTCCTGAGCTCTTTCTGCTAAGAGCATCGACTACCACATTGGCCTTTCCCGGATGATACTGAATGTTGGCATCATAGTCTTTTAACAGCTCTAATCATCTCCTCTGTCTCATGTTTACTTCCCTTTGTGTGAAGATATATTTCAAGATCTTGTGATCAGTAAAAGTATCACAAGACTCTCCGTAAAGACAATGACGCCGTATCTTCAATGCGAAAATAACAGCAGCAAGTTCAAGGTCATCTGTAGGATAATTAACCTCATAAGGTTTCAACTGCCGTGAAGCATGAGCAATGACCTTACCATGCTGCATTAGCATACATCCTAGTCCCCTTTTAAAGGCATCGCTGTAAATCTGGTATCCACATGTGCCCGATGGAAGTGTGAGAATTGGAGCAGACACCAATCTTTCTTGAGCTCTTCAAAACTTTTCTCTTGTTCATCGTTCCAAGAGTACTTAACTCCTTTCCTCAACAGTTATGTAAGGGGTAAAGCTATAATAGAAAAACCTTCAACAAACCTGCGATAGTAACCAGTAAGTCCAAGAAAACTATGGACTTCTATGGCTGATGTAGGTCTAGGCCACTTAGTGATCGCCTCTATCTTAGCAACGACCATCATAATACCATCTCGACATGACCCAAAAAGGCTACTTGACTCGACGTGACCCAAAAAGGCTACTTGACTCAGCCAAATTCACACTTCAAAAATTTAGCATAAAGCTTCTTTTCACGTAGTGTTTCGAGCATGATACAAAGATGATTCTCATGCTCCTCCTTACTTTTAGAATAAATTCAAAATATCTTCAATAAAGACAATGACAAACTTATCAAGGAACTTGTGAAAAACTCGGTTCATTAGGTCCATAAATATAGCTGGGACATTAGTTAACCCGAACAGCATAACCAGGAACTCATAGTGACAATACCGAGTACGGAAAGCAGATTTAGAGACGTCAGAATCCTTGATCTTTAGCTAATGGTAAACGGACCTTAAATTGATTTTAGAGAAACACTTTGCGCCCTGAATCTGATCAAATAAATCATCGATACAAGGCAGAGGGTAACGATTATGGATAATGATCTTGTTGAGTTCTCTGTAGTCAATGCAAAGTCTCATAGAACCATCTTTCTTCTTTACGAATAAGACCAGTGCACCCCAAGGCGAGACACTTGGTCTAATCAATCCCAACTCTAGTAACTCCTGTAATTGCTCCTATAATTCCTTAAGCTCCATAGGTGCCAGACGATATGGTTCCTTAGAAATTGGCTCAGCACCAGGAATAAGATCAATAGTGAACTCTACCTCGCGATTTGGTGGAAGTCCGGGTAGCTCCTTAGGAAACACATCCGGAAAGTCACACACAATAGGATAATCAGATATGTATGGCTCATCAGAAGATGTACCTTTCACTGAAGCTAGGAATCCCACACAACCATGCGATAAGAATTTCTGAGCCTTAAGTGTAGAGATGATTTTCAATGATTTTTTAGGCTAAGTCCCTTGATAAACGAGTTCAGGGCATTTAGGATTTCCAAATAGAACATGAGAAGTCTGGCATTCAATCGTAACTTGATGTCGAGATAACCATTCCATACCAAGAATGACATCAAAGTCACTAATTTGCATAGGAAACAAATCGGCTTCACGAATAATAGACTCGATTCTTATCGGACAATCTCTATAAACATGTGAGATGATAGTCGAATTTCTTAATGGAGTAGTAATAATTAAAGTGTGCTCTAAAGTAGTCGGTGCAGTCATCAAGTACTTAGCAAACAAAAGAGATACGACTGAATATGTATCGTCCGTACCAAATAAGACATGAATATCCCGCTTCCCTATGCGAAGGGTACCGAAAACCATACCTGGGGCGTTAACTATCAGTATCAGATAAGTCATATATATAATAATTCCTTAACTAAATAGGGACAGAATTATACCTGGTGCATTAGCTGCTTTATTTGTAGTGAGTGCGAAAACTCGATCACCAGCAGCAGGTTTAGCCTGATTCCCTCCAGCATCAGTACCAGGGTCACGCTGAGGGCAATCCCTAATCATGTGTCCTGCATGCCCATATCTGAAACATAATCCTCCAGCTAGATGACAAGCTCCCTTATGAAGTTTCCCGCAGGTGTTACACTAAGGGGTAGCATGCCGATCTTGATTAGGGTGCTGCTGATTCGGTGGTTGAGCACGAGTAGGGGTCTGTTGTGCTTGATTACGAACTGACTTCTGGTTCTGGTTTTGATTCTTCCATTGTCGAGAGTTATTGTTTTTGTTGCAATGAAAATGGTTTCGACAGTCTCGTGTTGGTGAAGATTGATTCTTATTCGTATGGGAGGAAGACTGATCCTGGTCATTCTCTCTAGGCCGCTTACGGTTATCATCATACGACTTCTTTCCATTCTTTTTATCATTATATAAGTTTTTAACAACATCAACCACTTCATTAATATCTCTAAACCAATGATTTAGTATAAACTTTCGATCTCTTTCACATATGGCCCATTGAAAATTTTCTGTCTGCTCCTACGGTGGACCTGTAGATGCACCAAGAATACTCACTAACTGTGTAAATCGTGTCTTGAAATCTGTTATGTGCTCATCATCCCTCCGTCTAATATTAGCATACTGTCTACGATACTCAGTACGGTCAGCAGCAGTGAAGTACTCCTCATAGAATAATCCTCGGGATTCATCCCAAGGAAGTGTAGTTGCCTATTCATTTCCTCCTCTAGCTTGTTTCATAGTCATTCACCATCTATGAGCATCATCCTCTAACTTGTATGTAGCCAGCCTTACTTTGTATACGTCCTCAACACCAAGTACCTCAAACAATTTCTCAATATGACTGATCTAATTTTGCACCTCGACTGGATCACTGGAAGTACTAAAAGATTTAGGCCTTTGCTTCTGAAAACGTTCCAACCAGACATGAATACCATCACGGGGTGTTGGTGTATTACCACCAGAAGATGCTCCTGTATTGTTTCCACCAGGTGGCGCCCCTGTGGCATTACCACCAGATGATGCCCCTGTAGCATTTCTGCCAAGTGGTATGCCAGTGGCGTTCCCGGATAGCGGTGCGCCAGTGGCGTTCCCAGTTGGTGGTGCGCCAAAGGCGTTATTAGCAGGTGGTGCGCCAAAGGCGTTATTAGCAGGTGGTGCTCTGGTAACATTTCCAATTAGTGGTGTTCCAGTAGCATTGCCAGTAGGTGGTGTTCCTTAGTTGACAACCATATTAGCCTGCTGCATTTTCTAGAAAACAGTTCGAACAGTCTGACCCATCATGTTAGGGAGCATCCCTGAAATTGCAGTGTTGACAGCATTAGCAACTAGTGCTTCCAAGTTTGCATCAGACAAAGAGCCATTCGTATTATTGCGGTTGTTCACACATATCTTAGGAGCCATCTGAAACGAAGGTATATGTGTGAGCACTAGAATTTAGATTGGAAAACGATTGGATCCTAACCCAATGTCTACTCACTACCTTAAAAGTTTATTTATTAACGTTTAAGTTTTCTACAGGAAAGAGCCTTTGCTCTGATACCATAACTGTAACACCCCAACCCGGAGAGGCTGACGTGTCACCATTACAGATATCAAATCAAAAACCAAATCCATGATATTAAATAGACAGTCAGAAGTAATAAATTCAAACACACCAAATAATCTGAAATAACCTAATTATAGTGTTCATTACATCAATAAAACAAAACAATAATCTTGATCTTCAATTCACACTTCACTTATTTCCCGGATTACCCTGATTACCTACAAATAAATAAAAAGACACCACAAAAGAAAATACGACTGAGCCAAAAATTGCTCAGTTACGGAGAGAACAATAGTAGTGACGATACGACGATAAAACATATTATCAAACTTCTACTTACGAAACTAATACAGAATTGATCATATGATACTGAAATCTAATTCTAAGCATATAATACTTATATCTAATACTGAACTGAACATGTAATACTGAAACTGAACAGATCTACACGACGAGTATACATAAATGAAATAAGTCGTGTATAATAAGAAGTACCCAGACCCAAAACTGAACTAATAAGTACATAGCTAGCTAGACTATGCACCAATAAGATGGTGTGCGGGCGTACACACATGATTCCATCCCCCGGAACTAAATGATCTGAACTGAACTAGGATCGATTCATCCGCCTCCCATATAAGTGTGGTCAAAGTACTACTTAAGTTATAACGTCTTAACGGAGACGCTGTGAACTTTTTATAAACACTGTCACGAAAAGTTTCATGTCATTGACACCACAATAACATGTCGGACAAGCTCGGGTAACATAGTGCTAAATCAAATGGTAGTATAGCTACCAACATATAACGTATCAATAGAATATTTATGGGAACATGCAATAATGAGCACAAATTTATAAAATAAATATTGCATGCTACAAGTCTCAATAAATAAAACTAATAAGTCGAACGAGTCAGAGCAGAACTAGATAAATAATGTTACACGACTAGTAAAGGCTAAACGAGTCATATTAACCGAAATAAGGTATCAAAATCCGTACTACAAAGTAACGGAAAATATTATTTATACTAAGATATAAAGAACCAAGAATCCGTACCTTATATATCCAAAATGCAAAAGCGATAACGTCGATGTCGTCCTCAAGTTATAATAGGTCCTGCACTATAAATAGTTGGAATTATATTTACAAATGTAATTTTTTTTAATGACCCGTTGGTTTTCCGACGACCACATTTATTTAAAATCTTACAGTCATTACTTTTATTTTGTATATATATATATATATATATATATATATATATATATATATATATATATATATATATATATCATAATCTGCTCGTCTTATAATAATCTTCAATAGCACCTAATATTTGTTTGCTTAAGTGGATTTCTTAAATCAATATCGGAGAGTTATGTAATAGATTTAGTTGTAATAGATGCATATAAAAACTTGATAAAGCCACATTGATTAAATCACTAACTATACGTATAAGTGTATGATAATAGCTAGAACTGAATTTATATTTGTTACTATTTTCCTTCCTAGCTCAAGCTTATTTGTTACAGGATGTGGGTCATTGGCAGCATGTGATTCATCTTATTTTTTTTAACTTTTATTAGCCTACAAGTTTGGCAAATTGTTTATTATTTGACCAGGCTCTCATGAACTATGAAGCAGGTTTGTCCCATCCTGAAGGCCACAACATAATTAGAACATCAAAGGTTTCGGAGGTTCAAATGGGCAATTAACATCTGTTGGGTATTTTACCTTTGAAGAAATTAAAGATTTCCAATATTATTGAAGTTGAAGTCTTGAAGAACAAAAGCAACAAAAATATTAGTCTAGGGTTTATTTTATCATCATTGTAAATGCTATATTAGTATAAATATTAACATATATCATCATTGTAAAGGGTGGATAATTCTCCACCAAGTGTGGGAATTAGTTCCATCACCAACAACATCATATCAACATCCTTCATGGATGATGTTTTCAACATCAAATCAATAAACATCAAGCATTAAACACTTTTGTGTTCATCATTATTATATTTTAGCATCGAATCATCAAGTTTTGTTAATATCAATATGAATCTTAAGATCCATGCTCAATGTTCCCGTTCGAATCGAGAACACACAATTGGTATCAGAGCGAGAGTTGATGGGTTCATATTGATTTTGATGGGATTTCATGGTTAGATTGCTAAAATTATTGAAGATCTGAAGAAAACTTGGAGAAAAGGTTAGTGTGTTCTTCATGAGAAATCCAATAATTTGGATTCATCTACATAATGCTACAATAGCAATTTCATCAACAATTCAACAATACAAGATCCAGTGCAGAACTTGCAAGAAATCAAAGTTTGGAGGCTGCAATGTGCTTCACGAATGTGGGGCTGTCGTGATGTGATTCACGATGGTTGAGGGCTGCTGAATAGGGTTGTAGTCGAATGGAAGGGGCTGTTGCATGTGGCCTTTCTCGGTGGATTAGGGTTGTGGCAAAAACAAAATGGGCTATGAACTTGGGTTTGTTACTTGGGCTTCATCATTAAACAAAAACAGCTTTCGGTTGTCTTGGAATTGGACTTGGGCTCAAGTATTTAAGATTGGGCTTGCAATTAGCAAAAACAAAATAGGCTTATGATTGTGATTGGGCTGCGACCATCAATCGCAAGAACACAAATTCTTGGGTTTGTGTGTTTGACTCGGGTTTATTTGTTTGGGCTGTTACCATCAAAAAGAAAAGGTGGACTCGGGTTTTAGCTTAAAGTTATGAAAGCAAGCTATAACAACAAAACAAAAACGAAAATTGGTTGTTCTAAAGTTTTGAAGATCTCGCTTCCGCATCAACAACAAAATTCTTGGCTTAGAACAACTATTCAACAAAAACAAGATCAATCTTCATTTCACATCGGAAATCTACAATTTAGGGGGAGTATTGTTGGGTATTTTACCTTTGAAGAAATTGAAGATTTCCAATATTATTGAAGTTGAAGTCTTGAAGAACAAAAGTAACAAAAATATTAGTCTAGGGTTTATTTTGTCATTATTGTAAATGCTAGATTAGTATAAATATTAACATATATCATCATTGTGAAGGGTGAATAATTCTCCACCAAGTGTGGGAATTAGTTCCATCACCAACAACATCATATCATCATCCTTCATGGATGATGATTTCAACATCAAATCAATAAACATCAAGCATTAAACACTTTTTGTGTTTATCATTATTATTATTTTAGCATCGAATCATCAAGTTTTGTTATTATAAATTTGAATCCTAAGATCCAAGATCATCATTCTCGTTCATATCGGCACTCACAACATCATGATTTTTAGTAATTCATAGGTTCCTTGTACGAGTAGAAATATAAAGGTGAACATATTTGTATGACATCATTCTTTTATAACCTAAGTACCTATTGGCAAAAGAATGCCTAGTCCCATTGAACCAATTTCAAGAACCATTGAAGTTAACTCGGACACGGAAGGTTTAAACGAAACAGAAACAAAAACAAGCAACAAGTGAACTAACGAAAAGATTTCTCATTGTATAGACATCATCTACGAATTTAAAGTCACCGGAACCAACGAAACAATTCACGAATGCATAAGACAAACTCTTGTAGCAAAACTTCTACTCAAACGGGTCGGATCGGTACCTTATTTGCCAAGAGACGGGTCTGATTCAGTGATATGGAGCTTAAGGATTATTGAACCAAACCAATTCAACAGGGAAGGCAGAAGTGATGATGATAACGGTGGCTGTGTACATTTCAGACACGAGTTAACATCCTTTAGAAAACTAAATTTAACATTAAGCATATGCTAACTTCAGTACCTGATTTAGGACTCCAGAAACCAGACAAATCGAAGCTATTTGGCCGATTAACACTTGAAAATGTGGCCGATTAACACTCACAACAGGTTGTGTCGTCGACCGTAAATCGAGAGAGAAAACCAAGGGAGATTGCGAGTCGATAAAGAATTGGTGACGTCGGAGCGAGAGATTAAAGACTATATAACAACTGATTTTGATCTTGATGGAGTTTGGGTTCAACATCCCCATATCTCTCGGGAGTTTGTTGAAGGATATTAGTGGATTTGAAGACCAATTTAATCAAATATATTAAGTCAAATTGTTATTGAAACTTGGGTAGCAAATGAGTCAGTTATACCCGTATGCCAACATGTGGTTGTGATTGTCTTCATTAAATACTCTGTTTCATTTTATTATTATTATTACTATTTATTATTATTATTGTATTGATATAAACCAAAATTTTTTTAACTTATTAACATTATATTACTAAATTACTAAATATAGTTTTGTCTCATTGTTACTTGTGTTCTTTGCATCTTGTTCTCAAACCTGGTTCCCTATTTGAACTGTTAAGTGCTCTAACACATTTCTTTTTATGAGACTGATTGTATTAACCATCCCTTAACCAGTCCTGCAATTGGTATCAGAGCATTCCAGGCAATTGATTGTAAGATCTCACCATCATAAATCTCCTCACTTCTCACAAAACACTTAACATCTCAAATGGCAGCATCCAAATCTGATATGGAAACCGGTACCATGGTAAAGTCCCCACTGATCACTCCTGATAATTTTGATACTTGGTGTTTTAGAATGGAAGGCTTCATCAAGTCATAAGACAGCGAGATGTAGGAGTCTGTTACCTCAGGACCTTACATTTCATGCACCTCTTCAGTTGCTGATGGAGGTGGCATGATTCCAAAGAAAGTGGCTGACTACTTTGAAGAAGATAGAAAAAGAATAGATATGGATCAGAAAGCCATGACTACCCTTCAAACTACTCTTCCAAATGCCATCTACAGAGGCTTCAAGAAGTGCAAAACTGCTAAGCAGCTCTGGAATGCACTGAAGCTGATGTACGAAGGCTCTATTGAAGCCAAAAAAACAAGAAAGACCTTCTAAAGTAGCAGTTTGAGAACTTCACCCTCAAAATAGGTGAAACTATGACTTAAAAATACTTCAGGTATGTTGAGATTGTGGAAACTCTGGTGGATATTGGAGTAAAACTAGAGAACAGGGATATTATGAGGAAGTTCAAGTCCTCTCTTCCTAAACAATGGACACACTATTGTGTGGTCATTAAGAGGACTGAAAATATCAAGATCCTCTTTCTTACTGAGTTGTATGGCATACTCAGTGGTTACCATATGGAGATGAACATGCCAAATTCATCTGGTAACTCCAGCAATCAGTAGAGTTCTGCCCTTTATGTGGTTGAAAGGGATTGTAGAGAACCACAACACCATTACATCCCTTATCCTGACAACTCACCAAAGGGCCCTTTTATTTCCTTCCTAGAGACAGCTAGAGAGAGCTACATCCAAGGAAGCCTATTCCAAGAGACAAGCTCATCTCAAGCCTTTGTGTCTTATGATGAAAACACAGGTAACTTTCTCTTCACCCTTCAAGATTTGGATTGTATTTATCCAGATGATCTGGAATACATGGAGATAGTTCAACAAATGGCTCTTCTCACTCACAGAGCTAAGAAATTCTACAAGAGGATAGGGAGAAAGATTCCTAGTAATGTATCCAGTGGAAAGTTTGGGCTGGACAAAAGCAAGGTGAAGTGTTACAACTGTAACCAGATGGGACCCTTTGCTAGGGAGTGCAAGGCACCCAGGATAAATGGTGGCTAGGCACAACCAAGCTAAAATACACTAAGGGAATCCAAACACTGATAAGCCCAAGCAACAAGCTACAGTTGTTGTTGAAGAAGGAGGCTTTGATTGGAGTTTCTAGGCAGAAGATGTTTCTCCAAACCAAGCACTGATGACAGATCTTTATAAAGCCAAGGTATTGGAACATCTTTGTACCCATGAGTGTATTGCTAAAGTAAACAGATATAGGTCCTATAACTTGGAAATGAGATCTAATTTGAATCCTTAAACATCTTAAAATCTGATTTCAAAAGGGTTGAAAATGAGTATAAGTTAAAAATAGAAGACTTAAAGAAAACAATTTCAACTCTTAAACATGAGCATACCAACTACAGGACTTAAATAAAGGATCTCATCACTAAGTTGACTGAGTGCCAGGCTGAGCTAGTGATCAGCAAAGCCAAGGCAGAGAAACATGTTCTTGAAGAAAAGACCTTCAAGAAGATAATATCCTCATCCCTACATTCTAAAGTGTGTTATCAGAACAAACAGGGACTGGGATCCAGTGACATAGCTCCCCCACACATTCTACTTTTTGTAAGATCTCCTAGGTATGGAACTAGTCAAGGTGATCTTCCATCCATAGATCCTAGTGTTGAAGAGGATGAAGAGGAGATAGTGAAGGATAGATCTGGGAAGAGTGAAGAAGATCATTCTAACAAGGGTCACTATTCTCCTGAGGAGAGGAAGAAGTCAGGGATGACTAAGTCCAAGAGGAAGAACTTGATCCAAGCAGCTAAGAGAAGATCCAAGAGAGCTCAAGAGATCAAGGCCACCTTCAACTCCAAGCAGAAGCAAGTCTTTATCTCTTTAGGCTTTCAAATGGCAAAGACTAAGGATATAACTTTGAACTCTAGTACCAAGAGTTCAAATTTATGTCCAGTACATCCCTGTGAACGAATGAAAACTAATCAGCTGAGTAACACTGCTACTCAGCATGAACCATCCATCTCCAAAGGCAAGCCTCACCCTAGGAAGCTTGCTACAACATCTAAAAATATGAGGATGGAGATGGAAAGTGATCAAACTCAGTCTTTCATTCATAAGAAGACTTTCAGAATAAAACAAGCTGATTGCATTATGTGTGGTAGTACTTCTCATCTTGCTAAGGATTGCCTCTACTATCCTAAAAGTACTGTCAACATAACCCAAAAGAAGACTTCTGAGAGAAGCAGTAAGAAGAAAACTTCGAAAGAAATATGTTCTTTTTTTGGAAGCTCCAAAATGAAAATGAAGACAAGTGAAAAATTGCCTTCGGAAGAAAAATTGGTATCGGAAGAAAGAAATGCTTCCGAAGCACTGAAGCTTGCTGCAGTGAAAGCAAGATCTTCCGATGGGTCAGTCTCCAAAACTTCTGAAGTTGTAAAAACTTCCAAAGTTTTGAAGGTCAAATCTAATCTTCCAAAGATGGTGTGAAGATAGAGGAAGAGCATATGATTGAAGATTCTTCATTAACAATGACAAATGATCCCCAAAGTCCCAGTATAGGATCAATTACTATTGCATTGTCTTCAGTCATTTTGAAGAGCCCAATACCTCTAAGGCTTGTGTTTCTAAATGTAACTAACTCTCTTTATTATGAAGGAACAATTGAGGACCAGGAAGAATGTATGGATCGTTGACAGTGGTTGTTCCAGGCACATAACAGGAAATGACTCTTTGCTTCAAAACATTGAAAGAATTGATGGAGGGCGAGTTACTTTTGGAGGAGATGCTGGAGGTTACATTACAAGAAGGGGCAAGGTCACCAAATGGTAAGCTTAGCATTGAGAAGGTAAACTTTGTTAAGGGGCTTGGGTACAATTTACTGAGTGTATCCTAATTTTGTGACCAGAGACATAACATGCTCTTTACTGAGCATGAATGCATTGTTCTTAAGCCCGGGGTGGTCATTGCTCAAGAGCATATCTTGCTTAAAGCACCCCAGAAAGGGAACATGTACAAGATGGACTTGCAGGAAACATCTCCCTTAGGAGAGGCTTTTTGCTTTTTGTCCAAGGCCAATAGTGATGAGTCTTTCCTTTGGCATAAAAGAATGTACCATGTAAACATTAAGAACATGAACAAGTTAATTAAGAATGATTTGGTAACTAGAATGCCAAAGAAAGAGTTTACAAGTGATGATCACTGTGTTTCTTGCCTAAAAGGGAAACAACACTTGGTGTCTCACAAGCCAAAGGAAAAGAACTCTATCACTACTCCCCTGGCCCCACCAGTGTAATAAGTCTAGGAAGGACCTCATATTGTTTAGTGATCACAGATGATTTCACAAGATACACTTGGGTTTTTTTTCTTAGAACTAAGGATGAAACTCCAGATATCTTAAAGAACTTCATTCTAAAAGATGAGAATCAAAGTGATCACAAGGTCAAAATCATATGATGTGATCAAAGAAATGAATTCAAGAACCAAATCGTTGACACATTTTATGCTGAAAAGGGTATTACAAGACAATATAGTGCTCCCAGGACTCTACACCAAAATGGTGTTATTGAGAGGAGAAACAGGACACTTATTGAAGCTGCAAGCTAAACTGCCCATCACCTTCTGGGCAGAGGCAGTTAACACTACCTACTATATGCAAAACAGAGTTTTAGCAGTCAAGACTCATGGTAAGACTCCTTATGAACTGTGGCACAAAAGAAGACCTTTCATTTAGTTTTCTCAGATCATTTGGATGTCACTACACCACCTTGAATACCAAAGATCAAGTAGCCAAGTTTGCTGAGAAATCAGATGATGGACACTTTATTGGATACTCTTCCTAAGCTAAGGCTTAAAGAGTATACAATCTTAGAACTAGAGTAGTTGAAGAATCAGCCAATGTGATCTTTAATGAGCACACAACCTGTGTGAAAGGTTCTAGACCTGATTGCTATTTGATCTTGATTTAGTTACAAACTGTTTTAACAAATCTTATGAAGATGTTTCAAGATCTACATGTAATACATTAATAGAAGATCCTCATCTAGGGTTTGAGCTGATAAGACCAAGCAAGACTACAACTTCAGCTCCAGTTGTAACTAACCCTACAGGTGAAGTTCCTATCAGCATAACAATGACAAATCAAGCTGATACATCTGAAGTGCCTAAAAATTCTAGCTGAGAGGCACAAAACACAATGGAAGGAACTTCAAATGTAGGAGGAAATGGTAGTGGCGACAGTTATTAAGAATTTCTTGATATTGATAACCACTCCATTGAAGACAATATCAATGATGTCACACACTCATTGGATCAAGCTTCTATTGATAAGTGTGCTGATGTGGTAGGAGACACTTCATTCCAGAACTAAACTTCTCAAATTTAGATCTGTCTAAACAACTTGTTATGATCCCTCAACTTAGAATCCACAAGTCACACCCCCACCACAAATATCATTGGAGATGTTGACAATGGGGGTGAGAACAAGAGGACAAACCCATGACAAAAATGTTTGTCAATACTGTTGTTTCTTGTCCCAGATAGAGCCAAAGAAAGTGGATGAGGCTTTGAAGGATGGAAGTTGTATTGAAGCAATGCAAGAGGAGTTGCTTCAATTTAAAAGGCAAAAGGTTCAGAGTCTATGTCCTCTTCCACAAGGGAAGACTATCATAGGAACCAAATGGGTGTTTAAGAATAAGAAAGATGATAGAGGACTTGTCATCAAGAACAAGGCAAGACTGGTTGTTCAAGGAGACACACAAGATGAAGGAATTGATTACACTAATGTTTTTTGCTCTAGTAGCAAGACTTGAAAATGTTAGGATATTCCTGGCATTTGCTGCATCCAAGGACTTCAAGGTCTACCAACTTGATGTCAAGTGTGCATTTTTATATGGGGTTATTGATGAAGAAGTGTATGTCAAACAGGCACCTGGCTTTGCAGACCCAGATCATCCTGATTATGTCTGCCAGCTTGATAAAGCTCGTTATGGGTTGTACCAAGCTTCAAGAAAGTGGTATAAGACATTATCTCAGTATCTCTGTCAACATGGCTACAAGAGGGGTACTATAGATAGAACTCTCTTCATCAAAGGAACAGGAAATGATTTGATGTTGGTTCAAGTATATGTAGATGACATTATCTTTGGTTCAACTAATCCAAAGCTCTTCAAAGACTTTGAGAAGCTGATAAAGAATACATTTGAAATGAATGCCATAGGAGAACTCAATTTCTTTCTAGGAATTCAAGTGAAGCAAGTCGAAAATGGCATCTTCATAAGTCAGTCAAAGTATGTGCAGGACATACTTACAAGATTCAACATGACTAAATGTAAGGTTGCAAAGACACCCATAGCTAGAAACCACTCCCTTAGACCTGATCTTGAGGGGGAGTGTGTAGATGAACATCTTTATCAGGATATGATTGGGTCTATCATGTATCTAACAGCCAACAGGCCTGATATCATGTTTACTTGTGTTCTTTGCATCTTGTTCTCAAACCTGGTTCCCTATTTGAACTGTTAAGTGCTCTAACACTCTCCTCATTGTGAGACTGATTGTATTGACCATCCCTTAACCGGTCCTACAGTTTCTGTGGTCAAGGTTGGCCATTTGAGGTAGCTTTAAGATGAAGAAAGGTAAGAACAAAGGTGGTGAGTGGATGAATTTAGGTTAGAGAAGTTACGGATGAAGAAAATAGTTAATGAATTTATGTTAGGGAAGTTACGGATGAAGAAGAACATATGAGTTCTTAAACACATATTTTGGCTTTGGTAGAAATATCAGCATTGTTGGATTTCATATGCCCAAGACACATAGAATATTGATGCGGTTAGTACGTTATGATCCAAGTCGGGTTATACCCAATAACAAGCTTTGCAATCACCAAGAATTATTTAATTGTTGATGGGATCATGCAATTGAATAATCGCACCATGTTTAGAAAAGGGTTTTCTAAACAAAGGCATTCGAGATAGAACAAATTATAAGGATAATTTGTTGATGGGTTTATTGTTATTTTGTTATTTAAAAGGGTTTAAATAACACTAATAACATGTGAGTGTACTTTAATTAGATTGTTTAATTAGAGAAGACATATGTCACAATTTTAAATAAGTCTAGTAGAAGACTTATTAATGTGTGACAAAAGGCTAGTTTAAAATAAGTGTGTGTTTGATTAAAGAGGGAAACCCCTTGTGTTTTTTAAAATTTTGGCCGCCCCCCTTTAATTGTTATTGGCTCTTCTGTTGCCTTGAAAATACACACAACTTTAACTAGTCTTGCACTCCTCTTTTCCATCTATCAATACATGCAAAACAAACAAAAATACTCTCTCTTTTTCTCTCTAAAGCTCACGGACACAGCAGCAGAAAATTGAGAAGTTTTGAGTTGTTCTTGGTGTTGTTTCTTCCTAACAAGAAAGTGATTGCAAGTAAGATTGGGGTATACAAGCTTGAGGGGTCCTATTCTTGGAGCCTTGGCCGTTTTTAGGACATCCAATCTTCCTTTCTTTGGTCGATTTTGCTGCTGAAAGAGGTAGTTATCACAGCTCATTGTAGCTGTGATTTTATGTACCTTTACACATATTCATAGCTTGCTTATTCACATAAATGATCCTTTGTTATATGGGTTTGTTATACACATATATATATCACCTAAACAACATGATTTTTCAGCTTTATAATCATGTTTTAAAGTAATTATTCTGCTACGTTTTCAGTAAGTTTAAGAGGTTAAACTATGTTTTGTGTTCTTACAAACCCTACAATGGTATCAGAGCCGATTATGTGGATAGCATGCCTGTTAGTATCCTTTAAAAATTTGTTTTATGGGATTTTATAACCCTTTTAAGGGCTGAAATGTTCTTGTATGTTGAATCCCCAAGCTTTCAAGGTTATGTCACACATGCTTGTGATTAAACCTTGAAAGATATGTATGATGATATGTATATTGTTTGGACAATGTTTGAAACCCAAATTTTCAGTTTATGTTGGCTGAAAATCGTGGGTTTTAATGGGGATTCTTAGTTATATTTGGATGATATGATGAATGTTCATATTGGTGCATAACCTAGCTTTTGGCCTTGTCTTGTTTGGATGTTTGCAATGTTTGGTTTTGGTTTATTCAATAGGGTTGTATATTGATTTGTGCTTTGTTTAAAAATGTATTTTGTCTATTTATTCATTGGGATGTAATAATAGATTAGGAGTAATTTTCTTTTACTAGAAAATATGTATTAGGATATATATTTTGTAAAAGAAGATGCTCGGGAAGGAAGCACAAGAGGAAGACACAAAAGAAGGACTTGAAGCATAAGGATGCAAGTTCAAGTGGGGGTCTATGAAGACCTCAATTTTGTGTTGTATTCAACCCTTAGGTAAGACCAAATGACCACACTTGTGATGGCAAACAAGTGTGGTCACAATAGTACCTATGGTTATGCACATTGTGGTTGTTTATATTATATTTGTTTGATTGTGATTTTATGAATGATTGTATGATATTTGGATATGATAAACAATCTTAATAAAAATGATCTTAACAAGCTAATATAAAAATGGTTCTTAATTATTAAGTGTTAATAAATGGTTATTTAAAGGATTAATGATTTTGTAATAAAATGGGTTTTATTAAAAGGACCATAGGGTATCTTGTATTTGAAAGCTTGCAAATACAAGTACATAGAGTTTTCTAAACTAGAATTATGAAATCTCTAAACATTTGACAAACAAGTTTAACACCGTCCTTTTGCACAACACTTGAGTCATTTGGAAACTCTTAATGGGATAAAGGTCACCTAACCATTTAGAGGGAACTTGTGACTTAAGGTGGGGATACCATATTGGTGGGATAAAGGTCACCTAACCACTTATGTGGGTAAACTCACACGTGTGTGCAAGTAGGGTAACTTGATTTGCAAACCATGTTAAATGGATCATGTTGGGTCATGATGAGGCTGGTGCAACCAAAACCACTTCACATAGTCATTTTGATGCTACATTCAACGGCTTCCGAAGCTAAGCATGAGATCTTCCGAGAGTCTGAAGAACATCAGCTGAAGATATCAGCTGAAGTCAACAGCTGAAGGCAACAGCTGAAGTCAACAGCTGAAGACAACAGCTGAAGTCAACAGCTGAAGACAACAGCTGAAGCCAATAGCTGAAGACTATCTTCCGAAGACAAAGTCTGATGAAAGAGCTGAAGACAAAGTCTGAGCTTCCGAAGACAAAGTCTGATGAAAGAGCTGAAGACAAAGTCTGAGCTTCCGAAGTCAATGTCTGATGAAAGAGCTGAAGACAAAGTCTGAGCTTCCGAAGACAAAGTCTGAAGAAAGAGCTGAAGACAAAGTCTGCTTCCAAAGACAAAGAAGACTCCAAGACTCAGAAGAAGCAGTCTTCCGAAGTATAAGTGGCTTCGGAAGAAGTTATTCTTCCGAAGCATTTTATCCTTCGGAAGACATTGCTATGTCCAGTAGATATAAGTATGGTCCCTGACAGTCCGCTGCAGACCTCTGATACAGCATGGCATCTTGCTAAAGAGCCATGTTGTTGACCATACTTTATTCTACTGTTCACCTTTTTATGATAGTACATGTTACCAACTTTAGTTGGTGACAAAAGGTAAGTTAGGGACATGTCCTGACTACCAACTCTCAGGCAAAATGTCTGAAAGACCTCACCTAGAGTCTTGTAGTATAGATGTTAGGTTAGAGGTTTCCAGCTAGTATCAAAGTATATCCGGCTGTAGGTAGTATTATATATATATTCTCCATGTAAGTCATTAGATAAGCGATTTGAGTCCAAGAGTCTTGTAATCCTTTGAGTTGAGAGGCAATATATAAAGTACCTTGAAAATTTACATCCTGTGTTCATTTCATTGCTGAGTTTGAGAGAAAAACCATCTGTTAAGTGACCAACACACGATCCTGCAATTAGTATCAGAGCTTCCAGGCTCTTGATTGTGAGATCTTACCATCCAAATCAACCTGTTTTTCACTCCTCACTACAAACCACTCACTCAAATGGCCGCCTCTCCAAGGCTGATATGGAAACTGGCACCATGACCAAGTCCTCACTGATCACCCTTGAAGACTTTGACACATGGTGCATTAGAATGGAAGGCTTCATCAAGTGTCAAGATTCAAGAATGTGGGACTCCATTGTCAATGGTCCTTTCATACCAAGCACTACTTCTGCCACTGGTAATCGCATCATTCCAAAAGATGTTGATGATTACTCAGAAGAAGATAGGAAGAGAATAGAGCTAGATCAAAGGGCTATGACTTCTCTCCAAACTGCTCTCCCTAATTCCGTCTACAGAGGCTTTAAGAAGTGCAAGACAGCGAAAGATTTATGGGAAGCTTTGAAGCTTATGTATGAAGGATCCAAGGAAACCCAAGATAACAAGAAGGATCTCTTGAAGCAGCAGTTTGAGAACTTTACTTTCAAGGCTGGTGAGGCCTTGACTCAACAATACTTCAGGTATGTTGAGATAGTAGATACTCTGGTGGATATTGGAGTAGCTCTTGAGAATAGAGACATAGTTAGGAAGTTTATGTCTTCCCTTCCTAAAATATGGACACATTATTGTGTTGTAATCAAGAGAACTTCGGACCTTTAGACTCTTACTCTCACAGAGTTGTATGGTATTCTAAGTGCATTCCAGATGGAGATGAACATGCAAAACTCCTCTGGTCACTCCAATAACCAACTGAGTTCAGCCCTTCATGTGGTTGAAAGGGAAATCATAGAACTACAACATCAGTTGCTGTGTTACCCTGACAACTCACATAGTGGACCCTACATTACTCTACCTGAGACTCCGAAGTCTCAAAAGGTTCAACACAACTCCTTTTAGGATAGTTGTGCCTTTGTCTCTGGAAGTGGATACTCTGGTGATTTTCAATACTGCTTTGATGATCTTGAGTGCTTCAGTCCAGATGATGTGGAGTATGTGGACATTGTCCAACAGATGGCTCTTTTAACTTACAGAGCGAAGAAGTTCTTCAAGAGAACTGGAAGGCAATTCCCTCAAAACCCAGTCAACAGCAAGTTTGGGTTTGATAAGACCAAAGCAAAGTGTTACAACTGCAACCAACTTGGTCACTTTGCTAGGGAATGCAAGGCTCCCAAGAACAACCCGGGAACCCCACAGGCCTCCACACATCCCACTGCTTCAAAACATGAAGAGAAGTCAACTGAAACAGCTGCTGTAGCTCAAGAAGTTGACTGGAGCTTCATGGTACAGGATGTGACTCCCGCTCAAGCACTCATGGCCGGAACAGATGATGATCAGGTATATGAACATCTTTGTACTGCTGCCTGTATTGCTAAAGTTAAACTCTATAAGGATTACATTTCGGAAATCAGATCTAAGGTTGAGTTTTTAAATGTGTTAAAATCTGATTTTAAAAGAGCTGAATCTAACTATCAAAGGAAAATTGAAGGGTTAGAGAAAACTGTGTCTCTTTTAAAACATGAAAAGACCAACTATAAGACTCAAATTAAAGATCTGATATCCAAACTATCTGAAGTTCAAGCCCAGTTGGTCACTGCTGAGGCTCAGGCCAGGAAGCAAGCTATTGCTGAGCAAAACTTCCAAACTATTCTTGCATCATCCTCTCATTCCAAACTGTGTTATCAAAACAAAGAAGGGTTGGGAACCAATGAAATAGCTCCACCACACTCTTATGAGTCTATTAGACTACCTAGATGTGGTACTAAAGAGCAAGAGGTTCCAACTGCTGACCCTTCTCCATTGGAACTAGAGGAGGAGGCAAAAATAGTGGCCACCACAGGGGAGAAACAGGAGGATACATTCATCTCCACCTGTGAAGACCAAATCCTAACACCAAGGCAAGAAGAAGCAGAGCTAAAGCTGCTAGAAGGACTGCCAAGAAGGTTGCAGAGTCCAAGCTTAAGATTGACCCAAAGCAAAAGGGTGTCTTCATTTCTGCCGGATTCCAAGTGGTAGGTACTTGTGATTCAGGAAAGGAGAGTAGTACCAGCACTCCTATCCTACCAAAGGATCAGAAGTTGAAAGGGAAAGTTGCTGATGAAGAGAAGAAATCCAAAAAACAGCAACCTACAAGTTCCCAGAAGACTAACATTGCATGCATAATGTGTAGTCTGCATAACCACATGGCTAAAGATTGTTACTACAATCCAGCAAGCACACATTATGCAAATAATGTTAGAAAAGAAGGAGTCAGGGAAGGTTTCTCAGTTGGACCATTTCAAACGGTCCAAATGATGAAAAAGGGAAAGTTGGTCTCGGAAGCCAAGTTGCTTTCGGAAGAAAGCACTTCTTCCGAAGGAAAATGGCTTCGGAAGCCAAAGCTTCCAAGGTTCGGAAGAACAAGAAGACTACCTTGAAACCATCTCAGAAGAAGACTACTTCAGAAGAAAAGGTGGTGAAGGCTTCTTCCGAAAAGAAAGAAGCTTCGAAAGAAGACCATGCTGCAAAGGCTTCAACAAGCTCATCCTCAAAGATCAACCAAGGGATGGATTGGAAGATCAAGAAAGATGTTGCAGCCCAAACCTCTTCTTCAACGACCTCTATTGAACCCCAATGCATATCTTTTGGAGAGCCCAAGACCAGCATGGCTTGGGCTTCCAAACAAAACTAACCATCTCATCTTATGTGCAGGGACATCCATTTGACAAGAACAACAATGTCTGGATTGTAGATAGTGGATGCTCCAGGCACATGACAGGGAACAGATCTCTCCTTCAACAATTCCAGAACTTTGATGGAGGGCCTGTCCAATTTGGAGGTGAGGCCGGAGGATATATTTCTGGCAAAGGAAGTATATCCAATGGCAGAATAAACATTGACAAAGTTCACTTTGTCAAACAGCTTGAACACAATCTGTTAAGTGTTTCTCAATTCTGTGACCAGAAGCATCAGATGCTTTTCACAGAACATGAGTGCAATATCCTGAAACCAGGGATGACAATAACTCCGGAATTGGTGCTTCTTAGATCTCCCAGGAAAGGGGATATGTACAAGCTGAATATGAACAATGCTTCTCCTATGGGTGAAGTATCATGATTTCTTTCCAAAGCTGATAGTGATGAGTCAACACTATGGCATAAACGCATGTGTCATGTGAATTTTAAAACAAAGAATAAATTGGCTAAAAATAACTTGGTACATAGTTTGCCTAAAAAGGAATTTTTCTGCAAAGATAACTGTGTTGCATGCCTAAAAGGGAAACAACACAGATCATCTCATAAATCCAAATGTGTTAACTCTATCACTACTCCATTACACTTATTGCACATGGATCTCTTTGGTCCCACAAGTATAATGAGTATTGGAAGGAAATCATACTGCCTTGTGATTGTTGATGATTTTACAAGATTTACATGGGTATTCTTTTTAAGAAGTAAAGATGAAACGGCTAAAACATTAAAATCTTTTATTCTTAAAATAGAAAATCAAATTGATCACAAGGTTAAGATCATTAGAAGTTATCAAGGGACTGAGTTTAAGAACTTTGTTCTTGACTCATTCTGTGACTCAAAAGGGATTGCCAGACAATATAGTGCTCCCAGAACTCCTCAACAAAACGGTGTTGCTGAGAGGAGGAATAGGACACTTATTGAGGTTGCTCGAACCATGTTAGCTGATTCAAAGCTGCCTCTAACATTCTGGGTAGAGGCAGTCAGCACTTGTTAAGTCACTGGATCGGTAAACATCCGAGCATGTTCTTGACGGAAGGATAAAAACCAAAAGACAAACAATAGTACGAACAATAATCGAATGATTTTATTGAGAAAACATAACTATTTTAAGCTCGTTACAACTTAAGAATCAAGACTTTTGGCAAGGGGAGATCGAGCATGATCTCCCCTCTCATCCGGCAGCACCTAGGCGCCAGGAACACTATGAAAACCCTTAGGTTTCTACACATTGAAACTGGTATATATAGGCCTCGGCCCATATTAGATGCGACTGGGCCCATTCGTGCGATTGAACCATACGTATGGTTCAATCGTACGACTGGACCATTCTTATGGCTCAGTCTTACGAATGCCCAAACGCATCTCTCAGTCGCACGACTGGTCCATTAGCATGGCTCAGTCGTATGACTGAGTCTCATTCGCATATTCTCCTGTGAATGACCTAGTTTCATGTGTTTACAAGGTGTATAACATTAAGCCTAGACTATTCGTCAAGCGACGGACACACTATATATGACTATATATGCTCCAACAGCACTGCATGCTATGTGCAGAACAGGGTTCTTGTAGTTAAGCCCCATGGAAAAACCCCTTATGAGTTATGGAACAAGAGGCCACCGTTCATTGGCTTTCTAAGGTCCTTTGGCTGCAGGTGTACCATACTTAACACAAAGGACAACTTAGCAAAGTTTGCTGAGAAGTCAGATGATGCTATCTTTGTTGGATACTCTTCTAGCTCCAAAGCTTATAGAGTATACAACATCAAGAATCAACAATTTGAGGAGTCATCCAATATAGTTGCTAATGAGCACACTCCTTGTGTTAGGGGGAATGGACCTGATTATATCTTTGATTTAAAATTGTTTCCAAACTATTCTAAACAATCTTGTGAGAATGTTTCAGCTGGAACAGGTGCTCAAGGTGATGCTGATGCTGATGCAGATCAACTATTTGAGCTTCCCAGACCTCTTCCAAATTCTCCAAGAGCTGAAAGGCAACAAGCTTCAACCATTCACAGATCTGATAGTGTAACTATCTCCAGGAATAGTGAAGCTTCAACAAGTGAATCACCTGATGAACCCCAAAGCTCTTCAGGTGATCCATTACAACACCAGGTTGAGGGAAGTAGTATTCTGAAGGAACAGGCAACTGTTAGTACTACTTCACAACCAACCATTGATGATGTTTCTCAATCATTCAATCAGTCCTCATTGAATGACTTTAAAACAGCAGCTGGACAGAGTGATCCAGTTCCTGATCAGAATATGTCCAATCTAGACTTATCTCTGCAACTGGAAGTGATTCCTCGCCTTACGATTCACAACACTCATCCAACTGAGAACATCATAGGGAATGTCTCTGAGGGTGTGAGAACAAGAGGGCAAACTCATCATGGGAATGTCTGCTTGTACTCATGCTTCTTGTCTAAGATGGAACCCAAAAGGTGGAAGATGCCTTGAAGGATAGTAGTTGGGTTGAATCGATGCAGGAGGAGCTGCTTCAATTCAGAAGACAAAAGGTCTAGAATCTATGCCCACTACCATCTGGTCAAGTACCCATAGGCACTAAATTGGTGTTCAGAAACAAGAAAGATGATAGAGGCTTGATTATCAAGAACAAGGAAAGATTAGTAGTTCAAGGGTACACCCAGGAGGAAGGAATTGATTATACTGATGTCTTTGCACCTGTTGCAAGACTTGTGGCAGTTAGGATCTTCCTTGCTTATGCTGCATCCAAGAACTTCACAGTCTACCAACTTGATGTCAAGTGTGCTTTTCTATATGGGGATATAGATAGGGAAATCTATGTATGTCAACCTCCAGGATTTAAAGACCCACAGCACCCTAACTATGTGTTCAAACTGGATAAAGCTCTATATGGGCTGCACCAAGCACCTAGGCTGTGGTATGAGACCTTGTCTCAGTTTCTCCTAAGGAATGGATACACTAGAGGTACCATTGACAAGACTCTCTTCATTAGGAAGTCTGGAGAAGACATTTTGCTTATACAAGTCTATGTTGATGACATCATATTTTCCTCAAATGACCAAATGTGTAAAGACTTTGAGAGCATTATGAAGCAGAAATTTGAGATGAGTTCCATGGGAAAAATAGACTTTTTCCTTGGAATTCAGGTGAAACAGATGAAGGAAGGGTTCTTCATAAGTCAATCTAAGTATGTCTCAGACATCTTAGATAAATTTGAAATGAAGGACTGTAAACCAGCCAAGACACCCATACCCAGATACCATAATCTTTGCCCTGACCTTGACGGGGAGGATACTGATCAACATCAGTATAGAGCAATTATTGGTTCTCTGATGTATCTCACTGCTAGTAGACCTGATATCATGTTTGCCACATGCATTTGTGCAAGATATCAGGCTGCTCCAAAGGTGTCTCACCTAGCTGCTGCAAAGAGAATCCTCAGATACCTCAAAGGAGCACCTAAAGTAGGTCTCTGGTATCCAAGAAATAGTGATTTCAATCTCTATGGATACTCTGACAGTGACTATGGTGGCTGCAACATTGACAAGAAATCAACATCAGAGGATGTCAATTTCTTGGTGGAAGGATTATCTCATGGCAATGCAAGAAACAATCTTGTGTCTCTACATCAACTGCTAAAGCTGAATACATTGCTGCTACTAGCTGCTGTGCTCAACTGCTATGGATTCAAAATCAGATGTTAGACAATGGATTCAACTTCATGACTACTCTATCCATATTGACAACAATAGTGCTATCTCCATTACTGAGAATCCGGTGAAGCACTCCAAGACAAAGCACATTGATATCAGGTATCATTTCATTAGAAATATTCATGAGAAACATCTGATAAAGTTAATCAAAGTTGACTCAAATTAACAATATGCTGATTTGTTCACAAAGGCATTTGATGAACAAAGATTTAAGTATCTCATATCAGCTATTGGGATGATAAACATTGATTAACTACCTCTTTTGAAAAGCTTTTTAAAATGTGTAATGTCTTGTGTCAATACAATTTAAGCCCTGTTACAAAGATCTTTAAATTATTCCAAGTGTAAATTCCTTCCGAAGAGGAATTAACTCTCGGAAGATATTCTTGAATATCTTCCGAAGCCAAATTCCTCAATGGAAATTTTCTTCTCGGAAGAGTTTTTGGTCTCGGAAGAAGCGATTGATTTTACATTAGATCTACTTCCGAAGCTTATATAACTCTCCATTCGGAAAGACAATTTTACCTTCGAAAGCAATGCCTTGCTTTGGAAGAGAAATTGCCTTCGGAAGACAATTACCTTCGGAAATGTTTTACATTCGGAAGTAAAGGTTTTACTATGTAACGGATATCTTTTGGGCCCACTCTGTAAAAGGTAAAGATTTTGCTCATGATGGTCAGATTATTTAAAATTATCCCTTGCCGCCACTATCATTTCTCCGCCGTAAACCACCATACCACCCACAGTAACCCAAAACAGTTACCCTATTACCGCCACTACCACAATTCATCCCCTTTAATAATCCAGACTAATCAATTTCATCTTCTTTTACCAATTTACTTCCCTAACTATTCCCTTCACTGTCAGACCTGCAATTTCACCCAAATTCAAGCTTACTTTCTCTGCAATGGCTCTAAACCCTCAGCACAACCAAGTCGCATTGCTTGATTTGTCAAGAGATGCTGACTTTACCCAAATCATCACCTTTCTTGCTGAATCCACCTACCTCACCGCGCTAACTGTTAACCCCACCATCTACTCCAACCACATGTTCGAATTCTGGAGTAACGGTCAAACTGAAGTTTTGAATGGGGTTCGTGTCCTGAGAACCCGCATTTATGGCCAGGAGTTGGTCATCACTGAACAAGTCATCAGGGAGCATCTCGAGCTTCAGATGATGGGGCTCCTACTGAGTTCCCCAAAGAAGACGTGGATAGCACCTACATCCTAATGGGATATGGTGGGGATGTGAGCAGGTCAACCATCTACAAGTTTAACTTCTCTTATCATTGGAAATTCCTGCTGCACATTGTCCTGCACTGCTTATCCAACAAGTCAGGGGGATGGGATCAAATCCCATATGAACTAGGATGCCTAGTTCATGGGTTGGTGAAAGGTCTACGCTTCAACTACTCATGATTTGTGTTGACCAACCTAATCGGCAATCTGAGAAGGGATACATTCTTCATGTATCCCGGATTTATTCAACACATAATCAACTGTGAGCTGGAACTGAGCAAGCTTGTCTGTGCAGCTGCTCTTACTATTCCCCAAGTGAGACCTACCATCTTCAAAACACTGAAGAAGATGTCCATCAACTTCACTGGAAGGTACACTCCATTACCTCCAGAGATGACTGAGCGCATAACTCCTGGTGACATCCCTGTTATCCCCACAGGTGATAAACCCACACCAGCAACCTCCACCACAAATGTCCCCATACCTTCTTTACCCATCAAAATTACATACCATAGATGCCCCAAACGAACCCTTGTTCAATCTACTCTGATTGAACAAGCTCCTCCAGTTCAAACCAAAAAGGCTAGAGTGGAATCATGGGCTCCCACTCAGTCCGAGGTCACACCATCCTTCACATTTGACCTCAATGTGGGTTTTGAGCCTCCTCAGTCTCAAACCCAAGAGCCCAAACCCCAAGCCTTAAGCCCACAGGGTGAGTCTTTACACTCCCCTGTGCAGCCTTCTAGGGACAGCCCCACCATAGGCTCAATGCCTGTAGATATTGATCTAGGTCCCGGGTCAGTAGGTTTAACCTCCTTATCTTTCACTGACCTTTTACTCCGCACTGATGAAGAGATTACATCTCTCCATGGCCATGAAGTTGATCTACAACACCTTCTGAAAGATCAACAGAGCCAAGAGAGATCCTTTGTCTCTAGCCCCCATCAGCAGCCAGCTACTGAGGTGAGTCCCACTGATGTGGAGGGGACTCATGTAGGATCAGCTGCCACTACTCAGAGTCTCTCATTAAGCTCTCAGGACAGTGGTAACATCATTAGGACTGAGTCTACGACAACTTTGCCCATTGACATCTCTGAAAGAGATGACTTTGAGCAAAGGTATCCAGGGTGCCAAGAAGCCACCTCTGGTGGTGAGACTGAGCATACTAGGTATGTTATCTCATCTCCCCGTGATTCTTCTCATGAAGATGAGGGAAGTATGCAACTCACACTTCAGTACTTGCTTTCTAAGGTCTCCAACCTGGAATCACAGGTGAGGATCTTAGAATCAAGGACTGCCACTCAGCAACTTGAGATTAACAATCTCAAGGATAAACTAGCTGAGAAACAGATGGAGAGGTCTGTTAGGCATGTACCTATTCAAGTCTCACTGACTTCTTCCTCTAGCTCATCTAGCTCTCAAGATGATGCTACCAAAAAGGGGGAGAAAGTTCAGAGACAAACATCTGAGGAACCACAGATCCAGTCCTTTACTTCCCAACTCATCACACTACCTGAGTCATCTCAATCATTTCTAGAGATTGACTCAAAGATGCTTCATGATCTCTACAGACTTTTCATAAAGTTTGTATTGAGATCCTCCTTAGAACAGCCCAGCCCTGACACCACACTTATATATTTTGGGGCTGAGGAGCTTCAAAGACTGACTGCACCTTCTACCACTATGGAAGAAGTTGGTCAACCTAAGGTCCACATGGAACCTGAGATTAACTTCGAAAGGGAAATGGGGACTGATGGCCCAGCAACTAAAACAGTTGGGACAGAACTTGCAGCAGCCTCTTCTTCCGAAGCTCGGGCTGAAGCTTCCGAAGCTGACATTGAAGCCTCGGAAGAACAAGACAAGTCTTCCGAAGCTGAGATGGAAGCTGCGGAAGGTTTGTTCCAAATGTCCGAGGAACTGACCATCACATATGTCATTGCTGAAATAGCATCTGAGGTGAGCAGGGAGGACATTTCTGATCTACCTCCATCCTAAACACCAGCTGAACCTCTCTCTCAATCTGAACCCTCTATCCAAGAACCACCACAGTCAAGCTCTGCAAAAGACAAAGGCAAAAGGAAATTGACTACGGAAGAGCTTCAAGAAAAGGAAAGGATTGAAAAGCTCAAGAAGAAAGGTAGGTTTCCTGCTGAGAAGTTGCTAGCTGCTAGCTCTAAGGCAACTGCAGCTAATCAGGAGGAAATCAACACTAAGAGAAGGACAGCACTCATTGACCAGCTCATCAGCTTAGGAGCTGCCAATGAGGAAGTACTCCTGCTACCACTAGAGGAGTTGGTGACTTTGGAGAGGTCAACGAGGCTAAGGCAAGAAGAAGAAGCCAGGTTGGCCTTGGAGAAGGAAGAAAAGGAACAAAGGGAAGCAGCCCTGCAGCTGAGAGAGGCTAGGATTAAATTCCTACTCTCAAGAGGATTTAGTCTTCCGGAACTGTCTCCACTTGATGATGACATGATCCTGCTGCTCCACAACAAAGAGCAGGATCAAATGGAGAAGAAAAGGAAGAAAGCTGCCAGGGAGAAGTTGAAGGAGAAGAAGCGGAGGGAGGAAGAAAAGGGGGTCACTGCCACCAAGAAGTCCAATGACAAAGCCTGGATGAAAGACTATCTCCGGGCTCATGGCTTCTCTGGTAGGCAGGTGGGACCTATGTCCGAAAGGACACTCCAGCGGATAGTCAGTGAAATAAAAGCTGACATCCGTATGGGGAAAAGGAAGGAGATGTACAGGAGGGGACGGGGAATGGTCTTCACCCCAGCCACTCAACCACAGCCAACCACTAAACCACAACCCACACCAGAAGAACCAATCCCATTTCCCATTAAAACCGAACCCACTGATGAAACCTTCACCCTGAACCCACAACTCTACCCAAGCCTACCACATCACCTCAACCACCTAAACTTCCCATCCTAAAACCCAAAACATAACCACTGAACCTAAACCTACCCAACAAAAACCAAGATCATCCCCTTAGCCTCCTAAACATCTCTCCTTTGAGGAGATAAAGGAGTTCAAGACAAGGCTCATCAACTGCACCACTATGAGCAGCATCTCCTGTGAGGGAGACCTTATCAACATCACCTATGTTGATAACTCTTCAAGCTCCCTCACTCTAGGTCAATTTCTTGAATTGCCTAGAAATACTTTGGGCCAGGCCGCACAACTTCTTGGTCTCAACTCTGATACCCTCAATGCTGAAGAGAAGAGAGTAAGAAGAAGACTGGTGACTCTACTGGACACAAGGAAAGAGGACAGGATTTCTAGTCAATCTCCTGGACCTAGGAAAGCTATAGTCCAGTGGAGGTTCGATGAACCTTCTCACAACTTTTTTGTGGAAAGGGAGAATGGTGAAACCAACCGGCTCAATGCCACTTCTCTATTGCATCTCAGCAGATTTGACATTGCTGAGCTTGCAGAGAAGCCATTCTCCAATCCCTCCAACTCTGAGACTGCTGCTCACATCAGAAACTATATCAGCAGTCTCCACTTGGCTGAACTAAAAGCTAAAGCCAAGATTGAAGAAGAGTTGAAGTTGAAAAGACCGGAAGACAAGGAAAGACCAACCACCAAAGGCACAGCCTTTCTACAGATGGTGGAAGGTCCGGAATTGGAACCAATAGTTAGATGGGAATATGACTATAGCTCCCATCAACTAACTCTTTTCAGAGGGCCACAACAAAGGGTACACATAATCCAAGGTGACAGAATAGAGGTTTTGTCTACCAAGGATTTCTACAAACTCCTCAGCACCATATCAGGAAAGAATAAAGAAACTGATAAACACTTACTTTCAATGGTGCTGAGAGTATAGAGAAGAAGAGGGAGGTGAAGTTTTGGTAGCATCAGCCTAGGGGGAGTTTGTTGGGTCATGATGAGGCTGTGCAACCAAAACCACTTCACATAGTCATTTTGATGCTACATTCAAGGGCTTCCGAAGCTAAGCATGAGATCTTCCGAGAGTCTGAAGAACATCAGCTGAAGATATCAGCTGAAGTCAACAGCTGAAGGCAACAGCTGAAGTCAATAGCTGAAGACAATAGCTAAAGTCAACAGCTGAAGACAACAGCTGAAGCCAACAGCTGAAGACTATCTTCCGAAGACAAAGTCTGATGAAAGAGCTGAAGACAAAGTCTGAGCTTCCGAAGACAAAGTCTGATGAAAGAGCTGAAGACAAAGTCTGAGCTTCCAAAGACAAAGTCTGATGAAAGAGCTGAAGACAAAGTCTGAGCTTCCGAAGACAAAGTCTGAAGAAAGAGCTGAAGACAAAGTCTGCTTCCGAAGACAAAGAAGACTCCAAGCCTCGGAAGAAGCAGTCTTCCGAAGTATAAGTGGCTTCGGAAGAAGTTATTCTTCCGAAGCATTTTATCCTTTGGAAGACATTGCTATGTCCAGTAGATATAAGTATGGTCCCTGACAGTCCGCTGCAGACCTCTGATACAGCATGGCATCTTCCTAAAGAGCCATGTTGTTGACCATACTTTATTCTACTGTTCACCTTTTTATGATAATACATGTTGCTAACTTTAGTTAGTGACAAAAGGTAAGTCAGGGACATGTCCTGACTACCAACTCTCAGGCAAAATGTCTGAAAGACCTCACCTAGAGTCTTGTAGTATAGATGTTAGGTTAGAGGTTTCCAGCTGGTATCAAAGTATATCCGGCTGTAGGTAGTATTATATATATCTTCTCCATGTAACTCATTAGATAAGCGATTTAAGTCCAAGAGTCTTGTAATCCTTTGAGTTGAGAGGCAATATATAAAAGTACCTTGAAAATTTACACCCTGTGTTCATTTCATTGCTTGTTACTTGTTATATTGTGATCAACTCTTCATAGACTCTTGCTGAGTGTCGATCAAGGTGAGTTTGAGAGAAAAACCATCTGTTAAGTGACCAACACACGATCCTGCAGATCACCTACAATATGGTTTCCAAATGGTGTTGATGGGATTAACATGTCGACTTTACATATGATGTTTAAAGTTGATCCCATACATCTAGAAGTTGCAAATGGTTGCAACCGTCAATCGTTGACCACCTTATTAATTTAAATCGTGGGATAAAAGTCACCCAACCACAATTTAAATGTAATGTTGGGTTATAGATTTTAACATAAAAATGACCTTAAAAGGAATTAATTATTAAAAATAGCAATATCGAAAATACTAAAATAGATCTTTGTTAAATTTTATAGATGGCCACCAATAATGACAATCATGATAACTCATCCGCGTCCACCCAATCATTACGAGCGATACTCTAAAAGGAACGTCTAAATCATAACAATTTCATTGATTGGTATCGAAACTTGAGAATCATTCTCAAGCAGACGATCATATGTTTTAGACGACCCTATCCCCGATCAACCTACTGAGGATGATGAGGAGGCCTATAATGATTGGCTAAAGGACACTGAGGACTCCATCCAAGTGTCTTGTCTCATGCTAGCGAGCATGACTCCGGATCTCCAAAAGGAGTATGAACATCACGGAGCTTATGACATGATAACCCAGCTGAAGGAAACGTTCCAACAGCAAGCAAGGGTTGAGCACTTCGAAACGGTTTGAGCACTCCATGCATGTCGTATGGACGACAACCAATCTGTTTCGTCTTATGTACTTAAGATGAAAAGTCATATTGACCGCCTTGAGAGGCTTAATTGTCCCGTCTTGAAGGAATTGGCCACGGATTTGATCCTAAATGGCCTTACCAAAAAGTTCGAGACATTTGTGTTGAATTACAACATGAATGCATGGGACAAAAGCATTGGTGAGCTTCACTCAATGCTTAAAACGGCCAAGGCGGCCATGGGTAAAAGGGTTTTACCCGTTCTCACCATCAATGAAGGTGGGAACAAGAAAAGGCCTTATCCCGCACCCAAGGCAAAGGTTGCCAATGGTAAGGGACCCGTATGGGGAAAAGGGAAAGGGGTGGCAAGGGTGCCACCCAAACCACAAGAGAAAAAGCAAAAGGTTGCTACTAATGACCCATGCTTCAAGTATGGGGAGATTGTCCTGTCCATCTCCAAGAGTTGAAAGCAAAGAGGGATGTCGGGCAGACCTCAGGTACAACATACATGATTCATATTGATCTTAATGTTACATCTTCTAACACATGGGTATTGGATACCGGATGTGGAACTCATATTTGCAATTTGTTGCAGGGGTTCGAAAGAAGTAGGGACTTCAATCAAGGGGATGTTAGTCTCTTCATGGGCAATGGAACCAAAGTCCAAGTTGAAGCTCGTGGGGACTACATCCTAAAACTTCTAAGTGGCTTGGATGTTATTTTGAAGAATGTTTTGTATGCTACTAGTTTGACTAGGAACATTATTTCTGTATCCCAATTAAGACATTATGATTATGTATTATCTTTTGTTGAAAATGATATTCATGTTTCTTTAAATGATATGTTCTATTTTAAAGCTATTCCCATTAATGGTATTTATTAATTGGTTCATGAAAATGCTTTAAATAGTTCATTGTACCAAACTAACACTAAGAAACTCAAGTTGGATTTGAGTGATACCTATCTTTGGCATTGTCGTCTTGGTCATATAAACAAGAAACGTATACAAACACTTCAAAAGAACAGTCTTTTAAAAACAAATGAATGTGATTCATTTGATTTTTGTGAATCTTGTTTACAAGGTAAAATGACTAAGGCACCCTTTAGTGGAACTAACGAAAGGGCAAAAGATTTATTAGGAATCATACATTCGGATGTATGTGGTCCTTTTAAACCAATGACTAGGAATGGTGAAAGATACTTCATTACCTTTACCGACGATTATAGTCGCTATGGGTATGTATACTTATTAAGGCACAAAGATGAAGCTTTTGAAATGTTGAAAATATTCAAGAATGAAGTAGAAAATCAACTCAACAAGTCGATTAAAGTTCTCCATACCAATAGGGGAGGTGAATACCTAAGTGATGCCTTTCAAGATCATCTTAGGAGTTGTGGGATTGTCTCACAACTCACTCCACCTGGAACACCACAACATAATGGTGTGTCTGAGAGGATGAATCGAACCTTATTGGATATGGTCCGATCTATGATGGCCAGAAGCACATTGCCTCTATCATTTTGGGGTTTCGCTTTGCTCTCCGCGGCCCGTATACTAAATATGGCCCCAACCAAAAAGGTGGAAAGGACACCTTTTGAGATATGGCATGGAAGAGTTCCATCCCTATCATACTTAAGGGTCTGGGGTTGTGAGGCTTATGTTAAGACTCCCACCCCAAACAAATTGGAAGTCCGATCCACCAATTGTATTTTTGTTGGATATTCTAGAGATTCTATATGATATTATTTCTGTGATCCACTGGAACAAAAGGTGTTTGTTACCAGAAAGGGTGAGTTCTTAGAAGCAAAGTTCCTTATGGAAGGAACTAGCAGTAGAACAGTGGATCTTGAGGAGGATCAAGAACAGCAACCCTATGCACGTTTGGTTGAAACTAGCACTTAACATGAGGGTGTTGAGGATGATCAAGCGGTTGATCAATACACACAAAACGTTCATAGAAGTGGTAGAACTAGTAATCCACCTGAAAGATACGGATTTTTCATGGATGGATGCTATGTGGTAGATTCAGATGAACCAACCACATACCATAATGCAGTGTCCAATTCGGATTGTGACAAATGGCTTGAGGCCATGAACATTGAGATGCAATCCATGTATGACAATCATGTTTGGGAACTTGTTGTACCACCTCTTAATTCCAAGGTAGTTGGAAGTAAGTGGGTTTTCAAGAAGAAAACCGATATGTATGGAAACTTGGATACTTATAAAGCTAGACTTGTAGCAAAGGGTTTCACTCAAACTCAAGGGGTTGACTATGATAAAACCTTCTCACCTGTTACGACGCTAAAGTCTATAAGGATATTGTTTGCCATAACTGCTCATTATGATTGTGAGATTTGGCAAATGGATGTCAAAACCGCTTTCCTAAATGGATATCTCGAGGAAGATGTCTATATGGTTCAGCCTGAAGGTTTTGTTGATCCAAAACATCCTAACAAAGTATGCAAGCTAAAGAAATCAATCTATGGATTGAAACAAGCATCGAGAAGTTGGAATCACCGTTTTGATGAAGAAGTAAAGAAATTTGGCTTCGTCAAAAACGCTGATGAGGCTTGTGTGTATAAGAAGGCTAGTGGGAGCACAATAACTTTCCTAGTATTGTATGTTGATGACATACTACTATTTGGAAATGACATTCCAACCTTGATAGGTGTAAAAACCTGGCTTGGAAGTTGTTTTTCCATTAAGGATCTTAGTGAAGCCGCCTATATTCAGGGAATAAAGATCTATAGGGATAGATCAAGGCGGTTGATTGGTTTGAATCAAAGTGCATACATTGATAAGATCTTGAAAAGGTTCAAGATGGAGAACTCTAAGAAAGGTACCGTACCTATTCAAAGAGGAACGATATTGAGTACGACTCAATGTCCTAGCTCAAAGGATGAGCAAGATAAAATGAAGGCAATCCCATACGCATCTGCTATTGGATCCATCATGTATGCAATGATATGCACTCGACCGGACGTGTCATGCGCCTTAAGCATGACAAGCCGATACCAGCAAAATCCTGGAAACAGTCATTGGATGGCTGTTAAGAACATACTTAAGTAACTAAGTAGGACAAGAGATATGTTCCTAATCTATGGATCTAGTGATGAGGAACTCGTAGTAAAAGGTTACACGGATGCGAGTTTCCAAACCGATCATGACGATTCACGGTCACAATCGGGATACATTTTCATCCTGAATGGAGGAGTGGTCTATTGGAAGAGCTCTAAGCAGGATGTGGTGGCTCTATCAACTACAGAATCAGAATACGTCACCGCCTCATTGGTAGCTCAAGAAGCTGCATGGTTGAAGAAATTCATTGCCGATCTAGGGGTTGTCCCTTCCATTCAGGACCCCCTAGAGACCTTTTGTGATAACGAGGGAGCGATTGCTCAAATCAAGAAACCTCGTGCTCATCAAAAGACTAGGCACATTGAGCGGAGATTCAACTACATACAAGATGAAGTTGGAAAGAGAAAGATATGTATTCGTAAAGTTCACACGGATCAAAATATTGTGGATCCTCTCACGAAGCTCCTTGAAAAGGCAAAGCATGAAGGTCATGCTTGTGCCATGGGACTTCGATATTCTAGTGATTAGATTTGATCTGTAAATTTTGTATTTGGATATATGGAACTCTTTATTATTTGAATAAAATTATTTGGTTATAATGTTTCAATTAATGTTCCAATTTAGCATGTTTAATCCATGAGTAAATTGTTTACTCTAAATGTCTGTAGTCGTTCATACTTGTGGGAACAAGTGTGAGGGTAAGATTATTATGAACTTGCATTGGTTGATATTCATAAGGATGAATATAGAGCAATGGGTTGCTACCAAGGTTCATAGATATTTGTGGGATATAAATATTGGACTAACCCGCATCTCAAATTTTACTACATGGAATCTTATTGATTGATCATAAGTAAATTTGAATAAAGGTGAATATCATTTGGTATCCTCCGACCTGAGATACATATTGGGTTTTGATATTCACCAAGTATTATACCTTGAGCTAATTCTTCACTGTCCTGAAATAGTGGACAGTACATAAGGGTATGTTCAGGTATGGCACGAGGTGTTTGTGAGAAACGTATGTAGTCAAGATCGAATTTGTTCCTCTTATTCGTTAAGAGCAAGATGTCTAAGGCCTGATTAAGTTAAATCAACAAGGAATGATCATTCTGTGTCCTTGGATTTAACATGACATCTGAAACAAAAGGATAGATGATTATTTCACCTAAATCATTTCAAGTAGGATACTTTAATGGGATGATGTTATTGAATGGATATAAGTCATGCGTATTAAGGGCAGTAAACCGTTGTTAGGCGGTATTTACTGCTTGCATCAATCTTCTATGAATCTTGTGCAAGTGGGAGATTGTTGGATTTCATATGCCCAAGACACATAGAATATTGATGCGGTTAGTACGTTATGATCCAAGTCGGGTTATACCCAATAACAAGCTTTGCAATCACCAAGAATTATTTAATTGTTGATAGGATCATGCAATTGAATAATCACACCATGTTTAGAAAAGCGTTTTCTAAACAAAGGAATTCGAGATGGAACAAATTATAAGGATAATTTGTTGATGGGTTTATTGTTATTTTGTTATTTAAAAGGGTTTAAATAACACTAATAACATGTGAGTGTACTTTAATTAAATTGTTTAATTAGAGAAGACATATGTCACAATTTTAAATATGCTTAGTAGAAGACTTATTAATGTGTGACAAAAGGCTAGTTTAAAATAAGTGTGTGTTTGATTAAAGAGGGAAACCCCTTGTGTTTTTTAAAATTTTGGCCGCCCCCCTTTAATTGTTATTGGCTCTTTTGTTGCCTTGAAAATACACACAACTTTAACTAGTCTTGCACTCCTCTTTTCCATCTATTAATACATGCAAAACAAACAAAAATACTCTCTCTTTTTCTCTCTAAAGCTCACGGACACAGCAGCAGAAAATTGAGAAGTTTTGAGTTGTTCTTGGTGTTGTTTCTTCCTAACAAGAAAGTGATTGCAAGTAAGCTTGGGGTATACAAGCTTGAGGGGTCCTATTCTTGGAGCCTTGGCTGTTTTTAGGACATCCAATCTTCCTTTCTTTGGTCGATTTTGCTGCTGAAAGAGGTAGTTATCACAGCTCATTGTAGCTGTGATTTTATGTACTTTTACACATATTCATAGCTTGCTTATTCACATAAATGATCCTTTGTTATATGGGTTTGTTATGCACATATATATATCACCTAAACAACATGATTTTTCAGCTTTATAATCATGTTTTAAAGTAATTATTTCGCTGTGTTTTCAGTAAGTTTAAGAGATGTTTTGTGTTCTTACAAACCCTACAAGCATTTCTTCCGAAGATAAATTTCTTATAAGTAGTTATCTGATTTAATCACTTAAAATTCTTTCGAAGACAATCTTAATATCTTCCGAAAGAAAATATATTTAAAATTTTCAAATTTCTAAGGAATATCATTTGAAAAATATTTTCTCACAAGATAATCTGGGCTTATGTAGACGATTGTTTAGAAAACTTAGGACACTAGAAATAATATTGAATTAAGTTTTAAGAAAAATCTAATCAAGGTTAATTATCCTAACTGCTGATACAAGATATTTAAATCTCTGTTCATCAAAAGCTTATATGAACAGATCAGCATATTGTTCATTTGTGTTAACTTTAACTAGTTTTATTAATCTCTTTTCATAATTATATCTAATTAGATAATACTTGATTTTGATGTGTTTTGTCCTTGAATGTTACACATGATTGTTTGTGATAGAGATAACACTGTTGTTATCTATATGAATAGGAGTCTCTTTAAAGTTATATCCATAATCCAGCATCTGATTCTGAATCCAAAGCACATGAGCACAATAGCTAGCAGCAACAATCTATTCAGCTTCGGTAGTTGATGCATATACACAGGATTGTTTCTTGCATTGCCATGAGACTATCCTTCTACCAAGAAATTGACATCCCCTAGATGTAGACTTTGTAGTCATGTTACAGCCACCATAGTCACTATTTGTATAGGCATATAGATTAAAGTCATAATTCTTTGGATACCAAAGGCCTAGCTTAGGGACACCTTTGAGATATCTAAGAATCCTCTTGATAGCGACCAGCTGTGACATCTTAGGGTTGGTTTGATATCTTGCACAGATGTATGTAGCAAACATAATATCAGGCCTGCTAGCTGTAAGATATATGAGAGACCCAATCATAGCCATCTAAAGATGTTCATCTACATACTCCCCATCAAGATCAGGTCTAAGGGAGTGGTTTCTGGCTATTGGTGTCTTTGCAACCATACAATCAGTCATGTTGAATCTTATACTTTGACTAACTTATAAAGATGCCATTGTCAACTTGCTTCACTTGAATTCCTAGAAAGAAATTGAGTTCCCCCATGGTATTCATCTCAAATCTATTCTTCATCATCCTCTCAAAGTCTTCGCAGAGCTTTGGATTAGTTAACCCAAAGATATGTCATCTACATATACTATAACTAGCATTAAGTCATTTCCTATTCCTTTAATGAAGAGAGTTTCATCTATAGTACCTCTCTTGTAGCCATGTTGACAGAGATCCTGAGATAGTGTCTTATACCCCTTCCTTGGAGCTTGGTGCAGCCCATAGAAAGCTTTATCAAGGTTGCAGACATAATCAGGATGATTTGGGTCTACAAACGTAGGGGTTGTTTGACATACACCTTTTCATCAATCACCCCATATAAGAAAGCACACTTAACATCAAATTGGTAGACCTTTAAGTCCTTGGATGCAGCAAATGCCAGGAATATCCTAACAGCTTCAAGTCTTGCTACAGGAGCAAAAGCATCAGTGTAGTCAATTCCTTCTTCTTATGTATACCCTTGAACAACTAGTCTTGCCTTGTTCTTAATAACAAGTCCTCTATCATCCTTCTTGTTCCTAAAAGCCTACTTGGTTCCTATGATAGTCTTTCTTTGGGGAAGAGGACATAGGTTCCATACCTTTTGTCTCTTGAATTAAAGTAGCTCCTCTTGCATTGCTTCAATCCAACTTCCATCCTTTAAATCCTAATCAACTTTCTTTGGCTCTATCTGAAATAAGAAGCAAGAGTATAGACAAACTTTTTTGTCATGGGTTTGTCCTCTTGTTCTCACCATTTGATCAACATCTCCAATGATGTTTATAGTAGGATGTGACTTGTGGATCCTAAGTTGAGGGATCATAGCAAGTTAATTGGACAAACCAAAATACGTGAAGTTTAGATCTGGTAATGAAGTGTATCCTACCACATTAGCACACTTATGAAGAGAATCTTAATCCAATGAGTATATGACATCATTTATGTTCTCTTTAATTGAGTAATTATCAGCATCAAGAAATTCTTCATCACTATCACCACTACCATCTCCTACTACATTTGAAGCTCCTTCATTTGAGTTTTATACCTATAAGCTAGAATTTGTAGGCAACTCAGATGTATCAACTTGATTTGTCAGTGTTGTGCTGATAGGAACTCCATTTGCAGGGTTAGTTACCATTGGAGTTGAAGTAGTATTCTTGCTTGGTCTTCTCAACTCAATCTTGGGTCAGATCTCCTATTGATAAATTTTATGTAGATCTTGAAACATTCTCACAAGATTTGTTAAAACAGTTGGTAACTAAATCAAGATCAAATAGCCAGTCAGGACCAGAACCTTTCACACAGGGAGTGTGCTTATTGAAAATCACATTGACTGATTCTTCAACTACTCTAGTTCTGAGATTGTATACTCTATAAGCCTTAGCTTGAGAAGAGTATCCAATAAAGTGTCCATCATCTAATTTCTCAACAAACTTGGCTACCTGATCTTTAGTATTCAAGATGGCGCAAGGACATCCAAATGTTCTAAAAAACCAATAAAAGATCTCCTTTTGTGCCACAGTTCATAAGGAGTCTTACCATAAGTCTTAACTACTAAAACTCTGTTCTCCAGATAGTAGGCAGTGTTAACTGCCTCTCCCAAAAGGTGATGGGTAGTTTAGAGTCAGACAACATGGTTCTTACAGCTTTAATAAGTGTCCTGTTTCTCCTCTCAGCAACACTATTTTGCTAAGAAGTCTTGGGAGCACTATATTGTCCTGTAATACCCTTTTCATCACAAAATATGTCAAGAATTTGGTTCTTGAATTCATTTCCTTGATCACATCTTATGGTCTTGACCTTGTGATCACTTTGATTCTCAATTTTCAAGTTGAAATTCTTCAAGATTTCAGGATTCTCATCCTTAGTTCTAAGGAAAAATACCCAAGTGAATCTTGTGAAATCATTTGTGATCTCTAAACAGTATGAGGTCCTTCCTAGACTCATTACAATGGTAGATCCAAAGAGATTCATGTGTAATAAGTATGGGGAGTAGTGATGGAGTTCATTTCCTTTGGCTTTTTAGACACCAAGTGTTGTTTTCCTTTCAGGCATGCAACGTATTGATTAACTTACTCATATTCTTAAAGTTTACATGGCACATTCTTTTATGCCAAAGGAAAGACTCATCACTATTTGCTCTAGACAGAAAGCAAGAAACTTCTCCTGAAGGGGATGTTTCTAGCAAATCCATCTTGTACATGTTCCCTTTCCGGGGTGCTTTAAGCAGGATATGCTCTTGAGGAATAACCAACCCCGGGCTTAAGAACAATGCACTCATGCTCAGTAAAAAGCATGTTATGTCCCTAGTCATAAATTGACATACACTTAGTAAATTGTGCCTAAGTTCCTTAGTAACATGGACTGAAGACAATGCAACAGTAATTGATCCTATGTTAAGACTTTAGGGACCCTTTATTGTTGTTAATGATGAACTTTTAGTCACATGGTCTTCTTTTAACTTCCACACCATCTTTGGAAGATTAGACTTGACCTTCAGCACTTTGAAAGTTTTTACAACTTTGGAAGTTTTGGACACTAATGCTTCAGAAGATTTTGCTTTCATTGCAATAAGTTTTAGTGCTTCGGAAGTATTCCTTTCTTCCGAGACCAAAAAATCTTTCGAAGGCAAGTTTTCACTTGTCTTTATTCCCATTCTGGAGCTTCCGAAAGAACAATATTTTTCTTCTGAAGCTTTCTTCTTCTTGTTCCTCTCAGAACTCTTCTTCTTGGTTATGTTGATGGTACTTTTGGGATTGTAAATGCAATCCTTAGCAAGATGAGAAGTACTGCCACACATAATGCAATCAATTTGCTTCCTTTTGAGCCTTCTTGCGAATGAAAGATTGAGTTTGATAACTGTCCATCTTTATTCCCTATCTTTTCAGATGTTGTAACAAGCTTCTTAGGGTTAGTCTTGTCTTTAGAGGTGGATGGTTCATGCTATGTAGCAGTTGTACATAGTTGGTCAGCCTTCATTCCTTTATAGGGAAGAGTTGAATATGAACTTGAACTCCTGGTACTAGAGTTCATAGTTGAACCCATAGTTTTCACCACTTCAAACCCTACAGAGATAAACACTTATTTCTGCTTGGAGTTGAAGATGGCCTTGATCTCTTGAGCTTTCTTTGATCTCCTTTTAGCTGCTCGAATCAAGTTCTTTCTCTTTGACTTTGTCATCCCTGGCTTCTTCCACTTATGATGAGAATAGTGACCCTTATTAGAATGATCTTTGTCACTCTTCACAGATCTATCCTTCACTATCTCCTTTCCATCCTCTTTATCACTGGGGTCTATGGATGGAAGCTCATCTTTACCAGTTCCATACCTAGGAGATCTTACAAACAATAGAGTGTATAGAGGAGCTATCTTGTTAGATCCCAATCCTTGTTTGTTCTGATAACACACGTTGGCATACAGGGATGAGGATATTATGTTGTTCAAGGTCTCTTCTTCAAGAACATGTCTTTCTGCCTTGGCTTTGCTGATCACAAGCTCAGCCTGGCACTTAGTTAACTTAGTGATGAGATCCTTAATTTGAGTCATGTAGTTGGTGTGCTCATGTTTGAGAGTTGAAATGGTTTTCTTTAAGTCTTCTATTTTTAATTTATACTCATTTTCAACTCTTTTGAATTTATATTTTAAGATGTTTAAGGACTCAAGATCAGATCTCATCTCTAAGTTATAGGACCTATATCTATTTACTTTACCAATGTATTCTGGGGTACAAAGATGTTCTAATACCTTGGCTTCATCAAGCCGTCAGTGCTTAGTTTGGAGACACATCTTCAACCTGGAAACTCCAATCCAAGCCTTATTCTTCAATATCAACTGCAGCTTACTACTTGGGCTTCTCAGTGTATGGAGTTCCCTTAGTGTAGTTTGGTTTGGGTTGTGCTTGGCCACCATCAGTCCTGTGTGTCTTGCACTTCCTAGCAAAGTGTCCGATCTAGTTACAGTTATAACACTTCACTTTGCTTTTATCCAGCCCAAACTTTCCACTGGACACATTGCTAGGAAACTTCCTCCATATCCTCTTATAGAATTTCTTGGCTCTATAAGTGAGAAGAGCCATCTGTTGGACTATCTCCATATACTTCAGATCATCTGGATGAATAAAGTCCAAATCTTCAAGGGTGAAGAGAAAGTTCCTGTGCTTTCATCATGAGACATAAAGGCTAGTGATGAGCTTGTCTCTTGGAATGTGCTTCCTTGGATGTAGCTCTCCCTTGGTGTCTTTGGGAAGTTGATGAAGGGACCTTTTGGAGTTATTAGGGTAAGAGATAAGATGGTGTTGTGGTTCTTTATAATCCCTTTCAACCACATGCAGGGCAGAACTTTGCTAATTGCTGGAGTTACCAGATAGATTTTACATGTTCACTTCCATCTGGTAGCCACTGAGTATGCTATATAACTCAGTGAGAGTAAGGGTTTTGAGATTTCCAGTCCTCTTAATGACCACACAGTAGTATGTCCATTGTCTAGGGAGAGAGGACATAAACTTCCTCATAATATCCCTATTCTCCAGCTTTACTCCAACATCCACTAGAGTGTCCACAATCTTAACATACTTGAAGTATTATTGAGTCATGGTTTCACCTATTTTGAAGGTGAAATTCTCAAATAGCTGCTTCAGGAGGTCTTTCTTGTTTTCTTTGGTTTTATTAGACCCCTCATATATCAGCTTCAGTGCATCCCACAGTTGCTTGGCAGTCTTGCACTTCTTAAAGCCTCTGTGGTAGGCATTTGGAAGAGCAGTCATGGCCTTTTGATCTACATCTATTCTTTTTTATCTTCTTCATAGTAGTCAGCCACTTCTTTTGGTATCATGCCACCTCCAGCAGCAGCTGAAGAGGTGCATGGAATGTAAGGTCCTGAGGTAACAGACTCCCACATCCTGTTGTCTTGTGACTTGATGAAGCCTTCCATTCTTAAGCAACAAATATCAAAATCATCAAGAATGATCAGTGGGGACTTTACCATGGTATCGGTTTCCATATCTGACTTAGAAGCTGTCGTTTGAGATGTTAAGGGTTATGTGAGAACTGAGGAGATTTAAGATGGTGAGATTTACAATCAAGAGCCTGGAATGCTCTGATACCAATTGTATGATAGGTTAAGGGAGGTCAATACAATCCGTCTCACAAGGAGGGGAGAGTTAGAACACTTAAGAGATCAGGTAGTGAACCGGGTTGAGTATAAGATATAAAGAACATAAGCAAAACTAGGAAAAAGAACTCAAGAACAATATGTATGGTTTTTCAAGACTGATGTATATTAATCTCAAGTTCTTTAATAAGTGCTACAATGCATAAAATAAGATACAAGACCCTGAGATACTTTATACTACATCCTACAACCGGCTATACTTTAAAAACCATTTGGAAACATTGATAGACAACAAAATCAATGCAGAGTCAAAAGACACAATTGCCTTTTGACTAGTGACTATGACTTGCCATAACTCACATTCTAATATATTACAATAAGAATAAAAGTACATAAAGTAGAAAGTTACAGACTGTAAGGCCCCTTTCCCGGGCACCTCACAGTTGGACAATCATCGCATCATTTCATATATAATATATAATTCATAAAATAAGCAGTGGAAATAAATTAACAAAAACCATTCATTCCATTAATAAATACTGTTGTTAAGCAATACAACACTGTTAGATTACAAAAACTTCATTCATTTGCATTACAAAACAACAATATCCTTATGCGTGAATGGATGCCAGTCTTGCCCTGCCGAGTAGCCTCCCTGCGTGCCATTCTCAGCAACCCTTACCTGCCAACTGAAAATGCATAAAAGTCAGCGTTGCTGAGTGAGTTCTAGTTTTATTGTACTTAAATATTTTATACATTTCGTACATAAAATTTCTCTTTTCAAAAAAAAGACTTTCTTTACTTTCACACATGATTATTCATTATCGCACATGTTCGTTCGTTTAATACTTTACCATATCATTCATTTCGTACTTTATCTTCATCATTCGTTTCGTACTTTATCTTTATCGATCGTTTTCGTTCATTTCGTACTTTATCATTTCGCTCGTTTCGTAATGATTCTAGATCCTGTCAAGCTTTTCCCCCATCGTGGCCCGAAGCCACCATTCCGGGCATAAAGCCTCTTTACTAATTAGCACCAAGCCCGTGGCCCGAAGCCACCATTCGGGGCACAAAGCCTCATTTCTATCTGGCACAAAGTCGTATCATATCTTGGCACAAAGCCCGGGGTCGAATGACAAGGATCCCGTTTTGTACTGTAGATTCAGTCACCAAGACTGATTCCCATGTGTGTGCACCCTCATGGGCTAGCTAAAATCTTATGCTATAGTACACACAATTGAGCTAACAACTCTCAAAGAGTTGTGATCCTTCTTTCTTTCTGCTTGAAAGCCTTTTCTTTCTTTTATTAAGTTTCGCTTTTCATCTTTGTTATCTTTCACTTTGTTATGTTATACTTGACGTTCATTCACACATACATCATACTACGTTAAGTCATAACATAATACTTGACGCATATTATAATATAAAACATATACGTTTTGAAAATCATTAAAAGATAACACATCATGCACATATGCATAAAATACATTCATCATCACGTCATAAATATTCTATGCATAAACCCTCACATATTTATGCTAAGAATAGTCCAAAATAGTCCAAAACAGCCATAAGTCAAACTAGGGTCAAACCCTAAAATTCTGTTTTTCCTCAAAATTCCACAAAATTTTCTAAATGTTGGGCGCATGGGAACTATGCAGACGCATGATCCCTCCTTAGGCGCATTAACACTATGCGGGCGCATGTCCCTATACTTAACTTATTTCCACTAATTTTGGGTGCATTAACAGTTCAGGCGCATTAGCACTATTTGAGTGCATGACCACTATTTGAGCGCATGACCCTGCACTTAGGTGTTTCAGCCAAAACTAAGGCGCATGATGCACAATTTTGGCTCATCGACCTACACTTCGAAATTTCTAATGCATTTCTAGGCGCATGAGCTACTGTTTGGGCGCATCATCATACACTTAACTTTCTAAGTTAGATTTTTCAGGCGCATGGGCCCTGTTTGGCACGCCACCTTACTTAAAACCTTTCTAAGGCAAAATCTAGGCGCATGGGGCTTGTTTGGACGCATGAACACCAACATACACATTTCTAATATATTTTTCAGTCCCAAACTCATCCTTAACATGTTCTAAGCCTCATAGTACCATTCTAAGCTTCAACACATCATGCACAACCATAAAATATCCATATACAAGCAAATATACATACGGTCACACATGCACAAGTTTTAAAAATGGTTTACATGCATTTCAGCCCCAAAAATCTTTAAAAACATGTAAAATGTGGGGTCTAGAAACTCACCTTAGCTGCTTTCAAGTCTCAAACTCTCCAACTTTAACTTTCTAGAGAATTTGAACACCCAGATACGTCTAAAACACACAAACCCGAACACATACACACATAAGAACATATAAAACTCGGTTTCATGGTCAAAAATCCATAAATCCGAACCAAAGACACATAAAACACTTACCTAGGCCAAATAGCTGCTTTCTCTCTCTAAAAACTAAAGAAATCAGTTCTTCTTCTTCTTCTTCTCTTTTGGTCAACAAATCAGCAAGAGAGAGGTTGTTACGGGCGGCCATACTTAAAGTAATAATAAAATAATAGAACTTTGTCCTTTTTACACTTTGCACCCCTCCACTTTGGCCTCTTTCTCTGTCTTACAAAATATATTTCTTTTATTTCTCATTTCTTTTCTTTCTTTTATTTGACAAAATTTTCCAGGTGTTACACAGACTGTAGACCTCAATGTACAGTTGCAAAAGCATGAACCTTTTCAACAACTCATGCAAGTTGGTAAGTCTCTAGAGTTGCAGCGGAAAGTGAGTCAGCTTTATACAAAAGTACATCCGAGGAAGCATATTCTCCTCTGTCTTCGAAGGAAATCAGTTTTCTCTTCATTTGGCTTCGGAAGACTTTGTCCTTGAAGCTTCAAAAGACTATCTTTTGGCTTCGTAAGATTTGGTCTTTGGCTTCGGAAGATTTTACACTTAGAATATTTTCTGTGCAGAGTGTAAAACTTCCAAAGTAACTTCTACTTTGTACATAGTGCATGCATGCAAGAAGTCTTGGGTTACTTTGGTTGCATCGACCTTCGTATATAACCTTACAACACTAGATTTACCTACATTACTGCTGACTTTGATTGATCAGTACTGTAAGTTACTCATACTGGTATCACAATCACTACGGAGCCGGCGGACGAGAAATCCGTGTTGGCTCATGTGTAAAAACGTTAACATAACTATTTAAACTTATATATTTACTCACACCTTGATATTCATCACAATTACATAAGTGTAATCTAGTTAGGATGATACACTTTATTCCCTGGTTTAAAACCAAAAAGTTTCAATTTTACTTTTACTTTATTTTAATTATTATTCTTTAAACCCTAAAAATCTTGTTTAGATTAATGCAACTTATCATTTTCTCAAAACAAAAATCAAATATGGTAGTCAAACATTAAAGTTGTTGAGCAGGCTCGGTGTGTCCACGGATTGATACTCGGCTTCTTACCATCACTATATTACTACAGGACAGGTACACTTGCCTTTGGTGAGCGTAATTTAGTATTAGTGATAACCAATTAAAACTAAATTTGTGCAAAAACCTTTAACAAAATATATATACTTTTCACATGCTTCAATAATTCTAAATACTTTAATACATGTATAAATAATTTAATGAATACTTTAACAAATGCGTAAAAGATAGTTTTAAATACTTTAACACATGTTTCTTAGTATTTTAACATATACATAAAAGATAATTATGAATACTTTAACATGAGTAAAAATAAAATTTATATGTGTAATAATTAATCAAACATGAGTAATAGACATTTACATAAAAAAAATTAAAAAACAAACAAAAAAAATCTACACCCTCAAAATCCATGCGCGGGGTTTTACCGCAAGACTATGAACATACCAGGATCCAAGTCATTACTTACTCTTAACCGTTTGATTCTTTTGCCCAAGACACATAGAATATTGATGTGGTTAGTATGTCATGATCCAAGTCGGGTCATACCCAACAACAAGTTTAGCAAACACCAATATGTATTTAATTGATGATATGATCATGCAACTAAATCATTACACCAATTTAGAAAAATAGGTTTTCTAAATAAATTGTATGTGAGAAAGAACAACTTATAAGGATATTTTGTTCATGGACATTATTTGTAATGTTATTTAAGTTTGTTAAATAACATCAAATAATAAAAGTGTGTTTTAAGTTATATATTTAAAAGGTTAATTATATAACTAACAATACAACTAGTTAACATATTAGTGGGTGTTTAAAAATGGGGGGAACCCATTTTAAATACAACATTTCGGCCGCCCCCTTTAGGGGCATTATTGGTCATTTTGTTGTCTTGAAACGACACTCCATTTACACTAGTTACACTATCCAATTCACCCTCTCTCTCTCATACATGCAAGACTCCATTTTTCTCTCATCTAAGAAGGAAAAACAAGGCAGAAAAATCGGTTTTCAGCAGCATGTTTCTTGCGAATTTGGTGTTTAAATCCTAGCAACAAGGTGTTTGCATGATGCTTGTGGGTGTGGATACTTGAGGACACCTCTCCTTGGTGTTTTGTCTGTTCAAGAACATCATCTTCTTCATCAAAATCACGATTTTCAGCAGCTCTACAAAAGGTGTTTTGTTAGTGTTGTTTTTGGTTGTGTCTTCCTCTTGATAGCTAGTTCAAACACATATAATCGATCCTATGTTCTTGGGTTTGTTGATGTTAAGTTATTAAGCTTAATTTTCAGATTACGAATCATAATATTAAGGCTTTAATCCGCTGTGTTTTTATGTTTAAATGGTTAAACAACTTTGATAATGGTCCAACAAACCCAACATTGGCATCTAGAGCCGGATATGTGGATGACTAGCTTCTTTTGTCCTTATAAAATATGTTTTATGGGACTTTAACAACCTATTAGGGGCTGTTTTGTGATGATATGATGATACCCCAACCTTTCAAGGTTATATTTTGCATGCTTATGATTAAATCTTGAAAGGATGACATCAAATGGTTGATTGTGTTGTTTGGACATAACCTAAATGTTTTGGTTCATGTTGGCCAGAACTTTAAGGTTATAAAAGGGGTTCATTTTGTTCTTGAAATGATGTATATGCATACATATTTTAGTGCATAAGATAGCCTTGACCATGTGTGTTTTGGATTTGGTTGATTGTGATTTTGTCATGTTGGTTGTATTCATTCAAAGGGTTGTAATAATTTCTTTTGTGTTTGTATTTGGGTTGTAATTTATTTATTCATTTGGTTATGTAATAAATAGAATAGGTGCATTTCTTTTATTAGAAAATTGTATTAGGATATGATTTTGTAAAAGAAGATGCACAAGATGAAGACCCAAAAGGAAGGACACAAAAGACATGGACACTTGAAGCATTTGGATGTGGAATCAAGTGGGAGTTCATGGACACATATGATGTGTCATTGTTAACCCTTAGGAAAGACCTTATGACTACACTTGTGATGGCAAATAAGTGTAGTCAACTTAGTGGCTATGGTTATGCACATATGTTTGTATGATTATGCTTGTTTGGATGTTTATTGTATGATTGTTGTTTGATATTTGGATATGCATAACAAACTCATTAGCAAACTTAACAAGCTGAAAATTTATGGTTCCTAATCATTAAGTGGTTAATAAAAAGTTATTAAAAGGATTAATAATTTTAATAAATGGGTTTTTATTAAAAGGGAGAACCATAGGGTACCATGTTTTTGAAAGCATATAATTACAAGGTACATAGAGTTTTCAAAACTAGAATTAATGAAAACTAAAATCTCTTCGGAAACAAGTTTAACACCATCCTTTTACACGACACTCGAATCACTTGTGAACTATTTGTGGGATAAAGGTCACCTAACCACTTTTAGGGAACTTGTGTTTTAAGGTGGGCTTAACATATTTGTGGAATAAAGGTCACCTAACCACTTGTATGTGTAAACTCACATGTGTGTGTAAGTAGGACGACTTGAATTGGAAACCATGTGCATAGGGTTACCGAAGCATGACGTATAATGGTGTTGATAGGATTAAACATGAGAACCAAACATAAGATGTTTAACAGATCCCATAAAGGCTAGAAGTTGCAAAAGGTACCTTGTTAATTTAAATAATGGGATAAAGGTCACCTAACCATTATTTGAATGTAACGTTGGATTCTAGATTTTAATTATTAATTGTCTATGAGAAATAAAGGGTATTAATGATTAAAATGTAAATTTTCAGAAATACTAATAAAAACTTTGTAAATTTTGTAGAATGGCCGCAAACAATAATGCTGCCACCCCGACCGTCCATACCTTATCACTGAGAACTATATTAGAAAAGGATCGTCTGAACCATAACAACTTTATGGACTGGTTTCGAAACTTGAGAATTGTTCTCAAGCAAGAGAAAAAGGCTTATGTCCTTGACGATCCTATTCCTGACCAACCCGATCCCGAGGATGTTGACGCCTATGTCGATTGGCTTCAGTATACTAAGGATTCCATGCAGGTATCCTGCCTCATGTTGGGAACTATGATTCCCGAACTCCAAAAGGACTTGGAGCATCTTGGGGCATATGACATGATTACCCAATTGAAGGAAATGTTCCTTCAACAAGCTAGGGTAGAGCGCTTCGAAATGGTTCGAGCGCTTCATGCGTGTCGCATGGAAGAAACCCAATCGGTATCATCTTATGTACTTAAGATGAAAAGCCACATTGATCACCTCGAGAGGCTTAACTGTCTTGTCTCAAAGGAGTTGGCCACGGATTTGATCCTTAATGGCCTAACTAAAAGGTTTGAGATGTTCATAATGAATTACAATATGAACGGATGAGACAAGAGCATTGGTGAGCTTCACGCAATGCTCAAAACAGCTGAGGCGGGGATGGGTAGAAAAGTTCTACCTGTTCTCTAGACCAATGAGGGAGGAAATGGGAAAAGGCCATTCCCGATCCCAAGGCAAATGTTGCCAAAGGAAAAGGGCACATCAAAGGCAAAGGGAAAGGGAAGGTTAAAGCGAAACCTTCAAAACCTAAGCTTATGAAGCCTAAGGTAACCGAAAACGATCCATGCTTTGACTATGGTGAGATAGGACATTGGAAAGGAAATTGTCCAACCTATCTCAAAGAGTTGAGAAATAAGAGGGATGTTGGGCAGACCTCAGGTACAACTTTCATGATCCATATTGACTTAAATGTTATTTCTTTAAACACATGGGTATTAGATACCGGATGTGGAACTCATATTTGCAATCTGTTGTAGGGGTTCAAAAGAAATAAACACTTTAAGAAGGGAGACACAAGTCTCTACATGGGTAACGGAGCAAAAGTTGATGTCGAAGCCTAAGGAGACTATGTTTTGAAACTTTCAAATGGTTTGGAAATTGTTCTTAAAAACATTTTGTATGCTCCTAGTTTGACTAGGAACATAATTTCAGTTTCCATTTTAAAACAATATGGTTATGATTTAAAAGTTGTAAACGATGGTATTTATGTTTATATGGATGATGTATTTTATTTCAAGGCTATGCCTTTTAATGGTATTTATGAATTGGTTCATGATAATTCATCCTATAATAACACATTATACCAATCAAGCACCAAGAAACTTAAAATGGGTTTAAGTGATTCTTATCTTTGGCATTGTCATCTTGGTCACATAAATGAGAATCGGATTCAAACACTTCAAAAGAATGGTCTTTTGAGGACAAATAAAAATGGTTCATTTGATAAGTGTGAATCTTGTTTACAAGGTAAGATGACCAAGTCGCCCTTTAGTGGTACTAACGAGAGGGCAAAAGACTTATTAGGAATCATACATTCGGATGTATGTGGTCCTTTTAAGACAATGACAAGGAATGGTGAAAGATACTTCATTACATTTACCGACGATCAAAGTCGCTATGTTTATGTGTACTTGATGACACATAAACATGAAGCTTTTGAAATGTTCAAAATCTTCAAGAATAAAGTAGAAAATCAACTCAATAGAACTATCAAAGTTCTCCATTCAGATAGAGGAGGTGAATACCTCAGTGAGGCTTTTCAAGATCATCTAAAAAGTTGTGGGATTGTCTCACAACTTACTCCTCCCGGAACACCACAACATAATGGTGTGTCTGAAAGGAGAAACCGAACCCTATTGGATATGGTTCGATCTATGATGGCTACAAGCTCACTACCTCTATCATTTTGGGGTTTCGCACTACTCTCCGCGGCTCTTATTTGGAATATGGCCCCAACCAAGAAAGTGGATTCGACACCTTTTGAAATATGGCATGGAAGAGTTCCATCGCTATCATATTTAAAAGTATGGGATTGTGAAGCTTATGTTAAGCTTAACACCCAAAACAAACTGGAAAGTCGATCCACTAAGTGTATATTTATTGGATATCCAAAAGACTGTATAGGATACTACTTCTTTGATCCAACAGAGCAAAAAGTATTTATTGCTCGAAAGGCAGAGTACTTGGAAGCCAAGTTCCTTATGGAAGGAATGACGTATAGAACAGTGTAATTTGATGAGGATCAAGATCCACAAGCCGATACACGTTTGGTTGACACTAGCAATCAACAGGAGGTTGTTGATGATGATCAAGAGGTTGATCGATACACACAAAACGTTCGCAGATCTTGTAGAGTTAGCATTCCACCTAAAAGATATGGATTTTTCATGGATGGATGCTACGTGGTTGACTCCGATGAGCCAACTACATACCATGATGCAATGTCCAATTCGGAGTGTGACAAGTGGCTGGAAGCCATGAACATAGCGATGCAATCCATGTATGACAACCAAGTTTGGGAATTGGTTGACCCTCCGCTTAACTCCAAACCGGTTGGATGCAAGTGGGTTTTCAAGAAGAAAACAGATATGCATGGAAACTTGGATACTTACAAGGCAAGACTTGTAGTAAAAGGTTTCACTCAAACTCAAGGGGTTGATTATGATGAAACCTTCTTGCCTGTGGTAATGCTAAAGTCTATTAGGATATTGTTTGCTATTGCTGCTCATTATGATTATGAGATTTGGCAAATGGATGTCAAAACCGCTTTTCTTAATGGACATCTTGAAGAGACTGCCCATATGGTTCAGCCTGAAGGTTTTGTCGATCTAAAACATCCTAATAAAGTATGCAAGTTAAAGAGATCAATCTATGGATTAAAACAAGCATCGAGAAGTCGGAATCAACATTTTGATGAAGAGATCAAGAAATTTGGTTTCATCAAGAACGCTGATGAGGCTTGTGTGTATAAAAAGGCTAGTGGGAGTGTAATTACATTCTTGTATTGTATGTTGATGACATACTACTATTTGGAAATGATATTCCAACCATGGAAGGTGTTAAAACCTGGCTTGGAAATTGTTTTTCCATAAAAGATCTAGGTGAAGCCGCCTATATTTTGGGAATAAAGATCTATAGGGATAGATCGCGGAGGTTGATAGGTCTAAACCAAAGTGCATACATTGATAAAATCTTAAAAAGGTTCAAGATGGAAAACTCTAAGAAAGGTATGGTACCTATTCAAAGAGGGACAATATTGAGTGCATCTCAATGTCCAAGCTCAAAGGATGAGCAAGATCGTATGGACATCCCATATGCATCTGCTATAGGATCCATCATGTATGCGATGATATGCACTAGACCGGACGTGTCATGCGCTTTAAGCATGACAAGAAGATATCAGTAGAATCCAGGTAATAGCCATTGGATGGCTGTTAAAAGTATATTAAAATACCTTAGGAGGACTAAGGATATGTTTCTAATATACAGATCTGATGAAGAGGAACTCGTTGTAAAGGGTTACGCGGATGCGAGTTTCCAAACTGATCGAGATGATTCTCGATCACAATTGGGGTATGTCTTCATTATGAATGGAGGAGCTGTGTCTTGGAAGAGTTCAAAACAAGACGTGGTAGCATTATCCACTACAGAATCTGAATACATAGCCTCCTCATTGGCAGCTTAGGAAGCTGCATGGATAAAGAAATTTATCGCCGATCTAGGGGTGGTGTCTACCATTCAAGACCCCCTAGAAATCTTTTGTGATAACGAGGGTGCGATTGCTCAAATAAAGGAACCCCGTGCACATCAAAAGACTAGGCACATTGAGCGGAGATTCAGGTACATAAGGGATGAAGTTGAAAAGGGAAAGATATGTATTCGCAAAGTTCAAACTGATCAAAACATTGCGGATCCACTCACGAAGCTCCTTGAAAGGGAAAAGCATGAAAGTCATACTTGTGCCTTAGGACTTTGATATTCTAGTGATTGGAATTGATCTGTTTAGTATTAATATTGAAAATATGGAACAATTGTAACATTTAACTCATCTATATATTTACGACATTTTGAGTTATGTTCCTTTTAGCATGTTTACATCCATGAATATGTTTATTATTCTAAATGTCAGTAGTCGGTCATATTTGTGGGAACAAATATGAACGTAAGACTATTATGAACTTGGATTGGTGGATATTCATAAGTCATGAATATAGAGCAATTGGTTGCTGCCAAGGTTCATAGATATTCGTGGGATACAAATATTGGACTGACCCGCGTATCAAATCTTACTACATGGAATCTTATTGATTGATCATAAGTAAATTTGAGTAAAGGTGAATATCATTTGGTATCCTCCGACCTAAGATACATATTGGCTTTGATATTCACCAAGTGTTATACCTTGAGCTAGTTCTTCGCTGCTCTGGAATAATGGTCAGTACATAAGGCTATGTTTAGGTATGACATAAGGTGATTGTGAGAAATGTATGTAGTCAAGATGGAATTTGTTCCTCATTTGTTGAGAGCAAGATGTCTAAGGCCTGATTAAGTTAAATCAACAAGGAATGATCATTCCGTGTCCTTGGATTTAACATGACATCTGTAACAAAAGGATAAATGATTGATTCACCTAAATCATTTCAAGTTGGATACTTGAAGGGGGTGATGTTATTGAATGACTTCTAAGTCATGCGTATTAAGGGTAGTAAACCGTTGTTAGGCGGTATTTACTGCTTGCATCAATCTTCTATGAATCTTGTGCAAGTGGGAGATTGTTGGATTCTTTATGCCCAAGACACATAAAATATTGATGTGGTTAGTACGTCATGATCCAAGTCGGGTCATACCCAATAACAAGTTTAGCAAACACCAATATGTATTTAATTGATCATATGATCATGCAATTAAATCATTACACCAATTTAGAAAAATGGGTTTTCTAAATAAATTGTATGTGAGAAAGAACAACTTATAAGGATATTTTGTTCGTGGTCATTATTTGTAATTTTATTTAAGTTTGTTAAATAACATCAAATAATAAAAGTGTGTGTTTAAGTTATATATTTAAAAGATTAATTATATAACTAACAATACAACTAGTTAACATATTAGTGGGTGTTTAAAAATAGGGGAACCCATTTTAAATACAACATTTCGGCCGCCCCCTTTAGGGGTATTATTGGTCATTTTGTTGTCTTGAAACTACACTCCATTTACACTAGTCACACTCTCTAATTCACCCTCTCTCTCTCATACATGCAAGACCCCATTTTTCTCTCATCTAAGAAGGAAAAACAAGGCAGAAAAATCGGTTTTTAGCAGCATGTTTCTTGCGAATTTGGTGTTTAAATCCTAGCAACAAGGTGTTTGCATGATGCTTATGGGTATGGATGCTTGAGGACTCCTCTCCTTGGTGTTTTGGCTGTTCAAGAACATCATCTTCTTCATCAAAATCACGATTTTCAGCAGCTCTACAAAAGGTGTTTTGTTAGTGTTGTTTTTGGTTGTTTCTTCCTCTTGATAGCTAGTTCAAACACATATAATCGATCCTATGTTCTTGGGTTTGTTGATGTTAAGTTATTAAGCTTAATTCTCAGATTATGAATCATAATATTAAGGCTTTAATCCGCTGCGTTTTTATGTTTAAATGGTTAAACAACTTTGATAATGGTCCAACAAACCCAACATTAACAACCTCTAAATGAATTTTCAAAATAAAGCTCATGGTTTATAAGTTCTAAAATACTACGGAAGCATAATGCAACACCCAGATATTTTCTTTGAAGCCGACGAAAGGAGAAAAAGAAATAAATACCAAACTAGGGGGACCAAACTGGCCAAAACGGGAGAAAATTTGTAAAAGTTGGGGATTAAGAGGGAGAGGGCAGCCACACCCTCCCCACACTTGTGAAAACCCAGCAAAAAGAGGAAAAAGAGAGAAAGAAGAGAGAAAAGAGAGAAAAAGCTTGGTTCGAGTGGGTTCAGGCTTGGAAATCGTCGTGTAGCGGGTCTAGATGAAGCCCTTCTTCTTCTTGTAGCTTGTGTGAGTTCTAGGACCCCTATTTTACTCGTTTTCAACTGATTTGGGGCTGGAACACATAGTAAACCCGTTTTTGTATGTGTGTGTGTTTGACCCATTTGGGTGTGATTGCATGTGATGCGTTTGGAGTTTGATTTAGGGATTGTGTGTGCTTGAATGGTGTTATAGTATGCATTCCTAAGGTTTAGGAGGGTTGACTTGGGCTTAGAATGAGTTTGGATGAGCTTGGAGGTCGAAAATGGCAGTTTGGGTTCGGGATGAACTGCATTCTACATCAGCTAGGGCTAGGCAACCGACTGGAGGTCATTCGGCCGATTGAGATGTGATTAGAGTTCATCCGTACGACTAAGGTTCAGTCGCATGACTGGGGGTCCAGTCGCATGGGGGTCATGCGCCCATTCGCATAGGTGCTTATTCGCATAGTGTTCAACCGCATGAAGTCCATTCGCATAATGTTCATTCCCACGATTGAGGGTCCATTCGCACGATTGGGTGCTCATCCGCATGGGAGTTCATCCGCAGTGGTCCATTCGCATGATGTTCAGTCGCATGGAGGCCATGCGACTGAAGGGTGTTCATACGCCCAAATAGGGTTGTTATACCCGAGGAGAAGCATAGTTTAATTACTGACTTTCGAGGGAAAGTGCAGATGTGAAGTGCAGTGGTCCCGTAAGTACATGTAAGATGGCCATTGAGGCCTTAGAAATTATGTTGGGCATGATGATGATGATGATGTTGCATGTGTATGCATGATGTATGTTATGAATGATATTGCCCTGTATGATGATGTTCCTTATTATAGTGTATGTTTATCCTTCCTGTGACTTTACGTGCTATGTTAATGAACGAAACAAAAGTATTATGTAACGTAAAGTGGAAGATAATGAAAGAGGAACATGATGAATGAATACATGCATTAATAAAGAATGAGAGTAAGTATAATACCCATAAAAATAATAATAATAATAATAATAATAATAATAATAATAATAATAATAATAAAAGTTTATTAAACTTTGAAATATTTAAAGACTTGGATTTAATAAGTTCAGGGGGTTATTTTGCCAATTTTGAAATTTTAAAAGAAAGTTTATGCATAAAATAATAATAACTCTAAACTACAAGGACCAAAGGTGTAAACTAAAATTTACAACTTAACCCCCCGGCCCACTTTCCCCTCAATTTTCCGGCGGCCCCTCCGGCCGACCGCCTGCGGCCCTTCGGCGACCCCAAAACGCACCTAAAAACGCGGCTTTTAAATCCCAAAAAGCACCAAAACAATCGTGACCAAGATTCCAACAATAATACACGAAATAATTGAAGTATAATCATCTGGATTACAACTCACAACACCACTAACCAACCCACGATATACCTAATCGGATACAACTCATAAACCCACTCAAATGCTAATAATAATCAAATTAAATCTACCTAATCGATCATATATCTATTCCTAATCGAACTCAGCTTCCAATTGCACCTAAAACAAACGTTAGCAGTACCTTCAATCCTCTCCCTCATCCGCGACCTGCAACTATTCGAACACCACCATTAAAGCTTCAAAACTCGAAATTGACAAAGGGCTTTTGTTCATTGAGATCACTAGAAGGTATCTATGCATCGGATTGGTTTATCATCATCATTTGCACCTCGAACCATTTCTCCCCTGTCGCGGCTTGTTCTTCGGGTGTTCTAAGCATCATCTCAAATCAAAACGGGTAATTAAATACACCTAAACACTCGTATCTACATGGGGAATAAAAGCCCTATGAATCCTAACACCTTCGGATTCGAATTGATCTTCAATTGGATCGAAATCGTTTCTAGGGTTCTTGTAATTGGGGGTTTTGGGTGCGGGATTGGTTAAAAGAAATTAAAACCAGCTCAGGTCAAGCGCAGGCGCCCTTGCCTGCTAGTTAAAGCGTAAGAGGGACAAGCAAGGGGTCCCGGGTTCGAACCCGAGCCCCTGCCATATTTTTTTAAAGCCTTTTTAACCTTTAAAAATTATACAAAAATTCTTAAAATTATTAAAATAAGTTTTATAAACTTTCCTTATTTTAAAGGTTACATAATTATTTAAAAATTATAAAAATAATAAGTTTTGTCCTTATTATTTGAAAGTTCTTTATAACCTTATTGTTAGATGCATGAAATAACCTTTCCTTATATGGTTTAAAATCATCTAAGTAAAAATTTGAGTGAAAATCTACTAAAAAGAAAGAAAAAAATACAAAATTTTTTTCTAAATTTATTTCTTCAAATACTCTAATATTTCTATAAAATATTTTTATAAAAGTGATACTTAGATTATTTTCTTATGAAAATAGAGTTTAAATAATAGTTAAGATCATTAAATTATTACTTGACACTATATTATCTTTAATTATAGATTAATCATGATAAAATACATTTTATAAATTCACAAATAATTTATAAATGTCATTTTGAGTTATGTCGTATAAAATGTACTTTAAATAACAGTTTAGATTAGTATATTATTATTGGTCTAAACGTTTCTTTTCACTTAATATTGTTTAGATCATGATTATTTCAAATAATTACAAATATTGCACCGTCAAAATGTTAGCTAAGCAACATGTAAGTTCATTTAATTAAGGTTCTGAAAAGTAACGTGAGATGGTTATAAACGTATAATGTAGGTACTAGTGAAACTTAAGGGTTACTCGATTTTGTTTGCTTTTGCTCTTTGACTAAGGTACGGATTTTGTTTCTTTGTTATCATAGTATTCACTTTTGTTTCCGTTACTTTGTAGTACGGATTCTTGGTTATTTTTATCTTAGTATAAATTTTATTCTTTCCCGTTACTTTTTAGTACGGATTTTGATACCTTGTTCCGTTAATATGACTCGTTTAGTTTTTATTAGTCGTATACCATTATTTATCTTGTTCTGCTCTGACTCGTTCTACTTATTAGTTTTATTTATTGAGACTTGTAGCATGCAATATATATATTTTATAATTTGTGCTCATTATTGCATGTTCCCATAAATATTCTATAGATACGTCATATGTTGGTAGCTATACTACCATTTGATTTAGCACTCTGTTACCCGAGCTTATCCGACATGTCATTGTGGCGTCAATGACATGACACTTTTCGTGACGGTGTTTATAAATAGTTCACGGCGTCTCCGTTAACACGTTAGTACTCAAGTAGTACTTTGGCCATAATATTTGGGAGGCGGATGGATCGATCAGTTTAGTTCCGGGGGATGGAATCATGTGTGTATGTCCCACACACCATCTCATTTATGCATAGTCTAGCTAGCTATGTACTTATCAGTTCAGTTTCGGTTCTGGGTAATTCTTATATTACACGACTTAATTTGTTTGTATATACGCGTCGTGTAGATCAGTTCAGTTTCAGTATTACATGTTTAGTTCAGTATCGGTATTATATGTTTAGAATAAGATTTCCGTTTCAATACCATATGATCAGTTCAGGATCAGACATCAGTATTTTATGCTTCGAATCGCTACTATTGTTCTTTCCGTCACTGAGCAACTTTTGGCTCAGCCGTATTTTCTTTTGTGGTGTTTTTCTTATTTTATTGTAGGTAATTAGGGTAATCCGGTAAACCAGTGAAGAGTGGATTAAAGACCAAGATTATCTTTTATTTTAATTGATGTGTTGAACATCTTAATTAGGTTCTTTCTTGATTATTTGGTTTGTTTGAAGTTATTTCTTCTGACCGTCTCTTTAATATCATGGATTTGGTTTTTGATTTGATATCTGTAATAGTGACACGTCAGCCTCTTCGGCGTTGGGGTGTTACAGTTATGGTATCAGAGCAAAGGCTCTTTCCTGTAGAAAACTTAAACATTAATAATAAACTTGTGAGGTAATGGGTAGACGTTGGGTTAGGATCTAACCTTTTTCCCAATCTAAATTCTAGTGTTCACACGGATATCTTCATTTCAGATGGCCCCTAAGAGACGTGTGAACAACCGCAATAACTCGAATGGCCCCTCGTCTGATGCAAACTTGGAAGCACTAGTTGCTAATGCTGTCAACACTGTTATTTCGGGGATGCTCCCTAACATGATGGCTCAGACTGCCCAAACTGTTTTCCAGCAAATGCAGCAGGCTAATATGGTTGCAAACCAAGGGACACCACCTACTGGCAGTGCCACTGGAATGCCACCAGTTGGAAATGTTATCGGAGCACCACCTGTCGGTAACGCCACTGGCGCACCACCTGGTGGAAATGCCACAGGGGCATCATCTGGTGGTAATGCCACAGGGGAGCCTCCTGGTGGAAACAATACGGGAGCACCTTCCGGTGGTAATACACCACCACCCCATGATGGTATTCATGTCTGGTTGGAACGTTTCCAGAAGCAAAGGCCTAAGTCTTTCAGTACTTCTAATGATCCGGTTTAGGTGCAAAATTGGATCAGTCATATTGAGAAATTGTTTGAGGTACTTGGTGTTGAGGACGTATACAAAGTAAGTTTGGCTACATACAAGTTAGAGGATGATGCTCATAGATGGTGGACGACTGTGAAACAAGCTAGAGGAGGAAATGAATATGCAGCTACACTTCCTTGGGATGAATTCCGAGGATTGTTTTATGGGGAGTACTTCACTGCTGCTGACCGCACTGAGTATCATAGACAGTATGCTAATATTAGACAGAGGGATGACGAGCACATAATAGATTTCAAGACACGATTTACGTGGTTATTGAGTTTTCTTGGTGCATCTGCAGGCTCACCGCATGAGCAGACAGAAAATTTTCAGTGGGCCATATGTGAAAGAGATCGAAAGTTTATATTGAATCATCGGTTTAAAGATATTAATGAAGTGGTTGATGCTGTTAAAAACTTATATAATGATAAGAAGAATGGAAAGAAGTCGTATGATGATAACCGCAAGCGGCCTAGAGAGAATGACCAGGATCAGTCTTCTTCTCATACGAATAAGAATCAGTCTTCACCACCACGAGACCGTCGAAACCGTTTTGATCGCAACAATAACAATAACTCCCGATCATGGAAGAATCGAAACCAGAACCTGAAATCAACTCATAATCATACTCAGCAGGCTCCTACTCGTGCTCAACCACCAAATCAGCAGTACCCTAATCAGGATCGGAATACTACCCCTCAGTGTAACACATGCGGGAAACTTCATAAGGGAGCTTGTCGTCTGGCCGGAGGATTATGTTTCAGATGTGGGCGTACAGGACACATGATTAGGGATTGCCCTCAGCGCGACCCTCGTAATGACGCTGGAGGGAATCAAGCTAAACCTGCAACTGGAGGACGAGTTTTGCACTCACTGCAAATGAAGCAGCTAATGCACCCGGTATATTTCTGACCTCTTAGTTAGGGACGTATTATATACATATATATGTCTTATCCGATACTGATAGTAAACGCCCTAGGTATGATCTCCAGTACCCTTTGCATAGGGAAGCGGGATATTTATGTCTTATTTGATACGGGCGCTACGCATTTTGTCGTATCTCTTTTGTTTGCTAAGTACTTAATGACTGCACCGACTGCTTTAGAGCACGCTTTGGCTATTACTACTCCATTAGGAGATTCGACCATCATCTCGCATCTCTATAGAGATTGTCCGATCAGAATCGAGTCTATTATTCGTAAAGCTGATTTGTTTCCTGTGCAAATGAGTGACTTTGATGTCATACTTGGTATGGACTGGTTAACTCAACATCACGTTACTATTGAATGCCAGACTCATCGTGTTTATTTGGAAATCCTCAATACCCTGAACTCGTTTATCAAGGGACTCAGCCTCGGAAATAGTTGAAAATCATCTCTGCGTTTAAGGCTCAGAAGTCCTTATCGCACGGTTGCGTGGGATTCCTAGCTTCAGCGAAAGCTACATCTTCTGATGAGCCAAACATATCTGATTATCCGACTGTATGTGATTTTCCTGACGTGTTTCCTGAGGAGTTACCCGGACTTCCACCAGATCGCGAGGTAGAATTCACTATTGATCTTATTCCAGGTGCTGAGCCGATTTCTAAGGAACCGTATCGTATGGCACCTATGGAGCTTAAGGAGTTAAAGGAGCAGTTACAGGAATTACTAGATTTGGGATTTATTAGACCAAGCGTCCCGCCTTGGGGTGCACCGGTCCTATTCGTGAAGAAGAAATATGATTCTATGAGACTCTGCATTGACTACAGAGAACTCAACAAGATCACTATCCATAATCATTACCCTCTGCCTCGTATTGATGATTTATTTGATCAACTTCAGGGTGCAAAGTGTTTCTCTAAAATCGATTTGAGGTCTGGTTACCATCAGCTAAAGATCAAAGATTCTGACGTCCCTAAATCTACTTTCTGTACTCGGTATGGTCACTATGAGTTCCTAGTTATGCCGTTCGGGTTAACTAATGCCCCGGTCGTATTCATGGACCTAATGAACCGAGTCTTTTGCAAGTTCCTCGATAAGTTCGTCATTGTATTTATCGATGACATCTTAATTTATTCTAAAAGTAAGGAGGAGCATGAGAATCATCTTCGTATCGTGCTCGAAACACTACGTGAAAAGAAGCTTTATACTAAATTTTCAAAGTGTGAATTTTGGCTGAGCCAGGTAGCCTTTTTGGGTCATGTCGTTTTTGCGGATGGTATTATGATGGACCTTGCTAAAATAGAGGCGATCACTAAGTGGCCTAGACCTACCTCAGCCACAGAAGTCCGTAGTTTCCTTAGCCTTGCTGGTTACTACCGCAGGTTTGTCGAAGGTTTTTCTGTTATAGCTTTACCCCTTACGCAACTGTTAAGGAAAGGGGTTAAGTACTCTTGGAATGATGAACGAGAGAAAACTTTTAAAGAGCTCAAGAAAAGATTGGTGTCTGCTCCGGTTCTCACACTTCCATCGGGCACGGGTGGATATCAGATTTATAGTGATGCCTCTAAAAAGGGACTTGGATGTGTGCTAATGTAGCATGGTAAGGGCATTGCTTATGCTTCACGGTAGTTGAAACCTTACGAGGTTAATTATCCTACGCATGATCTTGAACTCGCTGCTGTTATTTTCGCGTTGAAAATATGGCGTCACTATCTTTACGGGGAGACTTGTGATATTTTTACTGATCACAAGAGCTTAAAATATATCTTCACACAAAAGAAACTAAACATGAGGCAGAAAAGATGGTTAGAGTTGTTAAAAGATTATGATGCCAATATTCAGTATCATCCGGGAAAGGCCAATGTGGTAGCTGATGCCCTTAGCAAGAAGAGCTCAGGAACAGTAGCCTCCCTACAGCTACAGCCTCAGAACATTACCGATCTTGATAGATTGGGTATTGGCCTACATATTGGCAAGAGCGATGGATATCTCGCTAGACTTCAAATTGAGTCAGACTTAATACCCCGGATTAAGAACGCACAGAAAGACGATGGTGAACTCTGGGCAATCTTACAGAATGTGGAGATTGGTAAACAATCAGAATTCAGAGTAGATGAGCATGGAGTAATTTGGTGTGGTAAGTGGTTGTGTGTGCCAAATGATTGGACTCTTCGAGAAACTTTATTAGCCGAAGCACATAGTTCGTCATTCTATATTCATCCTGGATCTACTAAGATGTATCGGGATCTTCGTTAGAACTTTTGGTGGAATGGAATGAATGAAGATGTGGCTAAGTATGTTAGCTGTTGTCTACCTGTCAGCAGGTCAAGATTAAGCATCAGAGAGCTTGTGGTTTGCTTCAACCACTACCTATTCCTGTATGGAAATGGGATGATATTTCCATGGATTTTGTGACAGGCTTGCCAAGAACATTCAAGAAGAATGATGCAATATGGGTTGTAGTCAACAGATTGTCGAAGTCGGCTCATTTTCTTCCAATTCAACAAGGATTGTCGGTTAGCAAACTATCTGAAGTATTTACACAAGAGATTATCAGACTTCATGGCACTCCGGTCTCTATCGTGTCTGATCGAGACCCGAGGTTCACTTCTCGATTTTGGAAGGGTTTGCAAGCTGCATGGGGTACTAAGTTGAGGTTTAGTACGGCGTTTCATCCTCAGACTGACGGTCAGTCGGAGCGTACTATTCAGACACTTGAGGATATGCTTCGAGCTTGTACCTTAGAGTGGACCGAGAACTGGGATGAGTACTTATGTTTGGTCAAGTTCGCTTACAACAATAGTTGGCAAGCTAGCATTGGCATGGCACCTTTCGAATTATTGTATGGTCGTAAATGTAGAGCACCTATTTGTTGGGAAGAGGTCGGTGAAAGAGTCATTGAAGGACCCGAGTTAGTTCAAATCACGAATGAGAAAGTTGCTATTGCTAGAGAAAAGTTAAAGGAAGCTCAAAGTAGACAGAAAAGTTATGCAGATCAACACCGTCGACCTTTGGAGTTTAAGGTTGGTGAGAAAGTATTTTTAAGAGTTTCACCTTGCAGAGGCGTACGTCGTTTTGGCATCAAAGGAAAGCTCAGCCCTAGATTCATAGGGCCATTTGAGATTTTAGATCAGGTTGGTGGAGTCTCCTACCGTTTAGCACTACCACCTCAATTGTCACATGTGCATAACGTCTTTCATGTATCGCTGTTAAGGGGGTACAATTATCATCCTCTTCACGTTGTGAATTATCCGCTTCATCTAATTCGTGAAGACTTATCGTTCGAGGAAGAACCTGAGGCCATCCTTGACCGACAAGAACGCATTATGCGAAAGAAAACCATTCCTTTTGTTAAGGTATTATGGAAAAACCATTCTGAACGCGAAGCTACATGGGAGATAGAATACATAATCCGTTCTCAATATCCGTATCTATTTACCTCTTAGTTATTATCATTTATGTGCTCTGGTATCAGTTATGAAGTTATCAGTTATCTGTTTCTCGGACATCACATTAGTCATCTCTTATATGATTTCGTCTATTAAATCGATTCTGTTTTAGCAATTGAATAATTATGAGTTATTTTGTTCACTTGTTGATTTTTACAACTCCGTGTACGTTATGCCATATCTTGTTCGATCTGTACCTAGCAATTTCGTGGACGAAATTGTTTTAAGGGGGTAGAATTATAATACCCATAAAAATAATAATAATAATAATAATAATAATAATAATAAAAGTTTATTAAACTTTGAAATATTTAAAGACTTGGATTTAATAAGTTCAGGAGGTTATTTTGCCAATTTTAAAATTTTAAAAGAAAGTTTATGCATAAAATAATAATAACTCTAAACTACAGGGACCAAAGGTGTAAACTAAAATTTACAACTCAACCGCCCGGCCCACTTTCCCCTCGATTTTCCGGCGGCCCCTCGGCCGACCGCCGGTGCCCTTCGGCGACCCCAAAACGCACCTAAAACGCGGCTTTTAAATCCCAAAAAGCAACAAAACGATCGTGACCAAGATTCCAACAATAATACACCAAATAATTGAAGTATAATTATCTGGATTACAACTCACGACACCACTAACCAACCCACGATATACCTAATCGGATACAACTAATAAACCCACTCAAATGCTAATAATAATCAAATTAAATCTACCTAATCGATCATATATCTATTCCTAATCGAACTCAGCTTCCAATTGAACCTAAAACAAACGTTAGCAGTACCTTCGATCCTCTCCCTCATCCGCGACCTGCAACTATTCGAACACCACCATCAAAGCTTCAAAACTCGAAATTGACAAAGGGCTTTTGTTCATTGAGATCACTTGAAGGTATCTGTGCATCGAATTGGTTTATCATCATCATTTGCACCTCGAACCATTTCTCCCCTGTCGCGGCTTGTTCTTCGGGTGTTCTAAGCATCATCTCAAATCAAAACGGGTAATTAAATACACCTAAACACTCGTATCTACATGGGGAACAAAAGCCCTATGAATCCTAACACCTTCGGATTCGAATTGATCTTCAATTGGATTGAAATCATTTCTAGGGTTCTTGTAATTGGGGGTTTTGGGTGCGGGATTGGTTAAAAGAAATTAAAACCAGCTCAGGTCAAGCGCAGGCGCCCTTGCCTGCTAGTTAAAGCGTAAGAGGGACAAGCAAGGGGTCCCTGGTTCGAACCCGAGCCCCTGCCATATTTTTTTAAAGCCTTTTTAACCTTTAAAAATTATACAAAAATTCTTAAAATTATTAAAATAAGTTTTATAAACTTTCCTTATTTTAAAGGTTACATAATTATTTAAAAATTATAAAAATAATAAGTTTTGTCCTTATTATTTGAAAGTTCTTTATAACCTTATTGTTAGATGCATGAAATAACCTTTCCTTATATGGTTTAAAATCATCTAAGTATTTTCTATAAATTTATTTCTTCAAATACTCTAATATTTCTATAAAATATTTTTACAAAAGTGATACTTAGATTATTTTCTTATGAAAATAGAGTTTAAATAATAGTTAAGATCAATAAATTATTACTTGACACTATATTATCTTTAATTATAGATTAATCATGATAAAATACATTTTATAAATTCACAAATTATTTATAAATGTCATTTTGAGTTATGTCTTATAAAATGTACTTTAAATAACAGTTTAGATTAGTATATTATTATTGGTCTAAACGTTTCTTTTCACTTAATATTGTTTAGATCATGATTATTTCAAATAATTACAAATATTGCACCATCAAAATGTTAGCTAAGCGACATGTAAGTTCATTTAATTAAGGTTCTGAAAAGTAACGTGAGATGGTTATAAACATATAATGTAGGTACTAGTAAACTTAAGGATTACTCGATTTTGTTTGCTTTTGCTCTTTGACTAAGGTACGGATTTTGTTTCTTTGTTATCATAGTATTCACTTTTGTTTCCGTTACTTTGTAGTACGGATTCTTGGTTATTTTTATCTTAGTATAAATTTTATTCTTTCCCGTTACTTTTTAGTACGGATTTTGATACCTTGTTCCGTTAATATGACTCGTTTAGTTTTTATTAGTCGTATACCATTATTTATCTTGTTCTGCTCTGTCTCGTTCGACTTATTAGTTTTGTTTATTGAGACTTGTAGCATGCAATATATATATTTTAATTTGTGCTCATTATTGCACGTTCCTATAAATATTCTATTGATACGTCATATGTTGGTAGCTATACTACCATTTGATTTAGCACACTGTTACCCGAGCTTATCCGACATGTCATTATGGCGTCAATGACATGACACTTTTCGTGACGGTGTTTATAAATAGTTCACGGCGTCTCCGTTAACACGTTAGTACTCAAGTAGTACTTTGGCCATAATATTTGGGAGGCGGATGGATCGATCAGTTTAGTTCCGGGGGATGGAATCATGTGTGTATGTCCCACACACCATCTCATTTGTGCATAGTCTAGCTAGCTATGTACTTATCAGTTCAGTTTCGGCTCTGGGTAATTCTTATATTACACGACTTAATTTGTTTGTATATTCGCGTCGTGTAGATCAGTTCAGTTTCAGTATTACATGTTCAGTTCAGTATCGGTATTATATGTTTAGAATCAGATTTCCGTTTCAATACCATATGACCAGTTCAGGATCAGATATCAGTATTTTATGCTTCGAATCGCTACTATTGTTCTTTCCATCACTGAGCAACTTTTGGCTCAGCCGTATTTTCTTTTGTGGTGTTTTTCTTATTTTATTGTAGGTAATCAGGGTAATCCGGGAAACCAGTGAAGAGTGGATTAAAGACCAAGATTATCTTTATTTTAATTGATGTATTGAACATCTTAATTAGGTTCTTTCTTGATTATTTGGTTTGTTTGAAGTTATTTCTTCTGACCGTCTCTTTAATATCATGGATTTGGTTTTTGATTTGATATCTGTAATAGTGACACGTCAGCCTCTTCGGGGTTGGGGTGTTACAGTAAGAAAGGCTTGCAAGCAAATATATGGGTGAGCGACCTTGTGGTTGCAACAGACTCGAAATGGATCCTTGTCTTTCGATCTCAGTAATCGTGGCTATGTGCCACGAAAAGGGTAAAGCTTGACACTAGGATCAACCATTGTATAGAACCATTGCTGCATATCCTAGGTACTGTGGCCAGGAGGTGCGATGCACCGTTATAGAAGGTCTATTATAGGCCTAGGTCCAGTACCACGATACAGAAGGATATTGCATGTGGCAATGGTACACTTAAACTTTACCTTAGGTGCTGTGGCCAGGAGGTGCGATGCACCGTTATAAAAGGTCTATGATAGGCCTAGGTCCAGCACCACGAAACAGAAAGGTATTGTATATAGTAATGGTACACCTAAACTTTACCTTAGGTACTGTGGCTAGGAGGTGCGATGCACCGTTATAGAAGGTCTATGATAGGCCTAGGTCCAGTACCACGAAACAGAAAGGTAAGGTTTATGGGTGATGGAAAGAAAAATAGGTAAAGATAAAAGAGTAAGAAAGTTAAAAACGTAAGATGAATGAATGAAAGTTAAAGAATGAACGAATGAAAGTAATGAACGGAAGAAACATAATGATACAGTATGAAAGGGGATCCTTGTCACTCAACCTCAGTAATCATGGTTGCGTGCCATGAAGAGGGTAGAGTTGACAGGATCTATGCAGAAGTAAAAGATAATGAATGATGAAGATAATAATGATATTATCTATGTGTACGTATGATATGTGATTGCGTGAAAGTAAAGAAACGGTTTTAAAGAAAGTAAAGTATGTTTTATTATAAAACTAGAACTCACTCAGCAACGCAGACTTTTTATGTGTTTCCAGTTGGCAGGTAAGGTTGCTGAGGATGGCACGGGGCGGCTACTCAGCTATTTTGGACGGCATCCATTTATATAATGCTTTAGTGATGTAATGCAACAATATATATTTTGTAATTGATCAACGATGTATTAACTTGCAAAAGCATTTATATAGCGATGAAAAAAATTATTTCACTAATTCCGCTGCAATGTTTATTAAAGTTAATGAAATTATACCTTTTATGTGCGATGATTGACCAGCTGTAAGCGTCCTGGAAATGGGGCCTTACAAGTTGGTATCAGAGCCAAAGTTTAAGTGAAACAGGTAAATTTTCAAAATAAACCTTAACTTAAACTGAAATGAGACGGAAAGGGAAGGGATGCCAGTCTGAGTAGCTGCGTGTCATTAGGTATTTTCCTAATGTTAACTGGTATTATGTGCGCGTGGTATGTGGTTTATGTGTTGCTGGTAGATTTAGATACTGATGTAGTCAGGACAGGTAATGCTCGGGGTACGAGGAGTAAAGTAAGTGGCTAATCACAACTGGCCACTGTAATTAGGGACTTACTATACTTGACATAAACTGAGCTATTCCCTTGAATGATCGTGTTGGTGTTTGAATATTTCAGTGTGTGTTAGAGGATGGCTGATGGTAGATCATCCAAAGCCTCACGTGGTGGACTTGGTGCTGCATCGCGGCCTAAGAGAGGCAGACCTAGAGCTGAAAAGGTAGTTCTTGAAGGACCCAAGACCCCTCATCCGGAACGTGGAGATGAGAGTGCAAACTTGAGGGCCTCGATGAAAGAGGAGGTGGTTGAAGAAGTGCATCAGGTCATGCAGACAATCTTACCATCTGTGGTGGCCGAAGTGATTAAGGCAGTACGAGAAAGGGAAAGACAAGAGAGGAACCGGTCCTCGAGAGGATAGGAGCAACCGGAAACTGAAACGGTTCTCTCCGATGATGAGGAAGAGGAGGAGGAGCCTGTGCAGGAGCCGGCACGAGGCTGTAACTACGGGGCTTTTCAATGATGCAAGCCCCCAACTTTTGATGGTAATGGCACTGCTGCTGCTGCTCACCGATGGGTGAGGGAAATGGAAGTCGTTCTGAATATCAGTGAGTGCCGAGAGGATCAGAAGGTGAAGTTTGTTGTCCATTCTTTTGTGGACTCGGCTTTATGCTGGTGGGACAACATAGTCCAAGCTGAGGGTAGCAGGGCCATTGGGAAAATGAAGTGGTTCGAGCTGAAGAAGTTGGTGATTGAGGAGTTCTGTCCTCACCGGGAAATGTACAAGGCTGAGAGGGAGTTTCTGCAACTGGAGGCAGGAACCATGACACATCAGCAGTACACCACGAAGTTCAACGAGATGGCACGTCTAGTGCCGGATCAGGTGATGCCCCTGTCAAGGAAGATTAAGAGGTACATTCAGGGTTTGCCAGCGGATATTCGCAGGCATATGATCGCTGCCCGACCGAGCACGTTTAGGTCGGCGGTAGACTTGGCAGGGAGGTTATATGATGAGAGGGCTGTCGTGGTGGTGGCTGAAGGTAGTAGGAAGGGTGGTGGTGATCGAAACTAGAGTGGAAAGAGGTCTGGTCGGGGTGATGCCTCGACGGGTAACAAGAAGGCACGGGTGGATGATCGTCGTGCAGCCACACCGGGTGCGGGTATGAAAAAGTGTGGCAAATGTGGGAGAGAGCATAGTGGGGAATGTAGGTTGGGGTCAAATGTGTGCTTCAGATTTGGGAAGCCGGGGCATATAGCCAGGGACTGTCGTGCGGTCCGATGCTTTAACTGTGGCGTGGAGGGCCACGTAACTAAGAATTGTAAGAAGCCTAGGGCTGAGGGTTCCGGAGTGAAGAAGACGGGAGGTGAAGGACCGAGGGAGAGAGCCAGGGCATTCACTATGACACAAGAGGAAGCTAGGACGGACCCTGATGTTATGTCCGGTACATTTCTGGTGAACCAAACTTTAGCTTCTGTGTTGTTTGATTTGGGTGCTAGTAAGAGTTTTATTTTTGCTGCTTTCTGTACTAAGTTACTGGTTAGTAGTAGACGTGTTGATGCACCCTTTGATGTAGAAACTGCCATAGGTAAGTCTAACAGGATTTCTGAGATGATAGAGGGCTATGATGTGGAACTAGAAGGTCATAACTTTCCTGTTAGACCGTTCGTGATGACCTTAGTTGGTTTCAATTTGGTTTTTGGAATGGATTGGTTGGCGGACTTTGAGGCGAATATAGTGTGTCGCAAGAAGATGATTCGTTTGATAGCGCCTGACGGGAGTTCGGTAACTGTTTATGGGGATCGGGTCATGACGATCCCGAAAGTAATCTCAATGGTGGTGGCGGGAAAGTGTATAAGGCGTGGGTGTAGCGCCTACTTGTGTTATGTAAAGGATGTAGAAACGCCAACACAATAACTGATACCGGTTGTGTGCCACTTTCCCAATGTATTTCCTGAAGACTTGCCAGGAGTGCCACCTGACCGAGAGATCGAGTTTCAGATCGACCTGATACCAGGTGCCCAACCTATTGCCAAGGCACCATATCGGTTGGCTCCGACAGAGATGAAAGAGTTGATGGAGCAGTTGCAAGAGCTGCTCGATAAGGGGTTCATTAGACCGAGTATCTCTCATTGGGGTGCTCCGGTCTTATTTGTTAAGAAGAAAGACGGTAGTATGAGGATGTGCATAGACTACCATGAGCTGAACAAGTTGACGGTGAAGAATCGGTACCCGTTACCAAGGATCGATGATTTGTTTGATCAGCTTCAAGGTGCCAGTTGGTTTTCACGGATAGATCATCGATCTGGCTACCATCAGCTAAAGATGAAAGAGCAGGATATTCCTAAAACAGCATTTCGCACGCGCTACGGTCACTAGGAGTTTCTTGTCAAGTCTTTTGGTTTGACCAATGCGCCAGCTGCTTTTATGGACTTGATGAATCGAGTGTGTTGGCCGATGTTGGATAAATCAGTGATTGTGTTTATTGATGATATCCTGATTTATTCAAAGAGTGAGATAGAGCATGCCGGTCACATTCAAGAGGTGTTGGAGACATTAAGAAGGGAGAAGTTGTATGCCAAATTCTCCAAGTGCGCGTTCTGGTTGTACGAAGTTCAATTATTGGGTCATGTGGTGAATCTGGAGGGGATTATGGTGGATCCGGCAAAGGTGGAAGCGGTGATGCAATGGAAGTCTCTAAAGACGCCATCCGAGATTCACAGTTTCTTGGGTTTGGCGGGCTACTACAGAAGATTCATCCAATACTTTTCCAAGATCGCTTCTCCACTAACCAAGTTGACCTGGAAAGATGTAAAGTTTGTGTGGGGTCAAGCTCAGGGGAAGGCATTTGAGGAATTGAAGGCGAGGTTGACCCAAGCTCCTGTATTGTCGTTACCCGATGGAAGTGAAGATCTGGTGGTTTATTCTAATGCTTCCTACTCGGTGTTGGGGTGCGTGTTAATGCAGAGAGTGAAGGTTATAGCCTATGCATCCCGACAGTTGAAGGTTCATGAGGTTAACTATCCTACTCATGACTTGGAGCTAGCAGCTGTGGTCTTTGCACTAAAGATTTGGAGGCACTATCTCTACGGGACGAAGTGCACCATATTCACAGACCATAAGAGCTTGAAGTACTTCTTCGAGCAGAAGGACTTGAACATGAGGCAGAGGAGATGGTTGGAGCTCATAAAGGATTATGATTGTGAGATCCATTATCATCCGGGCAAAGCCAACGTGGTGGCGGACGCCCTTAGCCGAAAGGAAAGACCCGAGCCGATTCGGGTGAAGGCGTACCAGCTGATTATGACCTCTGATATGATGAAGCAAGTCAAAGAGTATCAAGATGAGGCATTAAAAGAAGATCATCTTAATTCTGAAAGAATGAGAGGTCTGGTTGTGAAATTGGGTGAAAACACACTCGGTGTTAAAACCCGATTCGGGCGAATGTGGATTCCTCATCTTGGGGATCTACGGGTGAAGATTATGGATAAAACTCACAAGAATCGATACTCCATTCATCCTGGTGCTACAAAGATGTATCAAGACATGAAGAAAGATTATTAGTGGTCGGGTATGAAGCGTGACGTAGTGGAGTATGTGAGTAAGTGCCTTACTTGGTTGCAAGGGAAGGCCGAGCATCAAAAGCCATATAGGAAGATCCAACCTTTGGATATACCGGAATGGAAGTGGGAGCACATCACCATGGATTTCATTACGAAGCTGCCACGTACTCCGAAAGGGTATGACGCTATATGGGTGATAGTTGACCGTTTGACGAAGAGTGCTCACTTCCTACCAATCTGAGAGACATATTCATCTGAGAGGTTGGCTGATCTGTTCATCAAGGAAATTGTAACTCGTCATGGTGTGCCAGTGTCTATTGTGTCTGATCGTGACACCCGGTTTACATCCAAATTCTGGAAGAAATTCCACGACGCTATGGGGACGAGATTGCATATCAGCATGGCTTATCATCCCTAAACTGATGGTCAGTCAGAAAGGACCATTCAGACATTGGAAGACATGCTTTGGGCATGTGTGATCGATTATGGGGGAAGTTGGGATGACCACTTACCGTTAGCTGAATTCTCATACAACAACAGCTATCATGCCAGCATTGGTATGCCACCTTATGAGATGTTATACGGTAGGAGATGCAGGACGCCCATTTGTTGGGGTGATATTGGTCATAAAGAGTTAGGGAGCTCGAGGTGATTGAGGCTACGACTAAAAAGCTTGAAAGGATCAAGGCCTTCATGAAGGCAACCAAAGATAGACAGAAGTTGTATGCAGATAAACGACGTAGACCGATTGAGTTCCAGGTGGGTGACCGGGTTATGTTGAAGGTCTCACCTTGGAAAGGTATCATTCGGTTTAGAAAGCGGAGCAAGTTGAGCCCTAGGTACATAGGCCCTTTCCGAATCATTGCTCGAGTAGGAGAGGTGGCCTACAGATTGGAGTTACCAGATGAGTTAAGTGGAATTCACCTGACATTCCACCTATCTCATCTAAGGAAGTGTTTGGCAGATGAAGATATGATTGTACCACTCGAGGATATCGAAGTAGACGAACGGCTCAATTATGTGGAGCAACCAGTGGCAATCATCGATCGAAAAGAGAAGAGGCTGAGAAATAAAGTGGTTCCTCTGGTGCGTGTACAGTGGAAGCACAGGAAGGGATCTGAGTCAACGTGGGAGATCGAAGAAGAAATGAGACAGCATTACCCACATTTGTTCGAGGAATAACAGGTTTCGGGGACGAAACCTATATAAGGGGGGTGGACTTGTAACACCCGGATATTTTCTTTGAAGCCGACGAAAGGAGAAAAAGAAATAAAGACCAAAGTCGGGGGACCAAACTGGCCAAAACGGGAGAAAATTTGTAAAAGTGGGGGATTAAGAGGGAGAGGGCAACCACACCCTCCCCATACTTGTGAAAACCTAGCAAAAAGAGGAAGAAGAGAGAAAGAAGAGAGAAAAGAGAGAAAAAGCTTGGTTCGAGTGGGTTCGGGCTTGGAAATCGTCGTGTAGCGGGTCTAGACGAAGCCCTTCTTCTTCTTGTAGCTGTGTGAGTTCTAGGACCCCTATTTTACTCGTTTTCAACTGATTTGGGGCTGGAACACATAGTAAACCTGTTTTTGTATGTGTGTGTGTTTGACCCATTTGGGTGTGATTGCGTGTGATGCGTTTGGAGTTTGATTTCGGGCTTGTGTGTGCTTGAATGGTGTTATAGTATGCATTCCTAAGGTTTAGGAGGGTTGACTTGGGCTTAGAATGAGTTTGGATGAGCTTGGAGGTCGAAAATGGCAGTTTGGGTTCGGGATGAACTGCATTCTGCATTAGCTAGGGCTAGGCGACCGATTAGAGGTCATTCGGCGGATTGAGGTGCGATTGGAGTTCATCCGCACGACTGAGGTTCAGTCGCACGACTGGGGGTCCAGTCGCATGGAGGGTCATGCGACTAAGAGCCCATTCGCATAGGTGCTCATTCGCATAGTGTTCAACCGCATGAAGTCCATTCGCATAGTGTTCATTCGCACGATTGAGGGTCCATTCGCACGATTGGGTGTTCATCCGCATGGGAGTTCATCCGCAGTAGTCCATTCGCATGATGTTCAGTCACATGGAGGCCATGCGACTGAAGGGTGTTCATACGCCCAAATAGGGTTGTTATACCCGAGGAGAAGCATAGTTTAATTACTGACTTTCGAGGGAAAGTGCAGATGTAAATTTTGACGTGGAAGTTCCCGTAAGTACATGTAAGATGGTCGTTGAGGCCTTAGAAGTTATGTTGGGCATGATGATGATGATGATGTTGCATGTGTATGCATGATGTATGTTATGAATGATGTTGCCCTGTATGATGATGATACTACTGTGTATGTTGATGTTCCTTATTATAGTATATGTTTATCTTTCCTGTGACTTTACGTGCTATGTTAATAAACAAAACGAAAGTATTATGTAACGTAAAGTGAAATATAATGAAAGAGGAACATGATGAATGAATGCATGCATTAATAAAGAATGAGAGTAAGAAAGGCTTGCAAGCAAATATATGAGGTGAGTGACCTTGTGGTTGCAACAGACTCAAAATGGATCCTTGTCTTTCGACCTCAGTAATCGTGGCTGTGTGCCACGAAGAGGGTAAAGCTTGACACTGGGTTCAACCATTGTATAGAACCATTGCTGCATATCCTAGGTACTGTGGCCAGGAGGTGCGATGCACCGTTATAGAAGGTCTATGATAGGCCTAGGTCCAGTACCACGATATAGAAGGATATTGCATGTGGCAATGGTACACTTAAACTTTACCTTAGGTGTTGTGGCCAGGAGGTGCGATGCACCGTTATAGGAGGTCTATGATAGGCCTAGGTCTAGCACCACGAAACAGAAAGGTATTGTATAGAGTAATGGTACACCTAAACTTTACCTTAGGTACTGTGGCCAGGAGGTGCGATGCGCCGTTATAGAAGGTCTATTATAGGCCTAGGTCCAGTACCACGAAACAGAAAGGTAAGGTTTATGGGTGACGGAAAGAGAAAGAGGTAAAGACGAAAGAGTAAGAAAGTTAAAGACGTACGATGAATGAATGAAAGTTAAAGAATGAACGAATGAAAGTAATGAACGGAAGAAACATAATGATACAGTATGAAACGGGATCCTTGTCACTCAACCTCAGTAATCATGGCTGCGTGCCATAAAGAGGGCAGAGTTGACAGGATCTATATAGAAGTAAAAGATAATGAATGACGAAGATAATAATGATATTATCTATATGTACGTATGATGTGTGATTGCGTGAAAGTAAAGAAACGGTTTTAAAGAAAGTAAAGTATGTTTTATTATAAAACTAGAACTCACTCAGCAACGCTGACTTTTTATGTGTTTCCAGTTGGCAGGTAAGGTTGCTGAGGATGGCACGGGGCAGCTACTCAGCTCTTTTGGAAGGCATCCATTTATATAATGCTTTTGTGATGTAATGCAACAATATATATTTTGTAATTGATCAACAATGTATTAACTTGCAAAAGCATTTATATAGCGATGAAAAAAATTATTTCACTAATTCCGCTACAATGTTTATTAAAGTTAATGAAATTATACCTTTTGTGTGCGATGATTGACCAGCTGTAAGCGTCCCGGAAATGGGGCCTTACACATAAGTTAAATATTCAAACCAAAACTTTCTAATGTAAACACGCAAAACACGCGCCCAAAACCCTAGTTAAAGATGTAACGTATAACCAAAGTTCGTAAAATAAATGTTTGAAATATGCATGATTTGTGATGTGCTCCTATATGCATATGCAGCTAGCAACCTGAAAAAGACATACTAAAGTGTCAACACAAAGGTTGCTGAGTTCATGAGTTTATAAGTAAGCAAAACAGTTGTGTTTGTAGAACATAGTTAATGTGTACTTAAATAGATATCAAGTCATATCATAGCAATAATAATAGTGTTTTCGCGATCAAAGCTGACAGTGTTATTTTGTTTGCCTTCCGCCATGACTTACCAAGTGGTGACAATGTGCTAGACATATAGGAAAATTGTAAAGACGTTTTGATGGTAATCTACACTACCTTTATGCCATACACAACTTATAATAATTAAAGCATTTAAAGGTATGCTTTCTCCCTCATTGATTTAAGTGAGTTTGAAAACATTGACCCATTTGGTTCAGTTGACCAGTTTAACCCGTTGGTGACATATTATAATGCTTGTTCATGAAACATACCAATTATTCAAGTTTAACTCGAATTATTCACGTATAGCACATTATGAATCCTAAACTCTTACGGTATTATTGTACTAGCTAACTTATCATACAAGGCATACGAATCTCAAAAAGTAACCACCATGTACTTTGCAGTTAGAAATAAATCCCAAATATACCTAATCACACATAGGGTTTAACCATACACTACATCCTAAGTGAAGTAACTTGTTACTTAACATCCTAAATCCTACCAATTCTACTAAGTAGGGGCCTCAAATCCGCATATGTGTTTGATGTTCACTATCACATTCCAAACATGACTTATACTAGCAAAACAATCCAAATGTCACCATTATGACACAAAAACCTGATTTTCTAACATAAATGCAGCAAGTTATATAATCACATCAACAACTAACTACACAACATATCGATCTCATTGGGGTAAATGCTCTTTGATAGTATCATATTTGGCCTGTGACAAAAAGGGGGCTTTATTGGGTGTTTGGGAATACTTATCTTTATCAACTTTTAATTTTTTAACTTTTGAAAAGTTAAAAAGTCATTTTATAGTGTTTGGCAATGTGATTGTTTTAAGGGAATGAGTTAATGAGTTACTCCATAGTAACTTATTAACTTATTGAAAAAATCAATAAGTCAATAAGTTGCTTTTTAAAAACAATCCCAAACATGCCCTTGGTAGCATTACAAGTAAAATATGGTGGCTCAATGGTAAACGCATAACAATCTCTTTTGGCAGCTTCATCCTTTTATGGCCCTTGTAATACAAGTTTACTCAAATCGACCAAGCAAAACCCTTGGGGGTTATAACAACAGCCCGCTTCATTCGATCTCCTGTTGGTAAATTATCTGTAGATCTTGAAACATTCTCACAAGATTTGTTAAAACAGTTGGTAACTAAATCAAGATCAAATAGCCAGTCAGGACCAAAACCTTTCACACAGGGAGTGTGCTTATTGAAAATCACATTCACTGATTCTTCAACTACTCTAGTTCTGAGATTGTATACTCTATTAGCCTTAGCTTGAGAAGAGTATCCACTAAAGTGTCCATCATCTAATTTCTCAGCAAACTTGGCTACCTGATCTTTAGTATTCAAAACGGTGCAAGGACATCCAAATGTTCTAAGAAAACCAATGAAAGGTCTCCTTTTGTGCCACAGTTCGTAAGGAGTCTTACCATGAGTCTTAACTACTAAAACTTTGTTCTCCACATAGTAGGCAGTGTTAACTGCCTCTCCCAAAAGGTGATGGGTAGTTTAGAGTCAGACAACATGGTTCTTACAGCTTCAATAAGTGTCCTGTTTCTCCTCTCAGCAACACTATTTTGCTAAGAAGTCTTGGGAGCATTATTTTCCTTCAATAAGTGAATCTTGTGAAATCATTTGTGATCTCTAAACAGTATGAGGTCCTTCCTAGACTCATTACAATGGAAGAGCCAAAGAGATTCATGTGTAATAAGTATGGGGAGTAGTGATGGAGTTCATTTCCTTTGGCTTTTTAGACACCAAGTGTTGTTTCCCTTTCAGGCATGCAACGCATTGATCATCATTTGTAAATTCTTTCTTTGGCATTCTAGTCACCAAATCATTCTTAATTAACTTACTCATATTCTTAAAGTTTACATGGCATATTTTTTTATGCCAAAGGAAAGACTCATCACTATTTGCTCTAGACAGAAAGCAAGAAACTTCTCCTGAAGGGGATGTTTCTAGCAAATCCATCTTGTACATTAAGCAGGATATGCTCTTGAGGAATAACCACCCCGGGCTTTAGAACAATGCACTCATGCTCAGTAAAAAGCATGTTATGTCCCTGGTCATAAAATTGACATACACTTAGTAAATTATGCCCAAGCTCCTTAATAAAGTTTACCTTTTCAATGCCGAGCTTACTATTTGTGACCATGCCCCTTCCTGTAATGTAACCTCCTGCATCTCCTCCAAAAGCAACTGGCCATCCATTAATTTTCTCAAAATCTTGAAGCAAAGATCCATTGCCTATCATGTACATGGAACAACCACTGTCAATAATCAATACATTTCTTTTAGTCTTCAGCTGTTCCTACACGAAAAGAATTAAGTCAGTTACATTTAGAAACCCAAGCCTCATTAGTCTTGGGCTCTTCAACATGGACTGAAGACAATGCAACAGTAATTGATCCTATGTTAAGACTTTGGGGACTATTTGTTGTTGTTAATAAAGAACTTTCTGTCACATGGTCTTTCTTTATCTTCCACACCATATTTGGAAGATTAGACTTGACCTTCAACACTTCGGAAGTTTTTACAACTTTGGAAGTTTTGGACACTGATGCTTCAGAAGATTTTGCTTTCACTGTAGCAAGTTTCAGTGCTTCGGAAGTATTCCTTTCTTCCGAGACCAAAAAATCTTCCGAAGGCAAGTTTTCACTTGTCCTTAATCCCATTCTGGAGCTTCCGAAAGAAAAATATGTTTCTTCTGAAGCTTTCTTCTTCTTGTTCCTCTCAGAACGCTTCTTCTTGGTTAAGTTGACGGTACTTTTAGGATTGTAGATGCAATCCTTAGCAAGATGAGAAGTACTGCCACACATAATGCAATCAATTTGCTTCCTTCTGAGCCTTCTTATGAATGAAAGATTGAGTTTGATCACTGTCCATCTTCATTCCCCATCTTTTCGAATGTTGTAACAAGCTTCTTAGGGTGAGTCTTGTTTTTAGAGGTGGATGGTTCATGTTGTGTAGCAGTGGTACACAGCTGGCCAGCCTTCATTCCTTCACAGGGATGAGTTGAATATGAACTTGAACTCTTGGTACTAGAGTTCATAGTTGAATCCATAGTTTTCACCACTTCAAACCCTACAGAGACAAACACTTATTTTTGCTTGGAGTTGAAGATGGCCTTGATCTCTTGAGCTTTCTTTGATCTCCTTTTAGCTGCTCGGATCAAGCTCTCTCTTTGACTTTGTCATCCCTGGCTTCTTCCTCTTATCAGGAGAATAGTGACCCTTATTAGAATGATCTTTTTCACTCTTCACAGATCTATCCTTCACTATCTCCTCTTCATCCTCTTTATCACTGGGGTCTATTGATGGAAGCTCATCTTTACCAGTTCCACACCTAGGAGATCTTACAGACAATAGAGTGTATGGAGGAGCTATCTCATTAGATCCTGGTCCCTATTTGTTCTGATAACACACTTTGGCGCACAGGGATGAGGATATTATGTTGTTCAAGGTCTCTTCTTCAAGAACATGTCTTTCTGCCTTGGCTTTGCTGATCACAAGCTTAGCCTGGCACTTAGTTAACTTAGTGATGAGATCCTTAATTTGAGTCATGTAGTTGGTGTGCTCATGTTTGAGTGTTGAAATGGTTTTCTTTAAGTCTTCTATTTTTAATTTATACTCATTTTCAACTCTTTTGAAATTATATTTTAAGATGTTTAAGGACTCAAGATCAGATCTCATCTATAAGTTATAGGACCTATATCTATTTACTTTACCAATGTATTCTGGACAAAGATGTTCTAATACCTTGGCTTCATCAAGCCGTCAGTGCTTGGTTTGGAGACACATCTTCAACCTGGAAACTTCAATCCAAGCCTCCTTCTTCAACATCAACTGCAGCTTGCTTCTTGGGCTTCTCAGTGTGTGGAGTTCCCTTAGGGGCTGTTTGGTAGCCTCTTAATGGTTCCATTAAGAGGCTACCTCTTAACCGTTAAGAGGCTGGAGTGTTTGTTTCGAAAATAAGAGGCCTCTTAACTGAACCATTCAGTGCTGAATGGTTCAGATATATGATGTCGCTGAATGAAGTTGTAGACACAATTACCCTCAAAACTCACAAGCACTCATCTTCATCTTCATCTTCGATCTTCATCTTCCTTCGATCTTCATCTTCGATCTTCATCTTCAGCGGCCTTCCCTCCCCCGATCTTCTGCCGGCCGGCCTTCATCTTCGATCTTTAGCCGGCCTTCCCTCCGACGCCGACAACCTCCCGAGGACTCCCTCTTCAGCCGATCTTCCCGAGGACTCCCTCCCCCGACGCCGATAACCTCCCGAGGACTCCCTCTCCCGACGCCGACAACCTCCCGAGGATTCCCTCCCCCGACGCCGACAACCTCCCCCGATTCACCACAGCCTCCTCCGCCATCCCCAACCTCCCGATCAGTCTTCCAAAGGTATAATTCGAACTTCTAATTGCTAACGAATTACGATTAATATTTGCTGTTTTTCATCCGCTGTTGCTTTTGGTTATTGTTTATCCGTTGTTTTGCTTCAAATTACACACTCACATGGATGTAATTGCTTAATCTGTGCTTGTATACGAACTCTGTAATTGTTTGATTTTGTCTATGCATATGCAATCTCTGATTAATAAGGATATAGTTTTTGTATTGCAATTATAAGTAAAAACAAATTAAGTAGCAGGATTAAGATTATACAGGGGATTTTGATTTTTGGGTTTGTTCATCTGGTATTCTGGTTAATCTAATATTTGACAATAGCAAATGGCTCCCTTTTCGTTTGGCGTGTTGAAGGATTAATATTTGACTTAGAAATGTTATTGAGCGCGCAAATGGTGTGTTGAAGGCAAGATTCCCAATCTTAAAGCAAATGGCTCCCTTTTCGTTTACAATTCAAAGAAACATAGTTATTGCTTGTTTCGCCGTTCATAACTTTATACGGAAATGCAACATTCATGATCAGTTGTTTATGGCATACGACGAGAACACATTGTTTGCAGAAGCACAAGGTGGTAACAATGATGATCAGTTTGTTCATGATATAGAATGGGGTTCACAAGGCATTAATTATATGAATAATTTGCGTGATGAGATAGCTAGTCAATTAGTTTCAATTGATTAATATTTGAATTACTTTGTAATTGGATATTAGTATGTTGTATTTGAAATATTTTGAGTTTGAATTTTAATATGTTGTATTTTGTTAACCTATTGATCATTCACGTACAGTCATTCAGACATCTAACCAAACAGATACATTTTATTCAGCCCAAAATAATTCAGAGGGGTAAAATTGTCATTTTGTACAGTCATTCAGAGATTCAACCAAACAGCATATTTTGGTTCAGCACTTACTGGTTCAGAGCCTCTTAACCATTCAGACCTCTTAACCATTCAGCACTTAATGATTCAGATCTAACCAAACAGCCCCTTAGTGTAGTTTGGTTTGGGTTGTGCTTGGCCACCATCAGTCCTGGGTGTCTTGCACTTCCTAGCAAAGTGTCCGATCTAGTTACAATTATAATACTTCACTTTGCTTTTATCCAGCCCAAACTTTCCACTGGACACATTGCCAGGAAACCTCCTCCCTATCCTCTTATAGAATTTTTTGGCTCTATAAGTGAGAAGAGCCATCTGTTGCACTATCTCCATATACTCCAGATCATCTGGATGGATACACTCCAAATCTTCAAGGGTGAAGAGAAAGTTTCATGTGCTTTCATCATAAGACATAAAGGCTTGTGATGAGCTTGTCTCTTGGAATGGGCTTCCTTGGATGTAGCTATCCCTTGGTGTCTTTGGGAAGTTGATGAAAGGACCCTTTGGAGTTATCAGGGTAAGAGATAAGATGGTGTTGTGGTTCTCTATAATCCCTTTCAACCACATGCAAGGCAGAACTTTGCTGATTGCTAGAGTTACCAGATGGATTTTGCATGTTCATCTCCATCTGGTAGCCATTAAGTATGTTATATAACTCAGTGATAGTAAGGGTTTTGAGATTTTCAGTCCTCTTAATGACCACACAGTAGTGTGTCCATTGTCTAGGGAGAGAGGACATGAACTTCCTTATAACATCCCCATTCTCCAGCTTTACTCTAACATCCACTAGAGTGTCCACAATCTTAACATACTTGAAGTATTGTTGAGTCATGGTTTCACCTGTTTTGAAGGTGAAATTCTCAAATAGCTGCTTCAGGAAGTCTTTCTTGTTTTCTTTGGTTTATTAGACCCCTCATATATCAGCTTCAGTGCATCCACAGTTGCTTGGCAGTCTTGCACTTCTTGAAGCCTCTGTGGTAGGCATTTGGAAGAGCTATCATGGACTTTTGATATGCATCTATTCTTTTTTTATCTTCTTCAGAGTAGTCAGCCACTTCTTTTGGTATCATGCCACCTCCAGGAGCAGCTGAAGTGGTGCATGGAATGTAAGGTCCTAAGGTAACAGACTCCCCACATCCTGTTGTCTCGTGACTTGATGAAGCCTTCCATTCTTAAGCACCAAATATCAAAATCATCAAGAGTGATCAGTGGGGACTTTACCATGGTATCGATTTCCATATCTGACTTAGAAGCTGTCGTTTGAGATGTTAAGTGTTATGTGAGAACTGAGGAGATTTAAGATGGTGAGATTTTACAATCAAGAGCCTGGAATGCTCTGATACCAATTGTATGATAGGTTAAGGGAGGTCAATACAATCCGTCTCACAAAGAGGAGAGAGTTAGAACACTTAAGAGATCAAATAGTGAACCGGGTTGAGTATAAGATATAAAAAACATAAGCTAAACTAGGAGAAAGAACTCAAGAACAATATGTATGGTTTTTCAAGAATGATTCAAGTTCTTTAATAAGTGTTACAATGCATAAAATAAGATACAAGACCCTGAGATACTTTATACTACATCCTACAACCGGCTATACTTTAAAAACCATTTGGAAACATTGATAGACAACAAAATCAATGCAGAGTCAAAAAATACCATTGCCTTTTGACTAGTGACTATGACTTGCCATAACTCACATTCTAATATATTACAATAAGAATAAAAGTACATAAAGTAGAAAGTTACAGACTGTAAGGCCCCATTCCCGGGCACCTCACAGTTGGACAATCATCGCATCATTTCATATATAATATATAATTCATAAAATAAGCAGCGGAAATAAATTAACAAAAACCATTCATTCCATTAATAAATACTGTTGTTCAGCAATACAGCACTGTTAGATTACAAAAACTTCATTTATTTGCATTATAAAACAACAATATCATTATGCGTGAATGGATGCCAGTCTTGCCCTGCCAGGTAGCCTCCCTGCGTGCCATTCTCAAAACCCTTACCTGTCAACTGAAAATGCATAAAAGTCAGCGTTGCGGAGTGAGTTCTAGTTTTATTGTACTTAAATATTTTATACATTTCGTACATAAAAATTCTCTTTTCATAAAAAGGCTTTCTTTACTTCCACACATGACCATTCATTATCGCACATGTTCGTTCGTTTCATACTTTACCATATCATTCATTTCGTACTTTACCTTCATCGTTCGTTTCGTACTTTATCTTTATCGATCGTTTTCGTTCATTTCGTACTTTATCATTTCGCTCGTTTCATACTGATTCTAGATCCTGTCAAGCTTTTCCCCCATCATGGCCCGAAGCCACCATTCCGGGGACAAAGCCTCTTTACTAATTGGCACAAAGCCCGTGGACCGAAGCCACCATTCCGGGCACAAAGCCTCATTTCTATCTAGCACAAAGCCGTATCATATCTTGGCACAAAGCCCGAGGTCGAATGACAAGGATCCCGTTTCGTACTATAGATTCAGTCATCAAGACTGATCCCCCTGTGTGTGCACCGTCATAGGCTAGCCAAAATCGTATGCTATAATACACACAATTGAGCTAAAAACTCTCAAAGAGTTATGATCCTTCTTTCTTTCTGCTTGCAAGTCTTTTCTTTCTTTTATTACGTTTCACTTTTCATCTTTGTTATCTTTCACTTCGTTACGTTATACTTTACGTTCATTCACACATACATCATACTACGTAAAGTCATAACATAATACTTGACGTATATTATAATATAAAATGTATACGTTTTGAAAATCATTAAAAGATAACACATCATGCACATATGCATAAAATACATTCATCATCACATCATAAATATTCTATGTATAAACTCTCACATATTTATGCTTAGAATAGTCCAAAACAGTCCATAAGTCAAACTAGGGTCAAACCCTAAAATTCTATTTTTTCTCAAAATTCCATAAAATTTTCTAAGTGTTGGGCGCATGGGAACTATGCAGGCGCATGAGCCCTGCTTAGGCGCATTAACACATGAGGGCGCATGTCCCTATACTTAACTTTTTTTCCACTAATTTTGAGCGCATGAACAGTTCAGGCGCATGAGCACTATTTGAGTGCATGACCCTGCGCTTAGGCGTTTCAGCCAAAACTTAGGCGCATGATGGACTATTTAGGTGCATCGACCTACACTTAGAAATTTCTAAGGCATTTCTAGGCGCATGAGCTACTGTTTGGGCGCATCATAATACACTTAACTTTCTAAGTTAGATTTTTCAGGCGCATAGCCCCTGTTTGGCGCACCACCTTACTTAAAACCTTTTTAAGGCAAAAATCTAGGCGCATGGGCCTTGTTTGGGCGTATGAACACCAACATACATATTTCTAATATATTTTTTAGTCCCAAACTCATCCTTAACATGTTCTAAGCCTCATACTACCATTCTAAGCTTCAACACATCATGCACGACCATAAAATATCCATATACAAGCAAATATACATACAGTCACACATGCACAAGTTTTAAAAACAATTTACATGCATTTCTGCCCCAAAAATCTTTAAAAACATGTGAAATGTGGGGTCTAGAAACTCACCTTAGCTGCTTTCAAGTCTCAAACTCTCCAACTTGAACTTTCCAGAGAATTTGAACACCCAGATACGTCTAAAACACACAAACCCGAACACATACACACATAAGAACATATAAAACTCGGTTTCATGGTCAAAAATCCATGAAACCAAACAAAAGACTCATAAAAACACTCACCTTAGACCGAACAACTGCTTTCTCTCTCTAGGAACCGAAGAAATCAGTTCTTCTTCTTCTTCTTCTCTTTTGGTCAACAAATCAGCAAGAGATAGGCTGTTACGGGCGGCCATACTTAAAGTAATAATAAAATAATAGAACTTTGTCCTTTTTACACTTTGCACCCCTCCACTTTGGCCTCTTTATCTTTCTTGCAAAATATATTTCTTTTATTTCTCATTTCTTTTCTTTCTTTTATTTGACAAAATTTTCCGGATGTTACACAGACTGTGACCTCAATGTACAGTTGCAAAAGCATGAACCTTTTCAACAACTCATGCAAGTTGGTGAGTCTTTAGAGTTGCAGCGGAAAGTGAGTCAGCTTTATACAAAAGTGCATCCGAAGAAAGCATATTCTCCTCTGTCTTTGAAGGAAATCGGTCTTCTCTTTATTTGGCTTCGGAAGACTTTGTCCTTGAAGCTTCAAAAGACTTTATCTTTTGGCTTCGTAAGATTTGATATTTGGCTTCGGAAGATTTTATACTTAGAATATTTTCTGTGCAGAGTGTAAAACTTCCAAAGTAACTTCTACTTTGTACATAGTGCATGCATGCAGGAAGTCTTGGGTTGCTTTGGTTGCATCGACCTTCTATATAACCTTACAACACTAGATTTACCTACATTACTGGTGACTTTGATTGATCAGTACTATAAGTTACTCATACTGGTATCATAATCACTACGGAGCCAGAAGACAAGAAATCCGCGTTGGCTCATGTGTAACAAACATTAACATAACTACTTAAACTTATATATTTACTCACACCTTGATATTCATCACAGTTACATAAGTGTAACCTAGTTAGGATGATACCCTTTATTCCCTGGTTTAAAACCAAAAAGTTTCAATTTTACTTTTACTTTATTTTAATTATTATTCTTTAAACCCTAAAAATCTTGATTACATTAATGCAATTTATCATTTTCTCAAAACAAAAATCAAATATGGTAGTCAAACATTAAAGTTGTTGAGCAGGCTCGGTGTGTCCACGGATTGATACTCGGTTTCTTACCATCACTATATTACTACATGACGGGTACACTTGCCTTTGGTGAGCGTAATTTAGTATTAGTAATAACTAATTAAAACTAAATTTGTGCGAAAACCTTTAACAAAATATATGTACTTTTCACATGCTTCAATAATTCTAAATACTTTAATACATAAACAAACAAACAAACAAACAAACCCAGTATATCCCACTCAAGAGCAGGGTCCGGGGAGGGTAGGTGTAGGCGAGTCTTTCCTCTATCTTGTTAGGTAGAGAGACCGCTTCCAATGAGACCCCCGACTCGATAGCAAAAGTCATACTGTTTAGCAAGATAACATACAATAAAACATACAGCACATAGCATACAGTATACAAAAAGCCATATCGGCAGCAGGACATCATACCATAAATCATACAACACATATCCTACAGTACACAATAAATCATACATCACATAGCATACATAAATCCTAGGTGCATGTAGAATCATCGTTAAAGGGCAGATATGGGCTACTTAGGCCCCGAAACCAGACGTCAAATACCCTTCCTGCCTATAGGTCACACTAGAAGTCCTTAATTTTAATTCTACGCCTCCACTCAGTCCTATCCTTGATCATGTGCTCAGAGAGGTGCAGGTGTATCATATCTCGCCTAATTACCTCATCCCAAGTCAATCTAGGTCTTCCTCTACTCCTCCTACCCTCTAAGATGATGTTCTCTACTGCTCTAACTGGTGCCGCCATTGGTCTCCTCTTGACATGCCCAAACCATCTTAATCTTCCCTCTCGTATTTTATCTGTGATACAGGCCACTTCTAGCTTCTGTCGATACACTTCGTTTCTTATCCGGTCAAGTCTTGTGTGACCGCACATCCACCTCAGCATTCGCATTTCCGCTACCTCTATTTGTTTCTCGTGCGATTTCTTTATGGCCCAACAGTCTGTTCCATACAACATAGCTGGACGTACTGCCACTCGATATAGCTTTCCCTTTAGTTTTGCTAGAAACCTCTTATCACATAGGATCCCTGCTGCTGCTCTCCACTTGCACCATCCAGCTTGAACACGGTGCGCTACATCGCTGTGTATCTCTCCGTCCTCCTACAAGTACGAGCCCAGGTATTTGAACCTAGACGTTTGTGGGACCGCCATACCCTGAATAGTGATTTGGATGTCCTCTTCCGCCTCGCCACTAAAGTTACAATGCATGTATTCTGTCTTTGAGCGACTTATCCTTAAACCTTTGCGCTCTAGTGCTGCTCTCCACTGTTCTAGCTTGTCGTTAAGCACCCTTTTAGACTCCGATATTAAGACAATATCATCCGCAAAGAGCATGCACCACGGAGCTGGCTGCTGTATAGACTTGGTCATCTCATCCAACACTACTGTGAAGAGAAATGGGCTCAGTGCCGATCCTTGGTGGAGTCCCACTTCCACTGTGAATGAGTCTGTGTCTCCGATCGGGGCTCGCACACATGTTTTTGCCCCATCATACATATCCTTGATTATTTTGATATAACTCTCTGGTACCCTTCTAAGTCGTAGACTTTCCCAAATTAGTTGACGCGGAATGCTGTCATAGGCCTTTTCTAGGTCGATGAATACCATATGGAGGTCCCTCTTCTTTTCTCTGTATTTCTCCATTATCCTCCTTATGGCGTGTATTGCTTCTGTCGTAGAGCGTCCTGGCATAAATCCAAATTGGTTTGACGCTATCTACGTTTCTCGTCTAATTCTCGTGTCAATAACTCTTTCCCATAATTTCATCGTGTGACTCAATAGCTTTATTCCCCTGTAATTTTCGTAACTTTGTGCATCTCCTTTTTTCTTATATATGGAGACTATAACACTGCTTCTCCACTGGTCCGGCATCTTCCCTGTCGTAAAGATAGTGTTGAATAAATCTGTTAGCCATTTGAGCCCCTCATCTCCCAGGCATTTCCACACTTCAATCGGTATGTTGTCTGGCCCCACCGCTTTAGCCCTTCCCATTTTCTTCATAGCTCTCATAACTTCGTCTACTGTGATGCTTTACAATAGCAATTGTTTTGTTGTGTTGTTTGGGTTATATTATCTATCTCAGCTTGATGATTTGGGTTCTTTATGTTGTAAAGGTTATCGAAGTAAGTTTTCCATCTCCCCTTGATGTCCTTGTCGTTCACCAAAACTTTTCCATCCGCAGCCTTTATAAACTTCACAATTCTCAGGTCTTGTCTTCTGCTGTCTCTTGCCTTGGCTAACTTAAACATGTCATGCTCTCCTTCTTTCGTCTCTAGTCGTTATACATCATCTCATACGCCGTGTTCTTTGCCTCTGACACCGATTTCTTCGCCTCTCTCTTAGCCTCCTTGTATTTATCTTTTAGCTCTGGGCGTTCTTCCTCATTGTTACAGCTTATAAGCTCTCTGAAACTTTGTTGTTTTATTCGTATCTTCTCCTGTACATTTTCGTTCCACCACCAAGATTCCTTATGTTCGACTGTCCTCTTTGTTGTAACTCCAAGCGTTTCTTTAGATGATTGGATGAGCGTATTTGCCATGGCCTCCCACTTTTGGTTTGCGTCTTCCTGTGGTCCAGGATGTTTCATTGGTATGACCTTATCTCTAAAAATGGTAATGTTTTCGTCCTTGAGCTGGCTCCATTTTATCGTATGTCTAATTCTCTTGTTTTGTTGGACAATTGGTCTCTTCACGCGTATATCCGCCACTAACATATGATGTTGTGTCACAACTGACTCTCCTGGGATTGTCTTACAGTCCTTCCATGAGCTACGATCTTCTCTCCTCGTCAGCAAATAGTCTATCTGCGTGTGTCTCCCGCCGCTGCTAAACGTGATTAGATGCGATTCTCTTTTCTTAAAAAACGAATTTATGATTCCTAAGTCACGCGCTACCGCAAAGTCAAGAAGCTCCTTGCCGCCTTCATTCCTAAGGCCATACCCGAAGCCTCCGTGCACCAACTGGAAGTGGTCATTGTCCTTACCGATGTGCCCATTAAAATCTCCTCCTATGCATATTTTCTCGTCTCTAGGTATGTCGCCTATAACGTGATCTAAACTCTCCCAGAACTTTTTTCTTTCTGTTTCTCCTAGTCAAACATGTGGAGCATACGCACTAACTACTGCCACTACTTCATCCCCTATTACTATTCTTAACAACATAATTATATCATCGTATCTTCTTACCTCCACTACATTATCTTGGAGTTCCTTAGCAACTAGAAACCCTACTCCATTTTTCGTTCCGTCCGACCCTGAATACCATAGTTTGTAACTATTGTACTCTGTTGCTCTCCCACCCCTCCATCTAGTCTCTTGGAGACACGCTATCTGGACCCTACGTTTACTTAGCACATCAATTAACTCTAATAACTTACTAGTTAGGGTTCCTACATTCCACGATGCACTCTTAATCTAAAATCCTTTTCCTTGTATTCGCACCTCTCGTCACCGAACATGATCTCGGAGCAGCATAATGACACCTGCTGTCTATATTACCGCACTAACACCTTAAACAACCGCTAAAGACAGGGCCACAAAACAGGAGGTGAACAAACACAAGCCAAACAATGCTTTAAACGGAACAAACACAGGTAATAGCGAAATAGAATCAACAGAAGCACCCAAAATTAATCCAGATTGTGAATGCACGCACACAATAAATATCAGTCAAATGATGCACCACTAATAATCAGAGAACACACCAATTTATGAGACAGAAATATAGAAAACACAAAATTAATCCAGTCAAAACAGACCAATTTATGAGACACACCACTTTATGGGACAGAAATATAGCACACCAATTTATGAGAACGAAATATAGCACCTAAAATTAATCAAGTAACAAAAGAATGTAATATACTAACGGATGAAAACACACCATTTATGAGACAGGAATATAGAAAACAGAGAACACAGATACTGGTACTCCTAACCCAGTCAAAACAGACCTATTAGACTATGGAACAAAAACAGCAGGAAATAAGGGAGAAAGAATATCCTCACAACGGGGTTTTCCCAAGTTAGGGTTCTCCTTCCAGATCTCAAGTAACTCACAACCTTCTAGGGTTACAAGTCACCCGAGATCGATAAGCTAGATCGAAAGCAGTTCTTTAGCAAATCTGAAGATAGCAGATCGGTGATAAAGCAGTTCCCAACAAGCAGTTCTTTAGCTGGTCAAGCAGATCGGTGGGTGGGTGGGCGAGGTCAACTAGATCGACGACCAGACGACCAGAGATGCGTGGTCCTGAATAGGGACCAACAGGAGCCCTCAATCGCAGCCTTCGAAAGAAAAAAAACTAAGGTTTCACGGGACCTTCGCCTAAATCACCAGAGAGGTTGAATCACCAGAGAGGTTGAACCATCCGTTGAGACGCGCCTTGCCTGGGTTCGCCTAACTCGAGGTTGAATCACCAGAGAGGTTGAATCGCAGCCTTGACCGGAGGTGTTGGGGGTGGCCGATGGTAGTGACCGGTGGTAGTGACCGGAGGTGTTGGGGGTGACCGGTGGTAGTTCCCGGTGGTAGTGACGGTGGGGTGACCGGTGGTAGTGACCGGAGGTGTTGGGGGTGACCGGTGGTAGTGACCGGTGGTAGTGACCGGTGGTAGTGACCAGAGAGCCGTTGAGAGAGAGAGAAATCTTAGAGAGAGAGAATTAAAGTTTGTAAACTAAGATCATTAAAAACAAAAGCATTTTAACATATGTTTAAATATGTAAAAGATAATTTAATGAATACTTTAACACATGCGTAAAAGATAGTTTAAATACTTTAACACATGTTTCTTAGTATTTTAACATATACGTAAAAGATAATTTTGAATACTTTAACATGAGTAAAAATACAATTTATATGCGTAATAATTAATCAAACATGAGTAATAGACATTTACACAAAAAAACAAAAAAAAATCTACACCCTAAAAATAATGCGCGGGGTTTTACCGCAAGACTATGAACATACCAGGATCCAAGTCATTACTTACTCTTAACAACCTCTAAATGAATTTTCAAAATAAAGCTCATGGTTTATAAGTTCTAAAATACTGCGGAAGCGTAAGTTAAATATTCAAACCAAAACTTTCTAATGTAAACGCGCAAAACACGCGCCCAAAACCCTAGTTAAAGATGTAACGTATAACTAAAGTTCGTAAAATAAATGTTTGAAATATGCATGATTTGTGATGTGCTCCTATATGCACATGCAGCCAGCAACCTGAAAAAGACATACTAAAGTGTCAACACAAAGGTTGCTGAGTTCATGAGTTTATAAGTAAGCAAAACAGTTGTGTTTGTAGAACATAGGTAATGTATATTTAAATAGATATCTAGTTATATCATAGCTGACTGTGTTATTTTGTTTGCCTTCCACCATGACTTACCAAGTGGTGACAATGTGCTAGACATATAGGAAAATTGTAAAGATGTTTTGATGGTAATCTACACTACCTTTATGCTATACACAACTTATAATAATTAAAGCATTTAAAGGTATGCTTTCTCCTCATTGATTTAAGTGAGTTTGAAAACATTGACCCATTTGATTCATTTGACCAGTTTGACCCGTTGGTGACATATTATAATGCTTGTTCATATGTAACATACCAATTATTCAAGTTTAACTTGAATCATTCACGTATAGCACATTATGAATCCTAAACTCTTACAGGATTATTGTACTAGCTAACTTATCATACAAGACATACGAATCTCAACAAGTAACCACCATGTACTTTGCAGTCAGAAATAAATCCCAAATATACCTAATCACACATACGGTTTAACCATACACTACATCCTAAGTGAAGTAACTTGTTACTTCACATCCTAAATCCTACCAGTTTTACTAGGTAGGGGCCTCAAATCCGCATACGTGTTTGATGTTCACTATCACATTCCACACATAACTTATACTAGCAAAACAATCCAAACGTCACCATTATGACACAAAAACCTGATTTTCTAACATAAATCCGACAAGTTATATAATCACATCAACAATTATCTACATAACATATCGATCCCATTGGGGTAAATGCTCTTTGATAGTATCATATTTGCCCTGTGACGAAAAGGGGGCTTTAGTGGGTGTTTGGGGAGTGCTTATTTTTATCAACTTTTAACTTTTTAACTTTTGAAAAGTTAAAAAGTTATTTTATAGTATTTGACAATGTGATTATTATGAGGGAATAAATTAATAAGTCACCCCATACTAACTTATTAATTTATTAAAAAATTCAATAAGTTTTTTTATAAATAATCCCAAAATGCCCTTCGGTAGCATTACAAGTAGAATATGGTGGCTTAATGGTAAACGCATACCAATCTCTTTTGGCAGCTTCATCCTTTTGTGGCCCTTGTTATACAAGTTTACTCAAATCGACCAAGCAAAACCCTTGGGGGTTATAACAACAGCCCGCTTCATTCGAAAATCAATCAATATCACATCATATGATATGATAGGGAGAATGGATCGGATTGACACAGTTAGAGAATTGCCTTTCCGTGTTGGGTTCACGGGTCACAGCGGCCATATTCGGATCGAGCCAGTACCTTCTGTTCAACAAGCCAGCCCACTTAGCTCGCTACCCGAGTTTATTCTTGTTAGTGTTCCATCTCCTGATCTCAACTCTATGTTTTTTCCAAACTTCAATTTAGTTTGTCGATTTTCATCATGGAATGCAGCATTCTCTCTGTAAACAAACAAACAAACATACCCAGTGTCTCCCGCTGGAGGGCAGGGTCTGGGAGGGGTATATGGTAGCAAGTCTTTCCTCTATCTAGAAAGATAGAGAGACCGCTTCCGAAGAGACCCCCGACTCGTTAACACAGGCAATAACGATAACAATCAAAATACAACGCATATACAAAGCATATAACAAAGCATACCAAGGCAATAACCATCATTATACGAAGCAAACAACACAATGATATATATCAATAACAATCATAATACAACGCATATACAAAGCATATAACAAGCATAACAAAGGCAGTAACCATCATGATACGAAGCATATAACACAATGATATATATCACACGAAGAATTAGATACTGCGCATGTAACACCCAAAAAGGGTAGAAGAGTAAAACTACACCTAACGTGTGGGGTACGGCTATATGTCACCGTATACCCTTCCCACCCACCAAACCCACTAAAAATCCTTAATTTTAATTCTTCGCCTCCACTCGCTTCTATCCTCGATCATGTTCTCAGAGAGATGCAAGTCCATCATATCTCTCCTAATAACCTCGTCCCAAGTCAACCTAGGTCTACCTCTGCTCCTCCTACCCTCTAAGCTGATATTCTCTACTGCTCGGACTGGTGCTGCCATCGTTCTCCTCTTCACGTGCCCAAACCATCTTAATCTTCCCTCTCTTATTTTTTCTGTGATACACGCCACCCCTAGCCTCTGACGAAAGACTTCGTTTCTTATTCGATCCAATCTTGTGTGTCCACACATCCACCTCAGCATTCGCATTTCTGCGACCTCTATTTGTCTCTCGTGCGATTTCTTTATGGCCCAACAGTCTGTGCCGTATAACATAGCTGGACGTACTGCCACTCTGTAGAATTTTCCTTTAGTTTTGCCGGGAACCTCTTATCACACAAAATCCCTGATGCTGCTCTCCACTTGCACCATCCTGATTGTATACGGTGTGTTACATCGCTGTGTATTTCTCCATCTTCCTGTACGTACGAGCCAAGGTATTTGAACCTAGACGTCCGGGGGACCGCCATGCCTTGGATACTGATTTGGGTGTCCTCTTCGGCCTCACCACTAAAGTTACAATGCATGTATTCTGTCTTAGCGCGACTCATCCTTAAGCCCCTGCGTTCTATTGCTGCTCTCCACTGTTCTAATCTCTCGTTAAGCACCGTCCTAGATTCTGATATTAAGACAATATCATCCGCAAACAGCATACACCATGGGACTGGCTGTTGTATAGACTTGGTCATCTCGTCCAGCACCACTGTGAAGAGGAATGGGCTCAATGCCGATCCTTGGTGGAGTCCTACCTCCACCGGGAAGTATTCTGTGTCTCCGACAGGTGCTCGTACACATGTTTTTGCCCCGTCATACATATCCTTTATTATTTTGATATACCTTTCTGGTACCTTTCTAAGTTGTAGACTTTCCCAGACGAGTTTCCGCGGCACACTGTCATATGCTTTTTCTAGGTCAATGAATACCATATGCAGGTCTCTTTTCTTTTCTCTATATTTCTCCATTATCCTCCTTATGACGTGTATAGCTTCTGTTGTAGAGCGGCCTGGATAAATCCAAATTGGTTTACCGCTATCTGAGTTTCGCGTCTAATTCTCGTGTCAACAATTCTTTCCCATAGCTTCATCGTGTGCAGCATTCTCTCTGTATTTGCTTATTTTCTCATCTTTATACTATATGCAAATCTTGTTTGGTTTTGGAACAATCGGATTAGGCCATATCTTTGGTAAAGAAAGGAGTGACAGGCTTCTGACACTTGTGGTTGTGCGTTTCTGTGACCTTTATGTTTTGAGTTAAAGTTTAAATGCAGGTGTTCAGTATGTTTTTAGAAGGTGTTACAGTATGTGTTTGTTGATGTAGCCCTCCGTGTAGGGGGAACATCCTCAAAGCAATCAAGAGAGAAATTTTCTGTGATTCATTCCACAAAGCAAACATGCCTTAAAAATAAATTTTCTTCTAAATCCTTACAAAAAAGGAAGGCAACAACTAACATAACTCATGGGCAACCCACTGAAACCACTAACACAAAAAAAGAAAATCACGCCATAAAAATAAACATGCAGACTCGGGTAAATAATAGGAAATTGCATTCATGCAGAAAGGTAGGAGCAGCAACATTGAGAACATGGGTATCTGGGTTCACGGTTTGTGACCCGTATCATATTTCTTGGTCAAGAAGTGAAGTATAAACATTTCCGGTTGCTGTTCTTGATCAGATATTCATTCTTTACAAATTATAAAAATTTATTGGCTTTTTTCAAGTTAGCTCAGAATCTGATGCATCAGGGGTTTAGAACTTAGATGCAAGGAATTGTGTAAGAATGTGAGTTGATTCACTTTATTTTAGTTCAGACAATGTCGATCATTCCATTTCGAAAAATGTTGGTGAATTCAATTGTTCAAAGTTTCACAACTGGTTGCTATAGATGGTTAAAATATTTGTAAACTGCTACTAGTAGACGGTATTACTAAAGTTTAAATTATCCCAAATAAGCTTACCAAAAGAATTAAGAGGCAAAATACCCGTGTTGCTTGTTGTGTTGACAATTTGGGTCATAGAAACACATTTGTTTGAATTTGGTTGTGTTGAAAATTTGTAAATTTTGGTCTGTAATGCTTTATGTATATGTTTGCAGCCTCCTGCATATGCTAAGGAAACACAAGAATCAATCAGAAAGTTTGTTGAAGATAAATACCTCCTCCCAAGATTGGATGAGGATGAATTTTGTGCCGAAAAAAGTGGAAGGCAGTGGGAGTTTGATTGGTTTGACCAAGCAAAAGATGACTTAGAGCCAACAATGCCACGCTTTGTTGTGATACCTGCATGGGAATTACCTTTCAGACGTCCATCAGACCTTCACAAATGGGAACCTGCATCCATGCAGGTAATTAAGTTTCTTGCTATCAATAGTTTTTTCTATGAGGAGTGTTTGGATTAAGTTTTTCTGATTATGCTGATCTAGTTATCTAAGAGATATTAAAAATTATTTTTTTACCCCACTTTTTCCCTTTTCCTGGTTCATAATACTATTAAGAAGAGGTCTAAGTGCCGCTAATGTAGTCCATAAAGGGACATCCTAGTGGTAGGTGGTGTACTCCACGATCAAGTGGTTCGGAGTTCAAATCTTGCATGACGCAGGTTGTGGTGATACTATCCTAAAATCTAGGATTTGCTAAATAAAAATAATATACAGGTATTGTATATGATAATTCGTTAAGGACTACATCTACAAAATATTAATAAATATATTCTTATAGTTGATAAAGATAATCTGCCATATATCTCAAATTTGGATACTTTAACTATCTAATAATGTATGTATTTTCATTTTATCCTTTATTTCCCTAAATATTTGGGAGTTACCAAACACTCAAATAACTAATTGTATGATTATTACAACTTTTAACAACATAAGCACACTTAAGTGTTATTTCCTACTACAAATTATATTAAATTTGATTACTAGTTTGTGATTATTTAACTTCACATAATCAGTTTCAAAATGCACATCCAAACACCCCCAAGCCTTGTAAACATTATTGCATATGTGGGCATGTGTACACAGAAGCTGTGTGCACATTGTGAAATCTTCTTATAATTTAAAATAAATGCTTATGATTGTATTTCATCATTTGGTAAAAGTTGGTTATGTTGGTGCATACCTTGTATCATATATCCATAGTTGTTAATGTTAGGTATTACGTGTATGCGGCTGACCCGAGGATTCGGATAGGGCATGGAAATCAATACAATACACGGCTCGGGCCTTAAGAACTTGTCGGTATTTCTAATTGATTTCTGAAACAAGTGACGAGATAACGATAGCAATAATGGTAGTAACAAAAGTAACTACGCAGCGGAATAAACACCATATCTAATATCCAATCAAACTGAACCAAAATAAACACAAAACAAAACCTGTTTTGAGGGGTGTACTTTGATCGAAACAAGACAGAAAAAACTGCAGCACAAACAGAACAGAACTGTATCCTATTCATGGCAGTAACACAGCCCTTTGCGGCGGCTGTGATGGTGGAGGCAGGAGGTTTATTGGCTGCAAACAGCAGCCTACTGCCCCTACAGAAAGCTGTTGGCGGCGGCAGTAGACAGCAGCAGTAATGCTGCTGTTCTCAACAGAAAACACACACAATCACACGAGCACAGTAATAATAATCAAAGTAGTAAAGAACACAACGATTTAACGTGGTTCGGTCAAGAATTGACCTACGTCCACTGGCTACGAACCAGGGTTTCTTTTTATTACTTTCAAGACTAAAAGATTACAAGTACAATATGTGGATATTTATAATAGAAGATAAAAAAAACTTAACAAAAATAAGTTGTGCCAGATTAGGGTTAGGGCGGCTGCCCCTAACCCCTTTCTGCAGCTGTCTGCGGGCTGTTCCAGGGCCCGACCCAAGATGGATCGGAGCCCACAACACAATAGTTAAAGCCGTGAGGCACACTCTAGGTAATTTATTAGGACTACGACCTAGGTAAGAAGCGCAAAAAAAGCGTGGGACTAAGAAAAAAAGTTCACTAAAACAAAAACAAATTTTAATTTATTATGTAATGAAAACTAAAACTTCTTTCAAACACAAAAAATTTCAAGACCATAATCTTCAACATAAAGTATTATAATCATCTCAATTACCAAAAAAACTCCAAAGTCAACTTGTTCATACTTGAAAACAAATAGTTCGTAAAGTAACAAAAAAGTTCATTATTATATAAAATCTTCATCTTCCTCCACTTCCTTATAACCTTCATCAATCAAATTTTTTGAAGAACTCAATATAGCGCGTGGGAAACCTTGATTCCTTGTTCGTTCCTAGGTAAGCGAGTTCCTTAGTTTATTTGATCAAATAAAAAAGCAACTTTGGTCTTGAGTCTCTAACTTTCGAATCCGAATGCTCGCGAGGGCTTTAAAAATTATTTATTACTATTTATAGTACTTGAACAACTTGCATAGGGATTTATTTCCTTTCTAAACGAAGCGCTGTATTTGGGACTGACCTTATTTTGATGGCCTAGTCCTACTAGACGATGACTTTTAACAACTACGGATATATCGTAAGTAGTTGAGCATGCCACAAACTGCATGCAATATAAAAAGTCATTATTTTAGATACTCACGTTACTCTCTAGTTCTATGCATTTTATTGTACATACATTATTTGGTTGCACAATGTTTAATGCCAATGCATGTCCCATAATTGTTGCAAGGTTGACTTACGTGGATATTAGGAAATCAACTCGAATTATAGAAATTGCAAAATTTGTCATGGACTTAATTAATGATTTGCCCTAGCTAATAGAATCCTAAATTCCTTGTTTTAAACATTCCTTCTTTATAGGGAGAGAAAGGGTAAAGGGAGAACATAACATTTTAGTTAGAAAACTTTATAGCTTTGTTAGAGATTTCTCGAAATAGATTTGAAACAATCTCACCTTTACGATGGATGGATTGGTACCCTTTGGTTTTGTCAAGGAGGTGACTTATTATGATTGACTTTTAGGTTGATGTGTCTGAACTAATGGTAGAAGCAGATAATTCAATTGGTGTGCGAATTAGTGGACCTCCAAAAGATTTTGTGAAGGGAAGCATTAACAAAACGCCCATTTCGTCCAGGGGGGTGGATGATTCTCAATCTATGGGAAGGACTTTTCCTGATGGTGCTTCAGACGGAGAATGGGTACGGGAACTCTTGATTGGTGCTCCCGCTCAAGTCATCCCACCTAGCTTTAAACAAGGAATGAATCTTGGAGACCTCAAGGTTTTGTATTTTACGATATTAAAGGCGACCTTCTTACTTATGAACGGGCGGTTCAGGGCCGTTCAGGTTATGTTTTATGTATAACAAAGTGTTTCTTTAATGCATAAAACCATTAAATCCTTTTTTTTAAAATCAATTATTGTTGAAATCATATTCATTTTTCTCACTAATTATATATGAAGTATTAACTTTTGGGACAAAAAGCCTGTTCAACGATAAAATTACAAATTTTGAATAGAAGGAACCTGCAATTTTGCTACCTCTACTAGATATTTTCGAATTTCAGAATTCCTGGTTGGGATGGATGGGTTATTTGTGGATTATTTTTAAACTTTTCATAGGGACATCCATGCTCTTGGGTTTGTGAAGATCGAAGTTTGCCCAAGACAATACCCGAGGTAATGCTTGTCATGATTCTTGTTTCAGGTGGTGGAATTACTTTTAGTAATATACAGTGATTACATTATGGATTGACAATGATGAAGACAAATAGTTAAACAAAGTTCTACAATAAGAGTCTTTGAAAATATACCAAAAAAAAGTTTTATTTTAATTATGATACATGGTTTAAGTCTCTTAAAATTAAAATAAACTCCTTTTTGAGGGTGGATGGAGTGGTATTAAATCATATTATATTTCTAGTTCATATTTTGTTATCTCTGCAGAATACTTTATCAGTTCAATTTGATGATTTATTTAAAAGAGCTTGGGAAAATGAAGTTACGGAACTACCCATTGATGGTATGCCTAATTCAACATCTTTTACTTTAGATTTTCGATAAGGTTATCTTTTTGGTGTTAAACAACCAAAATTGTTGCAATTTTGACCAGAACACTTATGAACGAGTTCAGGTTGTGTTTCAGGCTTCAGTCTCTAATGGGTTGAGTGTGTACAATTAAAAAATAGCTTAAATGGAAACAAGTTGAACAAGTTGAAAGTTGTCCAAAGTGTATTTTTAATGCATATAACCTCTTAAATCATTTACTAAAAGGAATTAGTTTACTATTAAAATTGTGTGATATGTAGTCTCTCTAATCATGTTTAACACACCATTACGTGTAAAAAGTTGGGAGTGTTGGACAAAAAGTTTCAGGTCAGCCTGACCTCTTGTACCAAAAATAGCTGTTATGACCTGTTATCCAACCTGCATTACCTGCTCATTTTGCCACCTTTTTAAGTTTTTATATTAGTTAGTCTATCTTTAGAATATTGAACATGTATATGTGGAAAAGCTTAAATGCTCAATGTTAGGTTTGCCCTCTTCCTTTTTGGCTTTATCCCATGTATCACAAGTTGCTATGTTTTGGAGGTCAATAACATTATTGGTTATGTAGGAGATACATCAGATCTTGAAATTAATGTAACTGAGGCGGGTACTCTAGATTCCATTCCAACAAAAGCCGAGAACAAGTCGGATTTTTCACTTGGCCATGAAGCATCTGTTATTGATCAGATTTTGTTAGAATCTGGAGGATTGACTAACGATTTGGATGAGCTGGGTGATGGTGGTCAAGAAAAGTCAAAGGAGGCACAAGTATATTCAAATGCTTTGAAAAAAATATTTTTTTGTTGATGTTCTCCTTAATGTGTGCCCTTTGTTTTGTAGGTCTGGGCTGTTACTGGAGGTAGTGATGGAGTTTCAGATCATTTTAATGAACTTGTTCCTGACATGGCTTTGGATTTCCCCTTCGAATTAGACGCGTTCCAAAAGGAGGTACCAATTATTGTTTTTTCACTTTTCATACCATTATCCACAGTTGTTAATATACTATATATATATGTGTGTGTGTGTGTGTGTGTGTGTGTATTGTAACCATTTCACACCAAAGTATTCTTTTGTGCTACGAGTACAGGCTATATGTTATCTTGAGAAGGGGAATCGGTGTTTGTGGCAGCTCATACATCTGCGGGAAAGACAGCTGTTGCAGAGTATGCGTTTGCACTAGCATCTAAAGTATGGTACCCCTCTGTATTCAGCCCATTAGATAATGTTAACTAGAAGTAACTAATCTCTGTTGTAAATGTTCCTTTTATATTATATCGTAATTTTATCAAATCACATTTTCAACAAATGCTTTTCTGCTCTGCACTGAGGTTAGTTTTCTAATACTAATGGATGGTTGTGTTAATGCAGCACTGCACAAGAGCAGTATATACTGCTCCCATTAAAACAATCAGCAACCAAAAGTACAGGGATTTTTCTGGAAAATTTGATGTTGGGCTTCTCACAGGGGATGTTAGCTTGAGGCCTGAGGCTTCATGCCTCATCATGACAACTGAAATATTAAGATCAATGCTTTATAGAGGTGCTGATATCATACGTGATATTGAATGGGTAAACTCATTCTTATCATCTTGTAGCTTGTTTCTTGATCGACTTTTGGTAACGTCAAACGTGTCAGAATGGTCTTGGGTCAAAATTGATAATTTTTTAAGCGTCCAAAATGGGTCAGATTGGTTGACAAACCATCACTTTTTTGTCCACTCTTTTAGACTTTATAAATAACTAATGTGATTAACATGATTAACAAACTACGCTCTTAAATCATAATAAATTTTTACTGTAGATCGATATAGGATGCAAGTATTTGGATACACTTTGGGAACATTCGACCTATTTGACGCTTTGACCTGTTTATTTGTAGCGTAGTTTTTCAAACTTGAACTAATTTTTAGTGACATGGTCGAATTGTTGGACTAGTCTTGATATAGTGCAAAATTAGAAGGACCAGTTTGTAAGTTTGTTTAATTTAATTGCTGGAGTCAGCAGATTCATATGTTTCGGTGGGCCCAAATTGGTTGAGTTATAATAGGATTCATATAGTTAGTTATTTACTTAGGGGTCAAGCAAATTTTAGTATAAATAGATCGTAGGTTCTCATTGTTTGTATTCGTTAGTAATATGATAAAAGATTCTTAGAGCGGAATTTCTACAACTGAGACCTGTGCCTACTAATCTGATATCAATTAAAAGCATCAATTGGTGACGTGTATCCAGAATCAATTGAGTAGTTTAATTGTCGATCAAAGCTTTCTGCTCGATCAAATAAGTTTTGCCGATCAAAGACCCTGATGTTAATTCTTCTGTTAGAACTTGATATTAAGTGAAAATCAGACTCGATTGTGATCCAAAGGACTGGATCAAGAACCGCGAACTCCGCTGACATACAACAGAAGAAACAGAACAGAGGACTCAGTATACACGCATGGCAGAACAACTTGTACCTGAGAAACCTTATCTATCTTGCTCCAATGCCCGATACTCACTTCGACCTATTACACAATCCAGACTGTCAAGAGGACTCAGTATTCGCGCTTTTCAAAACCAAGACAAGAGTCAGCCGTGTACAAGAAAGACTCCAACAAGACTTCCTGATTGTAGGAGTTTATGTCGATGACCTAATCGTCATTGGAATTGTAACAAAGTTATAGTATCCTTCAAGAAACAAATGGAATCTTAATTTGTGATGAGCTATCTCGATCTTCTATCATACTATTTAGGAATTGATGTAGCTCAAAACAGCAAGGAATCTCACTAAAACAAACTGGATAGGTGAAAAAATAACAGGCTGGATTTTGGGACTGTAACTCAACAAAATTCCATACGGAAGCAGGTTTAAAGCTGTCGAGAATGAAGGGGGGTGAACTGATAGACGCAACAGAATACAGGAAGGCTAACGGGTGCCTCCATGTTGCACACACTCTACCAGACTTGTCTTATTCAGTTAGATATGCAAGTAGGTTCATATAGGTCCTAGGGCATCTCAACTACATGCTAAAAAATAGATTCTTAGGCATATAAAAGGTTCCTCTGATCTGGGAATTCATTACCGAAGGAATAGCAGTGGAAAATTGCTCGATTTTAGTGATAGTAGCCATTTGGCCGATGTAGATGATGGAAGGGAAACTAATGATTTGATATATTCTTTCAATGATGGCTTGGATTCACAGAGACAAGAATAGTGGCGTCGTCTTGTGAAGCCGAATTGCCACATCTGTAGTCTGCCAAGTAATACGGTTGAGAGGACTACTCTTGGAAATAACTGGAAGGAAGGAGGAGCAGGTTGTGGCTAAAGTAGATACAAATCAGCCATGGCTTTGATGAAAATTCATGTTTTTCATGGATGACGTAAGCTTGTTAACACATGGTATCATTTCATAACACAGTGTTGAATGGGAGCAAATAAAGGGCGAACTAATTAGCAGGGACGAACAAAGGGCTGATATGCTTAGCATAGTGTTGCCTAGAATCAAATTCAAGAGATGAGAGAGATCTTGGGAGTAAATGACATGAAAGGATCAAATTCAAGATTAGGGGTGTGATTGTTGGACTAATCTTGAAAAAGTGCAAAACTAGAAGAGTCAGTTTGTAATTTCGTTAATTTAATCGTTTCTTATGTTAAGAGTTGAGTTATTATAGTTAGGATAGTTGTTATTTACTTCTTCAAGTTATAAAAACATATGGTAAGTTATCATTAGAGCATCACAGTAGTTTCTTGTTTTATGTGAGTGTGTCCTTTTATTATGGGGAATGATGTGAGTGAAGGAGAGAGAAAATTTATGGGGATTGTACCGTGATTCCTATATTTGGGGAAACACGGTACAACCCCCATAAATTTTTTTAGTATTTTAAAAGTGGTTTGAGTGGAGGAGATTTGAAAAAGTAATGATAAAGATATAAAAAGTATTATTTAATTAAAAGAGAGTAAAACGTAGTGGTTTTTAGTGTAAATATGGGGATTGGGAGGAGAACCTAGTGTGTGTGCTTGTATCGGTAGTTTTTATTAATAAAAGAGTTGTAGAGAGAGATTTGTACAACCGAGATGTGCATACTATGTGATATCGATAAAAGCTTCGTGAAAATGTCACCTCTACTTGTTCTTTGTGGTTCAACATTTCATCTAGGTTTCTACAATATTTAATCAATCACGTGACTGATTTCGTCTAAATTGGTGGTGGGTAGGTTATTTGATGAAGTGCATTATGTAAATGATGTTGAAAGAGGGGTTGTTTGGGAAGAGGTTATCATAATGCTTCCAAGGCATATCAATTTTGTTTCTCCTCTCTGACACGGTAATTCTTTTTATATTTACATATTCCAAGATTTTACATTATTTTGATATATATGATATGTAGTTCCGTGTCATTTTTACATTTAGGGAAAAAAAACAAAAAAATTTGAGTTGGGGGGTAAAAGTTTTAACATTATTGAATTTTGCTATTTATTTGTAGGTAACCAATACAATGAATTTGCTGATTGGATTGGTAGGACACAAACAAAAGCAAATCGTGTAACAGGGTAAGTGTCAAATAACATAATAATGATACCTTTAATACAAAGCTTCCGATTCTCATCTTTTCCATGCTGAATGCTTTTATTTATCATTACTAATATGATCGTAGGAATTGTCAATAGTCTTTCAATTTGTTTTCTAGAATTCCCGATATTCAAAAATTAGGGAGAGATCTTCATGGTAGATGGTCATGAAATAACTCCATTTAAGTATAGTATCTACATTAAGATATGAAGGATTCCTATTTCCCTATACCTTTTCTCTCTCTCTTAAGCATTTTAGTTTTATTGGTTAGTCATAAAATGATTTAACAATAATCGATTCTTATACATGAAGTATAGTTATTTAGTAGTTTTCTCAGTTGGGGAAAAAGTAGAAAGAAGAGCCATTGTTTTTCGAAAAACAACTGCGATGGAAGGGTTGGTGGCAGAAGGATGAAGGCTGATTAAGGGTTAGGCGACCAAAGTTTAATACCAAGTTAAACTTGGTAATTGTATCATGTATTATTGTACACTGATTACATGGATTATATAGGAAAAAAATACATATAGAAGCCTCTAATATAGACTAATGCATTAGTGTCTAAATTTCCTATCGTCTTCATGGCATGTGCCATTCTGGGTGAACAAGAGTTGTCATCACATCTTAATAACTAGGTAGGAATTAAAGGAAATAGTTAGCATGGGGTGAGAGTAGGCCACATAATCCTAAATAGGGTATGTGGTGACTAGGTTATTGCAAAAAGCATAGGTATATATATGGTGCACGAGGTGGGTCATAAATGCGTTTATGTAGATGACATAATAGTACTGCATGATGAGGACAAATTACAAAGCTCAAAAACAGTTTCTTCGCTCTCAGTTCCAAATCAAGGACTTAGGTCGACTTTGATACTTTCTTGGATTGAAGTATCGCCTCTCCACAAGGAACTTACTTCTCTCAACAGAAGTATGTTCTTGTATGTTGACTGATCGTGGTTTACTGCGCTGCAAAACCAGTAGATACCCCATGTTCATACCGGGAAGCTCCTCTGGGAGGACGAAAGCCCAAGAGGATCATGAACGATATAGGCGGTTGGTTGGAAAGCTTAACTATCTGACAGTTACCCGTCCAGATACTCTTTTGTGTTATTGTTCTAAGTCAGTTTATGGCCACTCCGTACACCGGGCACTGAGATGCTGATCATCGCGTACTGAGATATCTTAAGACTACCCAGGTCTAGGGATCTTGTATTCTGATCAAGGTCATTGTTGTGTGGTGCTTTTACGAAAAGAGGAGACGGGTGAATATTAGGGTTTTCTGATGTGATTGGGCGGGGGCCCTATTTCAAGACGATTTACAACCGGGTATTTTGTGTTCGTCAGAGGAAATCTAGTGTCTTGGAAAAGTAAGAAATAACATACGGTATCTAGATCAAGTGTTGAATCAGAGTATAGAGCTATGGCGGATGTTACTTCAAAATTGATTTGGATTTGTTGTCTTCTCAAAGAACTTGGGGTTTTTTCTAATGATTTGATAAGGTTGTACTGTGATAGCCAATCCACTATACACATAGCCAAGAACAAGTATTTCATGAGAGAGCGAAGCACATTGAAGTCGATTGTCATCTCATCAGGGATCGTGTAGTGGGCACTCTCGCAGACCCATCCATTAAAACTAATTCATGTAAAGACAGAATTTCAACTCGCGAATCTTCACGAAACCTTTTCAAAGACTCGAATAGATTTATATGTAGCAAGTTGGGCTAATCAACATATGCTCCAACTTAAGGAGTGTTAAATGTAAATATGTATAATTTTTAGTCTCTTTAGTAGGTTTGGCTCATGGCTCATAGTTTAAGTCCCTCCTATAAATAGAGGAGCTTCCTTAGTACAAAGTGATCAGTTTAGTTAATACATTCTTGTTCACATTGCCTAACAACCAAACACAGTCAAAATCCTCTTCCAACAATTAATAACTAGTTTTACTCTGTCCACGAGTCGAGTTGCAAGTTGTGTGAGCTTACGAAACAAACAGATCCACTTATTTAAAATACTAATCTAAAAAAACAACTAATTTATATACTAAAAAGTAATCACATAAGTTTATACCTTGGTTTGCTAACAATTGAGGTTGAAAATAATCACATAAAACAAAACTGAAACCAAGGGTGCAACACAACGGTGAGTCGGTGACGGATCTGGTGACGCCGACATCATTGCAGTCATGGCGAAATTGTAACGGATCTAGCATGGTGGTGCAACGGTGGAACGACAAAAAATAACAGATCCGTGACACCGGAACGTCAATGCAGTCATGGGGGAACTGTAACAGATTCGATAACGCAGCGACATCACGTGGTGGTGCAAGGGTGGAACGGCGGAGCTGCACCTTGCGACACACCCCCACTGAGAAGAAAGGAACAAAGAAAAACAGGGGTTGCCACGGCGAAAGGGCTGCGTCGGCGATGGGTGCGCCGGCGAAGGACGGTGGCGCCGTCGAGGGTGACGATGAGTTATGACGGGTGTGGTGTGAGAGGATTCGATGGGAGATAAAAGTCGATGGTTAGGAAGACAATTTTTTTTTTCTGTTTTGAGGGTAAATTGTAAACTATTCATTCAGCATCCTTCCCTTGCTTAACCATTAAGAGCTGAATGGACCATTAAGAGATTTTTTTTTTGAACCAAACCCCTCAACCTCTTACCGATTCAGAGGTGAGCCTTTACTGGTTCCTTTAAGAGGCTACCAAACAACCCTTAGTGATTTGACTTACCGAAAAAAAGACGATCAAGAAATTAGGAACAAACAGAACAAAAGACATGTTAGGCCTGTCGAATTACTAATGATCGTGCGAAGGACATGAGAATCCTTCAGCAAGTAATCTGTGAATGAGAAAACATGTGTGCTAGAATGAATACCTTGATTCCCAGTAATGTATACCCCAGATAAGTCAAAAGTAGGAAGTATTTGAGTGTGCCAACTTGGTTTGCATTTATTAGAAACACATAGCTAGGATCATTGGAGCAAATAATACATCTACCGACTCTTTCGTCTCCTATTGCAATAGAGGAAATTAGAAATACAAACAAAATTATTACCTTGGACTAGCAGTTGTAGTGTAGGCAAAAAGTCTCAACAAGGAGATAGCGACCGACAACAATTCTTGCAAGCATCTGGTGAGATTTGGAACCGTTAACAATGTTATGGAGATTCTAGCTTCAAGATTCGGCAAGATTTGGAACAATGAACAACGTTCTACAAGCTAGGCGAAACAAGCGGTTCGAGGGGATGTGACGATAACAACGAGTTCGTGAGACTCCGGCTTTCAATACGATATGGAATGAAAACGGCTACCATCATTAACTCTATGGTGGTTGTTTACTATAGACTTAATAAACTTCTCTTAACATCTAGTCACGATTACCATTATTTAAACAAAAACATGTTCAATTACATGAAAACCACGAATAAACTAAAACACCACGTACACGTAAGGAACCGTCTTGACATGTCAACATTCTTCGGTACCCATTATGCCTCTTGGCAGTATAACTTGTCCTTTAGTAGCATTAATACCTCGATAGTATAAGATCTTCAATAGTAACTTACCATCGATATGAACTTTGGTCTTTAGTATTACATTTTACTCTTCTGCACGATCTTGACTTCAGTACCAACTATACCATGAGTAGTAAGGTTCTGTTTTTTGGCGTGACTTCTGATCGCATCAACATCAGTCAGTGGGAAAACACTTGAGTACTTGTAATTAGTAGTGCATTTATACAAGGACCCTATTTTGTATGCCTTGAGATTATACCTGAAATCTAATGCATTAGCTCCAAAAGTGTGTTTCACAAGTATGTGCTGTCAATTTTGATGCTTGTATAGTCCAATTTTTAGTTATCTGTATTCATTTACTCTATTATATTTCCTTCTAGTGTCTTTGTCAAATGAGTTTGGGGATATCCCCAGATTCTGATTGTTACCACTTTCTGTTTTCATGCACAGCCCTACAAATGTGCTACTGCTTACTATCGGATATTACTTATTAACTTTTTTGACAGGACTACAAAGAGGCCCAGCCCATTAGAGCACTGCCTTTTCTATTCTGGAGAAATCTACAAAATCTGTGAACAGGAGAAATTTATGCCCCAGGGGTTGAGGGCTGCTAAAGATGCCCATAAGAAAAAAACTATGACTACATATGTTGTGGTTCTGGATCACTTGCAACACCAAACTCAGAAATCAAGAGCTTTAGTTTATGAGAGGCAAACAAAACAAACAAAACCGGTCCCCAGAACTTTGTTGGTACGGGTCGCGCCAGCCAAGGACATAACAACTGGGGCTCGAGAATTTCTGAAAAATCTTTGTGGTTATCTCTTATTAATAAGTTGTCAAAGTCGTCTCTTTACCTGTACGAACAATGTATCTTTACTTGCAATATATTATTCATTTTTGTTAAAAACAAATACTTTTATAGGTCGTGATATTTTGTTTTTCAAGAACGTTGTGACAAATCAGCTGATAATCTGCGTGAAACTGACCTTACAAGTCGATCGGAAAAAAAAGCGAGATTCGTATATTCTGTGACAAGGCATTTCTCGTCTAAAGGGATCTGATAGGAACCTTGCAGGTGACCTTATTAAATTATAGATTCGAGTCAATTTTGACACCAAATGTATGCTGTTAGGGTTGCTCAAAACTGAAGAACTGAACCAATCCCGACAGAAAGGGGATATGTTCAGTTTGCTTCTGAGTTGAACAGTTCCTCAACAATCTGTACATTTGTTTGAAACTGGAACCAAACTATTTATCTTAGTTTTATAAAATGAAAAACATCACATTTTTGGTTCATAACTTTCGAATTAACTAAACCCAATCATGTCTATGGTTTGCAATCCGACAACAGTTCGAAAATGGAACCAAACGGTACCAGCTTCATGAATTGCTTTATTTTCTGTTCTACTATGTTTGAGTTTTCGGTACTTGAGATTTGGTAGAATAATGGTATATATTTTGTTAATTGACAATAGTTGTGAGAGTCCAAGGTCTTCTTCATAGAGGGATTGGTGTACATCATGCTGGCCTACTCCCAATTGTCAAGGAAGTAGTTGAAATGCTTTTCTGTCGTGGTGTTATTAAGGCAAGTTTCTTTGTTTCAATTTTCATTCTTTCTTTTCAATAAATTAATGCAACTTTCTTTGTTTCAGTTTTCATTCATTTCAATATTGTTCGGCGCTATATGTACCAAATAGTAGAAAATGAGTGTCCACATGTTATTTGTTTAGTTTTTATGTTGTTATAAATTTATTAGGAATGATGATTTATTATTTGGAGTTTTTTTCCATTGTATCCCTTTATTCACTGCCTGTATTTTTGATTTTGTAGGTTTTATTTTCAACCGAGACATTTGCAATGGGGGTTAATGCCCCTGCTAGAACGGTGAGTCACACGTATTTATTTTTCAATCTTCTTTATCAGGTTTTTGATCATCGAAAGCTTTATAAGGTGGCAGGTTGTATTTGATAGTATAAGGAAATTTGATGGAAAAGAATTTAGACAGTTATTAGCAGGAGAATATACACAGATGGCAGGGCGTGCTGGTAGGAGGGGACTTGATAAGATGCAGGGTTCTTGTTGTTGTGTGGTGGTGATGATATTCCAGTGAGACTGATTTAAAGAATCTTATAACTGGCAGTGCAAACAGCTGGATCTCAGTTTCGATTGACCTATATATGATAAGCATCTCCTTCGTGTTGAAGAATTAAAGGTACACACACAATCATTTGTCAACCAACAAAATTTCCCGGTTTCTTTTTTACTTAGCTGAATGTGTATTAAAAAAACGTTCACCCCTACCGGCTCTCTCTCTCTAAACAACGTTCACCGACCACCGGCGACCTACGCCGACCCACCCTCACCGGCGACCTCCGCCGACCAAACCCCACCGACCGGCCCTCTCTCTCTCTCTCCAAACGGATCTCTCGCGCCAGGTACGTTAATCCACCTCAAAGACCATCTCACCGGCGACCTCGCCGACCTACCTCAACGGCGGACCACCGCGACCAAGTCAACCAGTCGACACCCCCCTTCGCCAAACCAACAGTCAACACCCCCACCGCCTACCCAGTCACCACCGCCCACCTGACACCAACGCCCACCCCGTCACCACCGCCCACCCAGTCACCACCGCCCACCCCACACCATCGCCTACCCCACACCATCGCCTACCCACCACAATCGCCTACCCACACCATCGCTTACCCGTCACCACCGCCTTACCTGCCCTCCACCGGTTACCACATCACCGCTAGCCACCACCACCTTACACCCTCACACCTTCATGCCCCGCCCCTGCCCTCAACGGTCATCGACCATCACCACCTCTCCAACCACCATCACAGAAACTCATAGCCTCAAGCCACCACGTACCAGCATAAAATCGATCAATTATAAAGTTGGGTGTACATTTGGTGAGATCGAATCTGCTCGGGTTTGCATATCTTTTTTACGCGCCTTTAATTTAATTATATCTTTAAATCTTTTTCGTGTAGATTGTTTGGCTGGATTAGGGGTACCAGCATTTTTGGTTTTGAATAGGGGAAGGCATCCTCTTTTTCTAGGATTTTTTTTGGATTTTTCTATCATCGGTGTGATTTGATTTTTTGGGTCTTGATTACTGTGTGTGCCCCTAGCGTATTGTTGATCACGTGTGACAGTTCCTTTTGATTGTGCTTTACTGTGCTCCGTTTCTTTCTAGTGTGTTGTCCGTGTTTTTTTGGTGGTTTTAATGGACTCTGTCTGGTATAATAGATAGTAGGAGCCATTATGCTGCCCCGAGATCTGTTCGGTGAGGCGAGGTGCGAAGACAGGGAATAAGGTTTGTAGATTAAGAGTGGCCTCGTGGAATGTAGTAACCCTAACTAGTAAGTTACTAGAGTTAATTGATGTACTGAAGAAACGTAGGGTCCACATAGCGTGCCTGCAGGAGACTCGATGGCGGGGTGGGAGAGCAAAAGAGTGCAATAGTTATAAACTATGGTATTCAGGGTCTGATGGAACGAAAAAACGGAGTGGTTTTCTAGTTGCTAAGGAACTTCAAGATAATGTAGGGAGGTGAGGTGAGAAGATAGAATGATAGAATTATGTTGTTAAGAATAGTAAAGGGAGATGAGGTAGTGACGGTAGTTAGTGCGTATGCGCCACATGTGGGACAGGGGAAACGGAAAGAAAAACGTTCTGGGAGAGTTTAGACCACGTTATGGGCGACTTACTAGAGAAGAAAAGTTATACATAGGAGGAGATTTTAGTGGACATATTGGAACGGAGTAGGTTTTCTAGTTGCTAAGGAACTTCAAGATAATGTAGTGGAGGTGAGAAGATAGAATGATAGAATTATGTTGTTAAGAATAGTAAAGGGAGATGAGGTAGTGACGGTAGTTAGTGCGTATGCGCCACATGTTGGACTAGGGGAAACGGAAAGAAAAACGTTCTGGGAGAGTTTAGACCACGTTATGGGCGACTTACCTAGAGAAGAAAAGTTATACATAGGAGGAGATTTTAGTGGACATATTGGAAAGGATAATGAGCATTTCCAACTGGTGCATGGAGGCTAACACGCAGATAGACTATTTATTGATGAGGAGAGAAGATCATAGTTCGTGGAAGGACTGTAAAGCAATCCCGGGAGAGACGGTTGTGACGCAACACCATATGTTGGTGGCGGATATACGCGTCAAGAGGCCAATTGCCCAACAGAACAGAGAGTACATCCAAGATCAGATGGGGTCAGCAAAGACGAAAAGATTATCATTTTTAGAGATAAAGTCATACAATGAACCAAACTGGGCCACAGGATGACGCAAACCAAAAGTGGGAGGTTATGGCAATAGGTCATCAAGCAGTAAAGAACGCTGGAGTTAAACAAAAAGGACAGTGGTCATAAGGATCATGGGGGGAACGAAATTGTACAGGAGAAGATACGTATCAAACAACAGTTTTAGAGAGCTTATACGCTGTAACAATGAGGAGGTACACGCAGAGCTAAAACAAAAAGTACAAGGAGGCTAAGCGACAAGCGAAAAAATCGATGTCAGAGGCAAAGAACACGGCGTATGAAATGATGTATAAGCGATTAGAGACGAAAGAAGGAGAGCATGACATGTTTAAGATAGCCAAGGCAAGAGAAAGAAGAAGACAGGACCTGAGAATGGTCAAGTTCATAAAGGCTGCGGATGGAAAGGTTTTGGTGAAGGAGAAAGACATCAAGGTGAGATGGAAAACTTACTTCGATAACCTATTTAACATAAGGAATCCAAATCAACAAACTGAGATAGATAGAACGACCCAAACAACGCAACAAACCAATCTATTGTAGAAGCATCACAGTTGACGAAGTTACAAGAGCTATGAAGAAAATAGGAAGGGCTAACGCGGTGGGGCCAGACAACATACCGATTGAAGTGTGGAAATGCCTGGGTGATGAGGGTCTCCAATGGCTAACAGATCTATTCAACACTATCTTTAAGACAAGTAAGATGTCAGACCAGTGGATAACCAGTGTCATAGTCCCCATATATAAGAAAAAAGGAGATCCAAGGTGCGAAAACTACAGGGGAATAAAGCTTTTAAGTCACACGATGAAACTATGGGAAAGAGTTATTGACACGAGAATTAGACGGGAAACCAGATAGCAATAAACCAATTTGGATTTATGCCAGGACGCTCTACAACAGAAGCCATACACGTCATAAGACGGATAATGGAGAAATATAGAGAAAAGAAAAGGGACCTCCATATGGTATTCATCGACCTAGAAAAGGCCTATGACAGTGTTCCGCGGCAACTAATTTGGGAAAGTCTACGACTTAGAGGGGTACCAGAGAGGTATATCAAATTAATTAAGGATATGTATGACGGGGCAAAAACGTGTGTGCGAGCACGGTAGTAGACACAGACTCATTCTCAATGGAAGTGGGACTCCACCAAGGATCGACATTGAGCCATTTCTCTTCGCACTAGTGTTGGATGAGATGACTAAGTCTATACAACAGTCAGTCCCGTGGTGCATGCTCTTTGCGGATGTATTGTCTTAATATCAGAATCTAAAATGATACTTAACGACAAGCTAGAGCAGTGGAGATCAGCGCTAGAGAGCAGAGGATTAACGATAAGTCGCTCTAAGACGGAATACATGCATTGTAACTTTGGTGGCGACGAGGAAGAGGACACCCAAATTAGTATCCAGGTATGCGGTCCCACGAACATCTAGGTTCAAATACCTGGGCTCGTACCTGCAGGAGGACGGAGAGATACACAGCGATGTAGCCCACGTGTCCAAGCAGGATGGTGCAAGTGGAGAGCAGCATCAGGGATCTCATGTGATAAGAGGTTTCCAGCAAAACTTAAGGGAAAACTATACAGAGTGGCTGTACGCCCAGCTATGCTATATGGAACAGACTGCTGGGCCATAAAGAAAACGCACGAGAAACAAATAGAGGTTGCGGAAATGCGAATGCTAAGATGGATGTGTGGCCATACAAGACTGGATCGGATAAGAAACGAAGTGTTTCGATAGAAGTTAGAAGTGGCTTGTATTGCAGATAAAATACGAGAGGGAAGATTAAGATGGTATGGACATGTTAAGAGGAGACCAATGGCAGCACCGGTTAGAGCAGTGGAGAACATCATCCTAGAGGGTAAGAAGAGTAGAGGAAGACCTAGGTTGACTGGGAAGAGATAATAGGCGAGATATGGTACACTTGCACCTCTCTGAGCACATGATCGAGGATAGGAGTGAGTGGAGGCGTAGAATTAAAATTAAGGACTTTTAGTGGTTTCTGTAGCTAGGAAGGGACTTTGATTACTTGTTACGGGGCTGATGTGTATGTAGTACACCTCGACCTCTTTAGGGGAAACTTGCTGCTTCTCTGATGTGCTTGTTCATTTTATATTTCCTTTTGGTGATATTTTACTGTTTGTTGTATGTTGTGTGCTGGATCATATATCATATATCATATATCGTATGTTTGATATATGCTGATTCGCTAGCGTTATTGCTTTTGTTATCGAGCCGGGGGTTTCTTTGGAAGCGGTCTCTCTACCTATCTGGATAGAGGAAAGACTCGCCACCACCTACCCCTCCCAGACCCTGCTCTTGAGTGAGATATACTGGGTTTGTTGTTTGTTTGTTTGTTTTGAATGTGTATTGAAAGTGACTGTTTTTGGATATTCAGAAGACAGTGATTAGGCGTACTTATACCTTTTGACGTCCTATTAGGTGGATAAACATTGTAGTGTTCCACAAGCATTTAAATATACTGAATCACCAAAAGGACATTTATGTAACTGAGACGTTTTGTGAAATATGTGGGTGATATTCTTTCAAATAAGGTAAAAAGTGGGTGAATAGGCGAATAATCTTATGGCCTTGATAATTTGAAACTTATTGTGCCCCTATTTTATTGGAAACAGCTTCAGCTTATGGCAATTACTAAAACTTATTATTGTGAATATAAGTTGCAATAATCTGATAATTTGTCTAAAGCAGTAATTTGGACAAAATGATAATATAATAAGATTAGTATCAACACTAAGCATGCTACTATAATAACCAAATAGGGGGTTCTGAGAAAATCATACTAAAGCCATTGAAAGTAATTCATATTTGAATTTTGGTAATTTCTACTGAGAAACCGCTACAATACTAACACCACTAAATGGATTTTATTAAGTTCATTTTCAAAGATGAATTATTTTTATAACGCGTTTTGAGAGTTCAATGGATTCTTTAACGTTTCAAGAATTGGTAGGTGCAGTCACATTTTTTTTTTGAAGTCGAGTGATCAATTTAGAAATGGATTAAAGGTGTATTGGACATTTACTTAGACGAGAGGCGACCCTTTTTCTTTCTTGTTTTCGTTTAAGGGGTGACTGGATTTGGTTTTAAACCAATTAGGGTGATTTGAAGTTGAGTATTTGGGTAAACTAAAAGGTGTATTGGACATTTACTTAGACGAGAGGCGACCCTTTTTCTTTCTTGTTTTCGTTTAAGGGGTGACTGGATTTGGTTTTAAACCAATTAGGGTGATTTGAAGTTGAGTATTTGGGTAAACTAATTGTTATTATGTTACTTGATCATTTTTAAATATTTGCCAAAAGGATTTGGATGATTATGTGGTTTCTGTTAGAAAACTGATTATCGAGATCTTGGTCAAAGAACGCCCAGGTGCAAGGCAACCTTAGGCTTATCACCCTGTGTTTCAAATGACGTAAGGTGAGCGGCATATGGAAAGTGAGCACCTAGGGAGGTTTTAGGGTGAGGTGAGACTACGGCTTCCTGGCTTCTTGTACCAGTAGAGATGGAGATGTGTTAGGATCGACAATAGATGAATATGTTAAGATCGATGATATATGAAATGGAGATGAAATAGTGATACGGATGGTCCGGTGGAGATGAAATTGTGGAGAAATGGATACCTATAAAAAGTAGACGGCTGTACATTTTCAGGGTCACATCAACTATTTATTTGCCTTTATTTCTTTCCTTGTAACTAATTTACATTTCATCTTTAAATCTTTAATGTTATAGTTTTATCAAAGTTGACCCTAAACATTTTATAACTTGTTTGTTTTCTTCTTGTTTATTGACTTTTATGGATTTTTCTTATAGCTTGGTTAGCTGTACAATGAGTATATCATAGGGATTTTGTTTCTTAGATTGTACATATAGGTTATTTAGATATTAAACCATATACTTAGTTTATTTTGCCTAGATTTTGAGTAAATGATGCTAGAAACCTATGATAAATATATTAAAATTCTATATAATAAATTGCTGCTCGTATACCAAAAAGGGTGCGCTTTTGCACTTTGCGTCTCAGTTTAAAGACCAAGATTGAGATATATTTAATATTATCTATCCCGTAGGTTTATACCTAATATTTAACACACAGTAATTAAAATGAAAACACACATGTTAACAAGCCTATTGAAGGAGGAAAAAGACAAAAAAAGTATGGTTTAATGTTTTAATCCTAAAAGTTCATTATCTGACATTGTGCTAAAAACTTTAGGTGGAGGACATGCTAAAAAGAAGTTTTGCTGAATTTCATGCTCAGAAAAAACTACCAGAGCAACAGCAACTGCTGATGCGAAAGCTTGCTCAGCCTACAAAATCTATCGAGTAAATCTATTCTTAATTTTTCATCATGTTCATATGTAAATTATAATTCCTTATGCGAAGTTTCTTGTATGCTTGTGTCTCAAAACTGGCAACTCTTTGGTCGTGATCAAAATGAAGTAATTCATATTAGTTCAGTAGTATCTACTTATTGAATAAAATGATTTAGGAGGTTGTATGCTTAAAAACCCAGTTTTGGCTCGTTTCGTTTTTAGCTAATTTTCATTTTACTAGTTACAGAAAATTATAATTATAGCCTCAATTGATCTGTGCATATGTAAGGAATCGAAATTGCTATCTCTAGAAGCTAGCTGGTGCAGGATTGTGAGGATCAATAGTGTTTGTTCAACAGTTCAGTTAATATGAATTCAGTTATCGAGTTAAAAAGAATAATTTTTTTTTATGGGTAGGTGCATAAAAGGTGAGCCAGCTATTGAGGAATACTATGAGTGGTACTTGGAGGCTGAGATGTATAGCAACCAGATCACCGAGACAGTCTTGCACTCTTCAGTTTCTCAACCTTTTCTTATGCCAGGAAGACTTGTGGTTGTAAAATCCAATCATGTGAGTTTTTTTCTTCACCATCATTATTATCTTACATCATTAACACCATTTTTTTCCTGATTATCAGAGGTGGTTTCTTTAGGCCATTTATGTAGAAATGGGTTAATTTGAGTATAATTTCATCCTGTAACTAGCCTGCTCTCAGTAAATTTCTATTTAGGGAAAGAATTTTCCTTTATTTGGCTATTAACTTATAACATATGCCCTTTAAACGTTGTTTTTGGAGCATGTTACCTTATACAAAAGTGGAGCGGAAGTACTTTCCTTTATAATGTGCAATTGACTGCAAGTATAATTTTAAAAAAGGGGTAAATGGTCATTAAGAAAAAAAGAGGTGTGTTATATGTCTATCCATTGTAGTGTCCGAATGGTTTAAAGATAGGACCACTTGTTTAATAGTACTTTAGGTTTGTTTTCAGAAGGATATAGGTACCAAGTTGTGATACATACCAGCGGGTTGACCCAGCTGCTGGGCAGTTCCAGCAGGGTTTTTGGATCCAAATTGACCCAGTCAAAGCAGTAATCAGAAATGTTTGCAAGTCTGGAGATTATGGGGAGGGAAGTCACAAGCAGTTGCATCTGCACATTAGAAATAGGACCTGTTTCTTTTTGTTTCTTCACTTCTGATTTACACTTGGGTTGGTTTTAGTTAGGAGACTATCCCATCTCGAATTGGGTTGTTTTGTGTAATTTTTTCGGAAATCAAACAACCGATTTTTAGGCTCTATCATTGGTTCCACTGCCGGGAATTTCAACATGGTGCAGACCCGGTGCAGTTCTGGCGACAACCGTGGAAACAACCCTGATTTGATTGCAACCAAATTAGCAGCAATTGCTCTTAAGCTGAATCCCTGGAGTCCCTGAAAACCGATGTTGCAGCCAAGGTTTAAAAGAACGGAATCGAGCCTCGAGGCGTTTTCCCATCGCCTCAAGGCGTAAACCCGAGGCGGAAATAAAAAATAAATATAAAAATTATATATCTTATAATTAACTGACTTGATGTTAACGTTAGACTCTATTTAAGTCCATTACCCAACTTAATGAACTTAAAGGCCCATTTAAAAAAAAATAAATCTTTGCTCACATAAAAGAAATATTCTCAAATTTAGTTTTTATCCTCAAATCAAACCACAGTTTGCAACCGATTCCAATATATCGTTCCTCCACACCTCCACTCTTTGGAGCAATAGGTAACAAAGAACTAAAGGCTTACAGGTCCGGATCCAAGGCTTGCAGGTATGAAGACTGTAGATTTGTTGTAAAAATCAGCCTATGCGGTAGATTAATCGGGGATTAATCGGTAGTTGGTCCATTTACCTTGTCGATTTAAACTAATCGGTACCAAAAATTGGTAGTCGGTCCTAGGCGGCATTAATCGGGACTAATCGGGATTAATCGGTAGTAATCGCTAGTAATTGGATCAATTTTTCTAGGTAGTCAAAGTCGGTCAACTATGTTTTTCTGCTTCTTGGTCAACATCGGCCCTCGCCGGTCCTCATTTGCCAAAAATCGTTGGTTTTTGCGAGAATCCGACAACTCTCCGGCCAGATTCCAGCGAGATGCAAAATTTCCGACGGAATCTCGGAAATTCCATGAAAAACATGAAATTTCGGGCCAAATATGTGTGCGTGTATACAATACCTACATACCTACATACCTACATACATACATACATAATACATATATACATATATATACATACATATATATACATATACATATATATGTTGGGTTTGTGAAGGCTTTGGGCTTGGGCCCATATTTAGTTTTCTTGTTAATTAAATAGTTAACCCTAATTAGTCTCTATATATACCTATGTCATGTATTGTAATCTTTTGTACTGAGCAAATAAAGAAAACCCTAGTTGCAGCCCGTGGACGTAGGTCACACCGACCGAACCACGTTAAATCCTTGTGTCGTTTATTGTTCTATTTCTTCTGCGTGATATTCGCTTGTGCGTGTTCGTGTGTTGGTTCCGCTGCGCCGCTTGATTCCTAACAAGTGGTATCAGAGCTTAGGCTCGTTGAACACACGATTAGTTGCACTGATAAACAATTCGTAGAAGGAGGTTTGCGTCGAAGTCGTGCCGTCATAACGTTTTGTTGCTGTTGTTGCTTGTGCGCAGTTTCTTTTCTTCTTAGGGATTTGCGTTGGTAGCAGGAAAAGAAAATCAAGTTTTTTCTTTAATTGGAGCCCACGTGAAAGAAGCAGACTATTTTAATGGAGTTGTCTAGTTCTTTGGGCCTTTAATAAAAGATTTGGGCCTATGCATCTCTTGGTGTATTTTTATTCAGTTGACCAACTCAAGCAGACGCATTAAGAAAAAAGAAAAAGTACCAAGTTAAATTCTTTGAAGCCGTCGATTAGGGTTTGGTGAAAAAACTCTTGGATTCGCCGGGTAAAGGTTAGGTTTTGTGTTTTCAAGTTTCTATTTTTTGACGAATTATTTATCAACTGTTTTGGGGAACCGTGTTTTGTGAAAGAAAAGTACGTTCGGGTTTAGATTTGTCTGCAAAGGTTTTTTGTAGGAGCAAATCGGTCAATTGACAGTGTTCAGTAGAACAGTTGTCAAGTTCAGGCCCGTACCATTGCTGTGTCTGTTCACTGTTTCGATTTGCTTCTTGTTTGCTGTTTGAGATGGCTGAAGACGGGAAGGTTGTGATCGAAAAATTTAACGGTTCTGATTTCAATTGGTGGAAAATGCAAGTAGAAGCATTGTTATGTCAAAAGGACTTGGATATGGTACTAGAAGAAAAACCTGCGAAAATAGAACAAGCTGATTGGGAATCAAAGGACAAGAAGGCTCGTGCGGTTATTACATTGGCTTTGACGAAAAACGTTGCTTTTAATGTCATTAAGGAAACCACGGCTCGTGGTATGATGACTGCCTTGTCAAATATGTATGAGAAACCGTCTGCAGCGAATAAGGTGTTCTTGATTCGAGAGCTGGTGAACACAAGGATGAAAGAAGGAAGCTCAGTGATTGCTCACATTAACAATCTAAATTCAATATTAACAAGACTTGTATCTGTTGGAATTAAGTTTGATGATGAAGTTCAGGCTCTACTGCTGTTGTCGTCTCTGCCTGATAGTTGGTCTGGAACTGTGACTGCAATTTCAAGTTCTGTGGGGACTAAGGGTTTCACTCTTAATGGTATTCGAGATCTGATTATGGGTGAAGAAGTCAGAAGAAAGAACTCGGGTGAATCATCCAATAGTGAACTACTAAATGTTGGCAGGGGTCGGGGTAATAACAGGAACAGTGGGAGTCGGGGAAGAAGTTCATCTAAAACTAGGAAGAATGTGAAGTGTTGGAGCTGCAATGAGGTGGGACATGTTAAGAGTCAATGTCCGAATAAGAAAGAATTAAACACTGCTGCTGGGGATGTTTTTGATGATGATGCATTGATACTCAGTGTGGAAAATAGTGTGGACTCTTGGGTCATGGATTCAGGGGCTTCGTTTCACGCCATGGACAACGGGGAAACGATGATGAATCTGAAATATGGTGATTTTGGAAAGATACGATTAGCCAATGACGAGATACTTGAGGTAACGGGAATGGGTGATATTGATCTGGTTACTTCATTGGGTACTACATGGAACCTAAAGAATGTCAGGGTGATTCCGGGGTTGAAGAAGAAACTGATTTCAGTTGGTCAGCTGGATGAACAAGGACTGGAAGTGAGGTTTGGTAGTGGTAAATGGAGGGTGATCAATGGTAATCTGGTTATTGCTCGTGGTATGAAGCGTGGGTCATTGTATATGGTGGGTACCTGCTGAGGGATGCATGACAAAATCCGGTTCGCTAAATCTAGTGCTAAGAGAGTTCATTTTGCAAACATGAAGTCTGTAGCAGGGATGTTAGGTGAACGAGTTCAGAAGTCTAAACCATTCAGGGGATTCGGTGACAGTGGGAGCACGGGACGTGTTCCGGGTACAGTTACAAAGAACCGTTGGGTTTTAAAGACTGCGACTGAAAAATTATCTCCTGGTTATTGTTTGCTGAATTTGGAGAGTGATGGTGATCCTCGTGTGTCTTTGAATCCGGTGGAATGTCCAAACCGGTTAAGATGGAGGATGAGTCGTTGGCAGCACTAGCCAAGACTGAGTTGGAGCTCGGGGGAGCTTCAACTGACCCTTCTGGTACTTGATGATGAGGGGTCGCTGCAACTAGGAGATGTGATAAAGTCTTAGCTTGTTCTCAGGGAACTGGAGGCTTGGAAGACTTGTTTAAAGATTACTGAAGTTACTGGACGACTGGGTTGCTTTGTACTTGAATAGCGGGCTAGAATTTATCGTAAAGCCTTCAAGTGGGAGATTGTTGGGTTTGTGAAGGCTTTGGGCTTGGGCCCATGTTTAGTTTTCTTGTTAATTAAATAGTTAACCCTAATTAGTCTCCATATATACCCATATCATGTATTGTAATCTTTTGTACTGAGCAAATAAAGAAAACCCTAGTTGCAGCCCGTGGACGTAGGTCACACCGACCGAACCATGTTAAATCCTTGTGTCGTTTATTGTTCTATTTCTTCTGCGTGATATTCGCTTGTGCGTGTTCGTATGTTGGTCCGCTGCGCCGCTTGATTCCTAACAATATATACATACATACATATATACATATATATACATACATACATATATACATATACATATATACATACATATATACATATATACATACATATATACATATATATATATATACACATATATATACATATATATATATATACACATATATATACATATATGTACATACATATATATACACACATATATATATACATACATACACACACACACACACACACACAAATATATATATATATATATATATATATATATATATATATATATATATATATATATATATATATATATATATATATATATATATATATGTATGTCTATATATTTATGTATGTATGTCTATATATTTATGTATGTATGTCTATATATTTATGTATGTATGTCTATATATTTATGTATGTATGTCTATATATTTATGTATGTATGTCTATATATTTATGTATGTCTGTATGTCTATATATTTATGTCTGTATGTCTATATATTTATGTATGTCTGTATGTCTATATATTTATGTATGTATGTCTATATATTTATGTATGTATGTCTATATATGTATGTATGTATATGGATACATACATGTATCTACCTACATACATACATCTATATACATACATATAGATACATACATATATATAGATACATAGATATAGATACATATATATAGATATAGATGCATATATATAGATACATATATATATATAGATGCATATATATAGATACATATATATATATATATATATATATATATATATATATATATATATATATATATATAGATACATATATACATACATATATATATATAGATACATATATATACATACATATATATATATATATAGATACATATATATACATACATATATATATATATAGATACATATATATACATACATATATATACATACTGCAGGATCGAATATGGGTGGTTTTTCTCTCAGCTCACTGTGAACAACACTCAGCAAGTAGTCTATGAAGAGTTGATCACAATATAACAAGTAACAAGCAGTAAGAAAATTAACACAGGAAGTAAATTTTCAAGGTACTTTTATATATTGCTTCTCAACTCAAAGGATTACAAGACTCTTGGACTCAAATCTCTTTTTTTAAAGAGTTACAAGGAGAAGATATATATAATACTACCTACAGCCGGATATACTTTGATACCAGCTGGACACCTCTAACCTTACATCTATACTACAAGACTCTAGGTGAGGTCTTTCAGACATTTTGCCTGAGAGTTGGTAGTCAGGACATGTCCCTGACTTACCTTTTGTCACCAACTAAAGTTGGTAACATGTACTATCATAAAAAGGTGAACAGTAGAATAAAATATGGTCAACAACATGGCTCTTTAGGAAGATGTCATGCTGTATCAGAGGTCTGCAGCGGACTGTCAGGGACCATACTTTTATCTGCTGGACATAGCAATGTCTTCCAAAGGATAAAGTACTTCGGAAGAATAACTTCTTCCGAAGCCACTTTTACTTCGGAAGACTGCTTCTTCCGAGGCTTGGAGTCTTCTTTGTCTTCGGAAGCTCAGACTTTGTCTTCAGCTCTTTCATCAGACTTTGTCTTCGGAAGCTCAGACTTTGTCTTCAGCTCTTTCATCAGACTTTGCCTTCGGAAGCTTTCAGTCTTTGTCTTCAGCTCTTTCAGCAGACTTTGTCTTCGGAAGCTTTCAGTCTTTGTCTTCAGTAGATATCTTTAGCTGTTGGCTTCAGCTGTTGTCTTCAGCAGTTGACTTCAGCTTTTGCCTTCAGTAGATATCTTCAGCTGTTGGCTTCAGCTGTTGTCTTCAGCAGTTGACTTCAGCTTTTGCCTTCAGTAGATATCTTCAGCTGTTGGCTTCAGTGTTGTCTTCAGCAGTTGACTTCAGCTTTTGCCTTCAGTAGATATCTTCAGCTGTTGGCTTCAGCTGTTGTCTTCAGCAGTTGACTTCAGCTTTTGCCTTCAGTAGATATCTTCAGCTGTTGTTCTTCAGACTTTCGGAAGATTCTTTGCTCAGCTTCGGAAGCCTTTGAGTGTAGTACCAAAAATGACTATGTGAAGTAGTTTGGTTGCACCAGCCTCATCATTTCATATACATATATAATTATATATAGATACATATATATACATACATATATAATTATATATAGATACATATATATATATATATACATTCATGTGTATGTGTACATACATATATATACATACATGTCTATGTATACATAGGTATGTATACATAGGTATGTATACATACCTATGTATATGTTTTGTTTGTCTGCCTCCCATCACAACCAACCAAGTTGTGATGATGTTTGTGTCTAGGACAGTATTGCACCTCTTTGACCACGAGTCGCACGGGTGGGCTTGTCAGGCCAAGTAGTAGTACCCAGCATTTCCCGCTAGTTACAAATATTAACGATCCGAACGTGTGAGGGCTTTCATGGTATACTAACACAACTTATCAATGTAAAGCGCTTGTGGAAAACAATATGCTATCTCCCCCAAAAAGGAAGTAAGTAAAACTATAAAACAGTAGGGCTTGAACTCACCTGGTGTTCCAACTGAATATTCAGACAATAAAAAGAAAACGGAAAAAATTGAGATAGTTATGAATTCCATTGAGTTTCCCTTATTTCATCGAACAACCCAAAATTCAGTTATTTCAACTACATTAAATGATCTTTCAAATTGGTCAAGACTCTCTAGTTTATGGCCGCTTCTTTATGGTACTAGTTGTTGCTTCATCGAATTTGCTTCACTAATAGGCTCACGATTCGACTTTGATCGTTATGGACTAGGACTCGATCTATGTATACATAGGTATGTATACATAGGTATGTATACATAGGTATGTATACTTACCTATGTATACATACGTATGTATACATACCTATGTATACATACATATATGTATGTATCTATGTATAGGTATGTATACATACGTATATGTATGTATCTATGTATATCTATCTATCTATATCTATCTATGTATCTATGTATCTATGTCTATGTATATCTATCTATGTATCTATGTATCTATGTCTATGTATAGATATCTATGTATATCTATCTATGTATATGTATGTATGTATATGCATATATATCTATATATATGTATCTATCTATATCTATCTATGTATCTATGTATATGTATCTATGTATATCTATCTATGTATCTATGTATATGTATCTATGTATATCTATCTATATCTATCTATGTATCTATGTATATATATCTATCTATATCTATCTATGTATCTATGTATATATATATCTATGTATATCTATCTATGTATATATATCTATGTATATCTATCTATGTATCTATGTATATATCTATGTATGTCTATCTATGTATCTATGTATCTATGTCTATGTATATTTATCTATGTCTATGTATACATATATGTGTATATATATCTGTATATATATAATACATATATATTTATATCTATCTGTATATATCTCTGTATATATCTGTATATCTATCTGTATATATCTATGTATATATATCTGTATATCTATATGTATATATCTATGTATATATATGTATATATATCTATGTATATATATATGTATATATATCTATACGTATATATCTATACGTATATATATCTATGTATATATATCTATGTATATATATCTGTATATATCTATGTATATATATCTATGTATATATATCTGTATATATCTATGTATATATATCTGTATATATATATGTATATATATATCCTCTCTCTCTACCTTTTTCTCTGCGCTCTCTCTACCTTTTTCAACTTTGGAACGTTGTGAAACAACAACAAACCTCCGGCAAACCACCGGAGCCACCGGTCACCGGTCAACCACCGTCCAAAGGGCAAAGGTCGAAGACTCACCGGCCACCGGCCTCCGGTCAACGACCAGTCATCTACACCCACCGGTCATCTTCAACCACCATCAACAGCGGTCATCTGATAACCGCCGAACACCACCTAACCACCGCCGCCTACACCACCACACCACCACACCACCACCGCCCTTCCGGAGAACCGCCACCGGCAACCGGCCCGCCGAACTCCACCGCCTACACCACCACACTACCAAACCACCACCGCCGAGCACCACCCGACCACCATCACAGCCTCTACCGGAGCAACCACACCACAACAGCCTCTACCGGAGCAAACCAGCCCGCCGCACACAACCACATCCACCACCCCACCACCATCACCATCACCGAACACCATCACATCCACCACCCCGCCACCATCACCGACCTACCTGTAAACCGGACCACCAAACACCACCACCACCACCATCACCTCCATCCCCACTCACCAACACACCTGCTAGGCTGCCATCAACCCACTCAACGCCTACCCACCCCTGCCACCCTAGTAAGGGTGCCTAGTCACAGCACCCCACACCATCGTTTGGTAAGATCGTTCTATACCGGGTTACATTTCGCATTTCTAGCTACTTGAAATATTGCTGCTTTCCCGGTATTTGATTTATTGCGTATATCTCTAGTTGTTTGTGTTTTTACTTGTTGATTGTGTTTTACGTGTGCTTGCTTTCTTTCTAGTGTGTTGGCTGTGTTTTTATTGTTTGGTGGTTTTAGTAGACTCTGCCTGGTATAATAGATAGTACGACCCAATATGCTGCCCCGAGATCATGTTCGGTGTGGAGAGGTGCCAAGACAGGGAATAAGGTTTGTAGATTAAGAGTGGCATCGTGGAATGTAGGAACCCTAACTAGTAAGTTACTAGAGTTAATTGATGTGCTGAAGAAACGTAGGGTCCACATAGCATGCCTGCAGGAGACTAGATGGCGGGGTGGGAGAGCAAAAGAGTGCAATAGTTATAAACTATGGTATTCAGGGTCTGATGGAGCTAAAAACGGAGTAGGTTTTTTAGTTGCTAAGGAACTCCAAGATAATGTAGTGGAGGTGAGAAGATACAATGATAGAATTATGTTGTTAAGAATAGTAATAGGAGATGAGGTAGTGACGGTAGTTAGTGCGTATGCACCACATGTTGGACTAGGAGAAACGGAAAGAAAAACGTTCTGGGAGAGTTTAGACCAAGTTATGGGCGACATACCTAGAGAGGAAAAGTTATACATAGGAGGAGATTTTAATGGACATATCGGAAAGAATAATGAGCATTTCCAACTGGTGCACGGAGGCTACGGGTATGGTCTTAGGAATGACGGCGGTAGGGAGCTTCTTGAATTTGCAGTAGCGCATGACTTAGGCATCATAAATTCGTTCTTTAAGAAAAGAGACTCACATCTAATCACGTTTAGCAGCGGCGGGAGACACACGCAGATAGACTATTTATTGATGAGGAGAGAAGATCATAGCTCGTGGAAAGACTGTAAAGCAATCCCGGGAGAGACGGTTGTGACGCAACACCATATGTTGGTGGCGGATATACGCGTCAAGAGGCCAATTGCCCAACGGAACAAGAGAGTTACACCCAAGATTAGATGGGGCCAGCTCAAAGACGAAAAGATTACCATTTTTAGAGATAAAGTCATACAAATGAACCAAACTGGGCCACAGGAAGATGCAAACCAAAAGTGGGAGGTTATGGCAAATAGGCTCATCCAAGTAGCTAAAGAAACGCTTGGAGTCACAACAAAAGGGCAGTTGGTCATAAGGAATCATGGTGGTGGAACGAAAATGTACAGGAGAAGATACGTATCAAACAACAAAGTTTTAGAGAGCTCATACACTGTAACAATGACGAAGAACACGCGGAGCTAAAACAAAAGTACAAGGAGGCTAAGAGACAAGCGAAAAAATCGGTGTCAGAGGCAAAGAACACGGCGTATGAAATGATGTATAAGCGATTAGAGACGAAAGAAGGAGAGCATGGCATGTTTAAGATGGCCAAGGCAAGAGAAAGAAGAAGACAGGACCTGACAATGGTCAAGTACATAAAGGATGCGGATGGAAAGGTTTTGGTGAAGGAGAAAGATATCAAGGTCAGATGGAAAACTTACTTCGATAACCTATTTAACAATAGGAATCAAAATCAACAAACTGAGGTAGATAGAACAACTCAAACAACGCAACAAAACCAATGCTATTGTAGAAGCATCACAGTTGACGAAGTTACAAGAGCTATGAAGAAAATGGGAAGGGCTAAAGCGGTGGGGCCAGACAACATACCGATTGAAGCGTGGAAATGCCTGGGTGATGAGGGTCTCAAATGGCTAACAGATCTATTCAACACTATCTTTAAGACAGGGAAGATGCCAGACCAGTGGAGAATCAGTGTCATAGTCCCCATATATAAGAAAAAAGGAGATAATCAAGGTTGCGAAAACTACAGGGGAATAAAGCTACTGAGTCACACGATGAAACTATGGGAAAGAGTTATTGACACGAGAATTAGACGGGAAACCCAGATAGCAATAAACCAATTTGGATTTATGCCAGGACGCTCTACGACAGAAGCCATACACGTCATAAGAAGGATAATGGAGAAATATAGAGAAAAGAAAAGGGACCTCCATATGGTATTCATCGACCTGGAAAAGGCCTATGACAGTGTACCGCTACAACTAATTTGGGAAACTCTACGACTTAAAGGGGTACCAGAGAGGTATATCAAATTAATTAAGGATATGTATGACGGGGCAAAAACGCGTGTGCGAGCACCGGTAGGAGACACAGACTCATTCTCAGTGGAAGTGGGACTCCACCAAGGATCGGCATTGAGCCCATTTCTCTTCGCACTAGTGTTGGATGAGATGACTAAGTCTATACAACAGTCAGTCCCGTGGTGCATGCTCTTTGCGGATGATATTATCTTAATATCAGAATCTAAAATGATGCTTAACGACAAGCTAGAGCAGTGGAGAGCAACGCTGGAGAACAAAGGATTAACGATAAGTCGCTCTAAGACGGAATACATGCATTGTAACTTTGGTGGTGACGAGGAAGAGGACACCCAAATCAGTATCCAGGGTATGCCGGTCCCACGGACATCTAGGTTCAAATACCTGGGCTCGTACCTGCAGGACGACGGAGAGATACACAGCGATGTAGCTCACCGTGTCCAAGCAGGATGGTGCAAGTGGAGAGCAGCATCAGTGATCCTATGTGACAAGAGGTTTCCAGCAAAACTTAAGGGAAAACTATACAAAGTCGTGGTACGCCCAGCTATGCTATATGGAACAGACTGCTGGGCCATAAAGAAATCGCACGAGAAACAAATAGAGGTTGCGGAAATGCGAATGCTTAGGTGGATGAGTGGCCATACAAGACTGGATCGGATAAGAAACCAAGTGTTTCGACAGAAGTTAGAAGTGGCTTGTATTGCAGATAAAATACGAGAGGGAAGATTAAGGTGGTATGGACATGTCAAAAGGAGACCAATGGCAGCACCGGTTAGAGCAGTGGAGAACATCGTCATTGAGGGTAGGAAGAGTAGAGGAAGACCTAGGCTGACTTGGGAAGAGATAATTAGGAGAGATATGGTACACTTGCACCTCTCTGAGCACATGATCGAGGATAGGAGTGAGTGGAGACGTAGAATTAAAATTAAGGACTTTTAGTGGTTTCTGTAGCTAGAGGGCGGGCCTTGGCGCAGCGGTAAAAGCTGTTCCTAAGGGACCAAAGGTCTCAGGTTCGATCCGTGGAAACGGCCTCCCACAAAATGTGGGGGAAAGATCGCGTACATCTTCCCTTAAATGGGACGGACCCTCCCTGGACCCTGCGAAAACGCGGGAGCTCTTTGCAGCACCAGGTACGCCCTTTTTTAGTGGTTTCTGTAGCTAGGAAGGGACTTTGATTACTTCCTACGGGGCCTGATGTGTATGTAGTACACTGCGACCTTTTTAGGGAAAATTTGTTGCTTCTCTGATGCATGCTTGTTCATTTTATATTTCTTTTTGGTGATATTTTAATGTTTGCTGTATGATGGGTACGGTATCATATATCATATAGCTTATATTGTATGTTTGATTATATGTTGATTTCCTAGCTTTATTGCTTTTGTTATCGAGCCGGGGGTCTCTTGGAAGCGGTCTCTCTACCTATCTGGATAGAGGAAAGACTTGCCACCACCTACCCCCCCAGACCCTACTCTTGAGTGGGATATACTGGGTTGGTTTGTTTGTTTGTTTGTTATATGTATATATATATGTATATATATGCATATATATGTGTGTGTATATATATGTGTATATATATACATATATATATATATATGTATATATATAGATATGTATATATATACATACATATATATATGTTTTATATATATATGTATATATATATGTATATATGTATATGTATATGTATATTTATATGTGTATATGTATATGTGTATATGTATATGTGTATGTGTGTATGTTTATGTGTGTATGTGTATGTGTGTATGTGTATATGTGTATGTGTATGTGTATATGTGTATGTGTGTATATGTATATGTGTATGTGTATATGTGTATGTGTATATGTGTATGTGTATATGTGTATGTGTATATGTGTATGTGTATATGTGTATGTGTATATGTGTATGTGTATATGTGTATGTGTATATGTGTATGTGTATATGTGTATGTGTATAATGTGTATGTGTATATTGTGTGTGTATAATGTGTGTGTGTATATGTGTATGTGTATAATGTGTGTGTGTGTGTGTATGTGTGTGTGTGTATGTGTGTGTGTGTGTGTGTATGTGTGTGTGTCTGTGTGTGTGTATGTGTGTGTGTGTGTGTATGTGTGTGTGTGTATGTGTGTGTGTATGTGTGTGTGTGTATGTGTGTGTGTGTGTGTGTGTGTGTGTGTGTGTGTGTGTGTGTGTATGTGTGTGTGTGTATGTGTGTGTGTGTATGTGTGTGTGTGTATGTGTGTGTGTGTATGTGTGTGTGTGTGTGTTGTGTGTGTGTGTGTGTGTGTGTGTGTGTGTGTGTGTATGTGTGTGTGTGTGTGTGTGTGTGTGTGTGTGTGTGTGTTGTGTGTGTGTGTGTGTGTGTGTGTGTGTGTGTGTGTGTGTGTGTGTGTATGTGTGTGTGTGTATGTGTGTGTGTGTATGTGTGTGTGTGTATGTGTGTGTGTGTATATATATGTATATATATATATATATATATATCAGAACATTTGTATTAAAATTACATGTAAAAATGTTTGTTTGTATATATAAAACTGAAATTTATATATAAAAAATCCAATCCGATTAATCCCGATTACTCTCGATTAATCCCTAGTCGGTGCCTCGCCTCCCGACTAGCGCCTAGCGATTTTTACAACATTGGATTGAAGGCTTTCTACTGGTATCTTCATCCGGTAAATCCCACTGCGAGAATCCCACTACGAAGAATCCCACTGCGAAGAACAGAATCATACCTTGCGATGCTTTTTGCTAGCTCCGTAGTCTCTTGTTGCATATTATACTCGCCGGCCTTCTTCTCCCTGTTATAATCTTCTTCTTCCCAGACCTAGTTCTAACACCGGTAATCCCTTCAGCTCTATTTAATTTACTTTGATGCTCTTGTTCTCGGGAGATTTTAGCTGTTTAAGATCTGAATCTATGCAATTTTCTCTGGTTTTCAATTTCTAGAGCTGTTGTTACTCGATTGTTGTTGAATTCGTTGGTCTTAGAAGAAATTTATTTTCTTTTTTTGCTTTCTACTGGTATCTTCATCCGGTAAATCTACCAAGAATTCTTTTACAAGGATTTTGTCTGAAACCCCCTCTTGTTACTTCTTCACACATTCTTCTGAAACCCTAGACTTGGAATCTGCTTCTGTTCTCGGTTGAAGGTAAAATCTCTTATTTTTCCTTTTTTCAACTGGTGTTGATTTTACGACGACTTGGTTGCAATTGCAAAACAACCCACTATACAATCTGCCGTTATAAACCGTTCTTTTGCCTCTAATCCTGTTAAATACCTTGTCCTTTCACACAAAACAAGGTACGCTGCTGCTTCTTCAACTTAGAAATTATAATCCCACTTCTATTTATATAACTTAGCTTGCATTGTGTGGTTTTTTAATCTAAATTAAGCTTTCTAGGGTTTCTTTGATTGTTTCTTCCAGAAGCAAGATTTTACAGTGACCTATTTGGGCCATTCTGACTATTTGATTTCTGTACTAGTTTTATATCAAAGGGGTTCTTATAAATTGAACTTTAGAAAGTGTGATTCACAAAATTAAATCGGAACTACATTTTCATAGGGTCCAAATAATCAACAACTAGTTTAATAATTCGCATCAGGAGCCGGAATCTAGGACTAATTGTTATATTTTGCTGATTTGGGGATTTACCCAGATTGTCATATTCACTGAGTACTGTGATTCCAAAAGCTTCATCCACAGCTTTAGAGTCCATCGCCGGTTAGCCCTAAACCCGCCGGATTTACCCCATCGCCACCTACCTGTGGTGTTGTCGCTTTCTTGTGTCTTTTTACAGGGCTGTTACGAACACAGAAGGAGGTCAAGCGCCTCCGGACTCGCCGCCCCATGTGCCACATACGCCACCCACCAAAGCGGGAAAGGTTTCAGGTTCTTTTCTAACGTATCTATAACCAACACTCACTGTAAGTATCCCAACACTTGTTCATAACTGTCCGTAAGCCGTATTCTTTCATGACTATTATGAATTTTGGTCTTTTCTGTCTAAATAAGTCGTAGTACTTTCACATTTTCATAGTGTAGTATTAGTGTCATCCTTGTTTTAGTGAATTGGGTGTGTTGTGGGTTTTGTTTCTGGTTGTTACTGTGGGTAGTGTGGTAAAATAGACTGGAGGAGCCATTATGCGTCCTTGAGATCATGTTCGGTGACGAGAAGTGCAACTAGAGGGAAAACGAGTTATAGATTAAGATTGGCATCGTGAAATGTAGGGACGTTAAATTGTAAGCTGTTAGAATTAGTAGATGTGCTTAAGAAACGTAGGGTTCAGATTGCCTGCCTACAAGAGACTAGATGGCGAGGTAAGAGAGCGTTAGAGTGCAATGGGTATAAATTATGGTATTCGGGGTCGGATGGAGCAAAAATGGGGTGGGTTTCTTAGTTGCTAGAGATCTGTAGGATAACGTAGTTGAGGTGAAAAGATATGATGACAGGATTATGTTGTTAAGAGTAGTTATAGGTGAAGAGGTAATGACGGTAGTTAGCGCGTATGCACCACAGGTTGGGTTAGGGGAATTGGAAAGAAAGAATTTTTGGGAGGGATTAGATCAAGTTATGAGAGACATACCTCGAGAAGAAAAAATGTGCATCGGAGGAGATTTTAATGGGCATATTGGTAAGGATAATGATCACTTTCCGTTGGTGCGTGGAGGCTTTGGTTATGGTCTTAGGAATGATGGTGGTAGGGAGCTACTTGACTTCGCATTGGCACATGACCTAGGCGTTATAAACTCGTTTTTCAAAAAAAGAGATTCACATCTTATCATGCTTAGCAGCAGAGGGAGACACACTCAGATAGAGTATTTGCTGATACGCAGAGAAGACAGAAGTTGGTGGAAAGACTGCAAGGCAATACCGAGCGGGACGGTAGTGACATAACATCATATGTTGGTGGCGGATCTACGCGTGAAGAGGGTAATTGTTGAAGCAAGAAGGAGAATAAGACATATGATCAGATGGGGGCAGCTGAAAGACGAAAAGATTACTGCATTTAGAGATAAGGTCATACCAGGGATTCAGGCTAGGCCACAGGAAGACGCAAACCAAAAGTGGGAGGCTATGGCTTCTAGAGGAAGGACCGTCAATCGTAAGGAATCCTAAAGAAACGCTAGGGGTCACAACAGGAAGGACCGTCAATCGTAAGGAATCCTGGTGGTGGAATGAAGACGTGCAAGAGAAAGATAAGAATCAAACAACAAAGTTTTATAGAACTTTTAAGCTGTAATAAAGGAAGAACGACAACTAAAAGATAGATATAAGGAGGCCAGAAGAGAGGTGAAAAAGTCAGTGTCGGAGGCAAAGACAATAGCGTATGAGAGGATGTACAAGCGGTTAGAGACAGGAAGGAGAACATGAAATGATTAGGATTGCCAAGGCTAGGGAGCGTAGGAGACAGGACTTGGGAATGATAAAGTTTATAAAAGGTGAGGATGGGAAAGTCTTGGTGAAAGAGCGAGACATAAAGCGGAGGTGAGAAACTTATTTCCACGAACTTTTCAGTGTAGGGAATGCTAGTCCACAAGCAGAAAACGATCAAACAGCTCAAACAACACAACAAAATAACTGTTATTGCTGATGCATTACAAGCAAGGAAGTGAGGAAAGCCCTTAAGAAAATGGGGAGGGCTAAAGCGGTGGGGATAGACAACATTCTAATTGAGGTGTGGAGGTGTCTGGGGGAAGGACTCCAATGGCTAACAGAGTTATTCAACATTATCTTTAAGACTGGGAAGATGCCGGATCAGTGGAGGAATAGCGCTATAGTTCCTTTATATAAGAAGAAAGGGGATGCTCAAGTCTGCACTAACTACAGGGGAATAAAGCTCCTGAGTCACACTATGAAACTTTGGGAAAGAGTTATTGACTCCAGACTTAGAAAAGAAACTGAGGTAACCATTAAGCTCTACAACGGAAGCCGTACACATCATAAGGAAGGTAATGGAGAAATATAGAGAAAAGAAGAGGGATCTCCATATGGTCTTCGTCGACCTGGAAAAAGCCTATGATAGTGTGCAGCGAAAACTCATTTGGGAAAGTCTAAGGGGTAGAAAGGTTCCAGAGAGATATTACTTTAGTCAAGGATATGTATGAGGGGGCGAAAACGTGTGTGCGTGCGCTAGTGGGTGATACAGATTTCTTTTCAGTGGAGGCGGGTCTCCACCAAGGATCAACATTGAGTCCATTTCTTTTCACGGTAGTTTTGGATGAGTTGTCCAAGTCTATACAGGGGCCAGTTCCGTGGTGCATGTTATTTGTTGATGACATCGTGTTAATAGCAGAGAATAAAAGAATGTTTAATGATATGTTAGAAGAGTGGAGAACGATATTAGAGCACAACGGCTTAAGGATAAGTCGCTCTAAAACGGAATACATGCATTGTAACTTTAGTTGTACGAACGAAGAGGACACCCAAATTGGTATTCAGGATCTGGTGGTTCCACAAAAGAGTAGATTCAAGTATCTTGGCTCGTATGTCCAGGAGAACGGAGAGATTCACAATGATGTAGCCCACCATGTCCAGGCAGGATGGTGCAAATGGAGAGCAGCATCGGGGATTTTATGTGACAAGAGGTTCCCAACAAAGCTAAAGGGAAAGTTCTATAGAGTAGCAGTAAGACCTGCTATGTTATACGGAACAGATTGTTGGGTCATGAAGAAGTCATAAGGGCGGCAGATGGAGGTCGCAGAGATGAGAATGCTGAGGTGGATGTGCGGCCACACAAGGATGGATCGGATAAGGAACGCCATGTTCCGACAGAGATTAGGGGTGGCGTGCATCACTGACAAAATTTGGGAGGGAAGATTGAGATGGTTTGGACACGTGAAGAGGAGACAGATGACATCTCCGGTTAGAACTGTAGATAAGATTGTCTTAGATGGTAGAGGAACACCAAAGTTGACGTGGGAGGAGTTGATTAAGCGGGACATGTTAGAGTTGCACCTCTCCGAGCACATGATCGAGGATAGGAGTGACTGGAGGTGTATAATTAAGGTTAAAGACTGTTAGTGAGAACCAATTGAGATAGTGCATGCTTGTGACATAGGTAGACTCTCCTTGTCCTTTATATGTGAAGTGCTAATACAAGTTTAAGAATAGGGGCTTTTAGAGCAATCATAGAGCAGAGTAATTAGGAGTGCTGTTATTGAATGTGCGCTTGTTTTTTGTAAATTTGTCTGCCGTTTGTTCATTGCCTGAGATGTGTATGTGGGTCTATATGTCGTTGTGTGTTTTTTTTTCTTTTTTTTCCGAGCTGGGGGTCACATTAGAAGCGGTCTCTCTATCCTAAAAGATAGAGGTAAGATTTGCCACCATCCAACCCCTCCCAGACCCTGCTTCCAGTGGGATATACTGGGTATGTTGTTGTTGGATTGAAGGCTTTCAGCTCTCGATTGAAGTTGGGTCAGTTTCAAAACCGAACATAAAGTGAAAATCGAATGCTTCATCTCAGTCTCTGTTCTTCATCTCCGTTCCAAAACCACCCTATTACCATCGGTGGGTATTTTTTTATACCACCCAAAATAGACCGCCTCAAAAGAAAGCCCCGCCTTTGCCTCTTGCGTACAGCCTCGGCCACCAGAGGCGTACGCACAAGCTTGACCCCTTGAGGCACTGCCTCAGAAACGATTTCTGGCCGCCTTGCTTCAAGGCACATGCCTCCAATGTTTTTTAAACTATGGTTGCAGCTCTTAAATCCCAAGACAACCTGAGGGGAAAATTCAGTGAGGATTTTGGTCGGTATGAAGAGGGTGAGTCCTTCTGGGGAGACAATAACCTATTCTTGACCCCACACATAAATTGTGTTTCAGGCTTTCAGTGGAAGTGACCCACGTGGTTGGATATTGAAGGCCGAGAAATACTTTCGGTACTACCAAATCCCAGATGATGAGAAGGTTGATGTCGCATCAATGCGTCTCGAAGGAGATGCTTTGGATTGATCATGAGCCACAACATGACCTGAAGCAAATGATGGTGTCCCAACTGAGGTTATTTCACGGCTTCTGTATATCGGCATTTATTCCATTGACTACAGAAACACATCGGTCATGCTGAGTTCTATAACCAGTACCAAGGGAAGTTTGCTAAGAGGTCAGCTCGAGTCTCTAATTGTCCTGATCACTGCCTTCTCGGGTGTTACATGGTTTGAAGGATGAACTCAAGGCAGGTGTCCGTATTCATAGCCCCAAACTGTGTATAATGCCATGAGCTTGGCATTAGAATATGAATCGAAGATGGGTACCAGGCAGCAACCGAAAGCGTCTACAGTCACCAAGCACCCTGATTCACCAGAGTCAACAACTCAGTCGACTATAACCCATTCACCAGTCCTTATTAACATTTCTGATTTAGAGAAACAATCCTGGTTCATCAAACGAGAATGCTTTCATTGAGGAGAGAAATACGGGCCTAGACATCGGTGCAAAATGTTGGATTAATCGTTTTGTCACGGGTCACGGGTCATGGGTCAAATGGATTATTTGTTTTATGCAGAAGTTGAATAATAGAATAAAAATTGGTTGGAGTTGACCGACTTTTGTGTTAGTTTACGTTGGAAGAAACTGCACATGGGTAGATGAATTAGTCATGCGTTGTACCGGTTCTTTTGATGGCATTAGTATTTTTTAATAGTTTTTTTTGGTTCCCACGTTGCTAGTGTAAGGCTATATATATAGTCCAATTGATTATTGAATAAATGTGCCTTTTTTATTCTGCAACTTTCATCTTCTTTCTTCATATATTTACATTCATTCTTCTTCAAAATTACTCCCACATATGTACGTAAGTGTGTGTTTGTGTGTATTCAAAGGGGCCTGAACCAACATTTGGTATCAGAGCGGTGTTCGGTTGAAGGGGGTGTGAGGCGTTTTTTATCGCGGGTTGAAGCATCTCAATAGCAGCCCCGATTTCTCTTGCTCAGGCTTGTTCTTGCAAGAGAGGGAGACTAACCAGGGTGCGGGAAAAACGAGCAGGAAGATATCAAAGCAGGTGGACTTGAGTCGATTCGTTTAACGGGTGATAGAAGACGTGATAGGTGGTTGTAAACTTGTTTTCTTGATCGGTGGAAGAGTGCTCCTGGAACAAGCTTGAACGACGGGGTTGGGGCTGTCAGAGATAAGAAGGAAAAATGGCGTTGGTACCTGCTATAGAAGGTGGTTCGTTGACATACCAATATCCGGTTTTGACTGCCACAAACTATCCGGTGTGGGCGGTGAAAGTTAAGTCGATCATGGATGCTCATGGGATATGGGAGACGGTTGAACCGAGGATATTAGGAGAAGAACCAGATGCAAAGAAGTCGAAACAAGCCCTCGCTTTCTTGTTTCAAGCTATACCCGAGGAGATGGTTTTGCAAATGGCGAGTTATACCGACCCAAAACAAGTGTGGGATGGATTGAAGACACGGTATTAGGGAGTGGATCAGGTGAGAGCGGCTCGACTTGCAACATTGAAAAGGGAGCTTGAAAGCTTGCATATGAAGGAGGGTGAAACGGTTGATAGTTTTGTGACTAAACTTACTGGTTTTGGCTTCAAAGGCGAGAGGTCTCGGTTATGAATGTGAAGAAGTTGATTTAGTAAAAAGGTTGCTTGACTCAATGCCTAAATCTTTTCTTCAAATCATGGCTTCGATTGAACAATGTTTCGAGTTGGACTCGATGTTATTTGACGAGGCCGTTGGAAGATTGAAGGGGTACGAGGAGCGGATAAAAGTAATCGAGAAAACTGAGGACATTCAAGGTGGTTTGTTGTTGGCTAGTAAAGAAAAATCACAGGATTGTGAACTTTGTGGTGATGGCGGTTCAAATCGGGGAGGCTTTGGACGTGGCCGGGGACGAGGTTGTGGGTCCGGGAAAAGTCGTGATGGTAATGAACATGTCCAGCGGGATAAAAGCCACATTAAATGTTACCAGTGTGGAGAACTTGGTCATTACAACGAGTTTCCAAAGTGGGAAAAGGAAGCAAACTTGATTGAAGAACCGACACTAGTGTGACTGTATGAAGAAACAAATGATTAAGGGGGTTATTGTTGGATTAATCGTTTTGTCACAGGTCACGGGTCATGGGTATGGATTATTTGTTTTATGCAGAAGTTGAATAATAGAATAAAAATTGGTTGGAGTTGACCGACTTTTGTGTTATTTTACGTTGGAAGAAATTGCACATGGGTAGATGAATTAGTCATGCGTTGTACCGGTTCTTTTGGTGGCATTAGTATTTTTTAATATTTTTTTTTGGTTCCCACGTTGCTAGTGTAAGGCTATATATAGCCCAATTGATTATTGAATAAATGTGCCTTTTTCATTCTACAACTTTCATCTTCTTTCTTCATATATTTACTTTCCTTCTTCAAAATTACTCCCACATATATACGTGTGTGTTTGTGTGTATTCAAAGGGGCCTGAACCAACACAAAACGGGTAAGTTCCAACTTCTGGCAGCAGCTCCCATGATCACAGAGGAACAACCTGGAAGATTTGGTAGAATTCAGCCTTCTAGCCACCTAAGGAAAGTCTCACACAGATACCATGACTCTTCATAGCCTACTAAGCGGCTTCGAGGTACTCTTTGTGATTGATAGTGGTTTAACCCAGAAGTTTGTTGCGGATTCTTTAGTTCGAAAGTTGGCTCTTCCCACACAAACAATGTCAGGTGGCAACGGGGACATCATTGGCTGTAATTAAATTTGCAAGGATGTAGTCTTGCAAATGGGAGATCTTCATCTCATCCAAGACTTTTATCCATTCTCACTAGGGGGAGCTGACATTGTCCTAGGTATTCAGTGGTTGTCGACTTTAAACACTGTGAAGACCAGCTGGAGCATAATGTCCTTAGAATTCACTGTCATGGGTCAAGATTACAAGCTTCAAGGCGTGCAACCAGATGTTCAAATTCTGCAACATTCCAGCACCTAGCCATTATAAGCCCATCTGGAAACTTCCGAGCGGGATGACACCCCATTGTCCTCTCTTCGACTCGAGGATAAGTTGTTTCTCCAGGGAGGAAGAATTGACACACACCCACAGGTTGACTCAGCTGCTATGGGCAGCTCCAGCAGGTTTTTTGGATCCAGTTTGACCCAATCAAAGCAGTAATTAGAATTAATTGCAAGTCTCGAGATAATGGGGATGGAAGCTACGAGCAGTTGCATTTGCACATTAGAAATAGGACCTGTTCTTTTTGTTTCTTCACTTGTGATTTACATTTGGGTTTGTTTTAGTGTTTTGATTAGGAGAATATCCCATCTCAAATTGGGTTGTTTTGTGTAAGTTGTTATTTTGAATTATATGCCATTTATTTTTGTTATACTCTGTTATAGCCCATTAGGCCTTAGTTTTTAGTTAGCTTAGAAACATTCCCTATATTGTAAATATATGTGAAATACTCGACAATTTAGAATTATATTTTTTTATTTGTTCTCTGATTACATGCATCAAACTCTACTCTTTGAAGCATTTGAGTACTCTAATTGCCTTCATGAGTACTCTTGTGAGAACCTACATTTGCTTCCCTTTTGAAAATCCCGTTTCGAGTGCTCCTTGTATCTCACCGCCACAACCAACATGGTCAGAAGGTCTCAACTAGCCTTCTCAGGTTGCTAATCATTGGTGCACTTCCGCTGTTGTCTTCCATGCACTAACACGTGGCGTACCGTGTCGGTTCGCCATCGTCTTCTTCTCTTTGGCGCCTTGGGGTTGGTTTTTGGATTTGACAAATTTGTGTTTGTATCAATTTTTGGTTTTCTAATCTGCTTCATTGGTTCTGATTATATGCGTTTTCCTTGTGAGCATCGTGGTATTTTACTTCAAGTTTATGTTGGGGATTGCAACTTCTGATTTGTGGAAACACTTTGGGTTGTCGTATGTCTTGACTTGTTTCTCGTGAGATCGATTAGATTTTGCTTTTGATGGATTTTGACTGCAAGTCTGCAACTCTACTTCTATCCATCTTGATTTATTTCATGTTTGTTTTTCATTTTGTCTATTTGAATTTGTCTCGGAGGGCGGACCTTGGAGCAACTGGTAAAGTTGCTGCTTTGTGACCTTGAGGTCATGGGTTCTAGCCGTGGAAACAGCTTCTTGCACAAAATTGTGCAAGGAAAGGTTGCGTACATCAGATCGCTTCGCGATCCGGCCCCTCCCCGGACCCTGCGCAAAGCGGGAGCTTCATGCACCGGGTACGCCCTTTTATTAGAATTTGTCTCGGATTAGTTGGTGACCTTTTGATATTTGTTAAGTATGGTTGAGAAGAAACTAATTACTGTTTCTGTGGAGGAGTAAGTATACTCCTCTTAAAGGATTAGTGAATTCTTTTGTTCTAGTCTATCATTTTTCTCAAGGAAGATAAGTCCACTAATTGTCTTATCTTCATGTGTTAAATGGGCCACTCCTCAACTATATGACAGGCAATTTTCACCTTTCCAATTTTCACATCTATTCATCTTCATCACATGTTATAATGTCATAATTGTTGATGAGCCACGAGTGCTTGGTTTGGCATTGTTGATATTACTTCGCTGGCACCAATACTTGTTGCCTTTAGCGGAATTTGACAACAACTCTACTTCTAACTATCTTGATTTGATTTCAAGTTTGTTTTGGATTTTGGCTATTTGAAACATTGCTTGGATTTGTAGTTGACCTTTTGATTATTGTTAAGTATAGCTGAAAAGAAAAGTAAACGAGTCGGGGGTCTCCTCGGAAGCGGTCTCTCTATCTCTCAGGATAGAGGAAAGACTTGCCACCACATACCCCTCCCAGACCCTGCTCTTCAGCGGGATACACTGGGTATGTTTGTTTGTTTGTTTGTTTGTTTATAGCTGAAAAGAAAACTAATATTGTTTTTATGGAGGAGCATACTCTTCTTAAAGGACCTGTGAATTCTTCTAAGCTTGCCACTTTTCTGTGGAGGGTAATTCTACTAATTTTCTTATCTTCATGTGTCCGACGGGTCATTGATCTTGGGGCCTCAGCTCAAACCATATGATAAGTAATCCTTATCTACTCTAGTTTTCACAACCATTCATTTTCATCACATGTCATAATTGCTGATAGGCCACGAGTACTATTCTGAAACCGTTTGTTAGTTGTTCAAAGGCGCACACACACGTATAAACGCAATCAATTGCAGAAAGATTTAAAGTGGTTTTGTTGATGGACGTAAGCCCACCGTGAGCCACACATATCCATTATCAGTACCACATCCAAGTACACTTGAGAAAACAAACAACTGACACTCATAATTGAACGTTTTGATCAAGACCATCACATCTTCAGCTATAACAATAGCAAACATGAGCAAATCGGAAACAATGAACAAACACAACAATGGTACGGGCCGGAACTTGACAGCGGTTCTCCTGAACACTATCAATTGATCGATTTGCTCCTACAAATAACCTTTAGCAGACAGATCTAAACCCGAAACACTGAACTTTCATAAAATACGGTTCAACTAGTTGACAATAAACCGTTAGAAGAAACTTGAGGAAAACAAAACTCTAACCCTTACCTGATGAATCCATGAGTTCTTCACCAAACCCTAATCGATGGCTTAAAAGAGTTTCAACCCGGTGCTTAATCTCGATCACAACCAATTTGGAAAATCACCAAAAAAAAAACAAAAATAATTGTTTTTTATCTCTTGTTCGAAGCAAATCACCAAAAAAGAAAAAATATTTCCTTTCTTTTTCTTTTCCTTTTTTTTTCTGTACAACATCAACCAAAAATAATTGTGCTTCTAGAATAGCAAACACCACAAAAGATAACAAACAAATTGTTGTCATATCCCCTTTATTTGGTGTGAGAATCAGCAAACAAAAAAAAAAGAATTTTGTTGCTCCTTGAATGACAAACTTTCAAAGAAAAAAAACTCACGACGGCAATTCTTCTCGATTAAAAAATCCCCGGCGATTTCAAGAACTTCTAAGCTTAACCGACAAATCTAGCCAACAAAACCAGAACTCTAATCGCCTCTTGATCTTCGAACAATCCTGCTGCAAATTGTCTCAGTGCAAAACTGTGTGTTCAACAAGCAAAAGCTCTGATACCGCCTGTTAGGAATCAAGCGGCGCAACGTAACAAACACATGAACATGCACAAACGATACGACACACGGACATAAAATAGAAAACGATAACAAATTAACAACACAAGAATTTTACGTTGTTTAGTCTCAGTGGGGGACCTACCGCCTACGTTCACCAGTTGCAACTAGGTTTTTTCATTATGCATGGATCCACAGATTACAATTACAATGATTGAATATATATATTGATATATATATATATAGAGAGAGAGAGAGAAAGAGAGAGAGAGATAGGATTAGGGTTTCTATCTTGGTGACCAAGAAACCAACCGGGCCATTAATTAATTTAATAAAACCCGCCCACCTTTAACCCAATAACCAAGGACTTCAAACCCAACATGAGTTAGGTCACTGTGAAGTCTTGGACAACTTTAAAGTTGGTGTTAAATACTTTCTTGATGATTATTCTCATTTTATTTTTATGTTATTTTTCGTTTTATTATTTTTTATGTTTTTGTTATTTACCCTTTTGCTATTAAAAATTTGTGGTTCACATTAGTTTTTAGAGTTCTCACAAAAAAGGGAGTTCTCATATTCGCTAAAGCTTTGCCGGGAAGCCAAACTTGACATATTTGTAACAAGCGGGGCGTGATTAACATATATGCTCTATTTGGAGGGAGAGTGTTAGATTATATTTATTTTTGAGTTAAATTCGATTTTACTCCCTAAGGTTTGGTTAAAATAACAATTTTCCTTCAAAAGATTCGAAACATCAATTTACCTATAAAGGTTTCATAAGTTGTTTCAATTCAATCCAAAAATTTTATCAATTGTTTCAAAACTTGGATCCAAAAAATAAAACTTTTGGACTGAAATTGAAACAAATGATGAAACTTTTGGATTGAAATTGATGTTTTTAAACTTTTGGAGGAAAATAGTTGCTTTTGTCAAACCTTAGGGAGCTAAATTGAAATTAACTCTTTATTTTTTTATGTTATAGTCTAGTGTGGAGCCCACTATGTCGTAGGGTTTAGTTTTGGAATGTGCTCTTCTCTATGTATACATTATCTTGGATATTGTTAATAATATGAATTTCACAACTAATCAAGAATATTTTTTGATTTGTTCTTGGTTTCAGATGTACACTAATCATAATCAATTTGCATTAAAAATCGCAAAGGAAGAATTGGCAGGTCCATCCAATCCAATTTGACCTGAACATGTCTAATCTGCCCCCTTTTTAACCCATAACATATGTTTCCTTTTTAAAAAACGATACTTTTCCCCTCCTAAATTCCAATTAATTCTGCGCTTGCAAGAATTTAAACTCAGGCCATATTTGTGGGTGGCAATCACCTACCATTAGACCATAAGGCCATGGCACCCATAAATGTACTACGTAGTACGTACAATTTTATGCTTATCAGAAATTATGTAATTGCAGGGCCAGGACCACTTACTGGGGGTCATCTTAAAGGCGCCTACTTCTGTCAATAAACAGTATATTGTTATGGTGCTTACACCATTTTTACCATCAACATTACAAAGCAGTGATGATCCACAAAAGAAAACAAGTGCTGGTCTACAAATATTAATGCCAAAATCAAAACGTGGCATGGAAGATGATTATTACTCTTCTGCCACGGCACGTAAGGGATCAGGTGCTGTAAAAATTAAGCTGCCCCATCGTGGTACTGCTGCTGGGGCTAATTATGAAGTTAGAGAAATTGATACTAAAGAAATCTTGTCTATTTGCAATGCCAAAATCAAGATTGATCAAGTTGGGCTTCTAGAAGATGACAGCACTGCGGCTTATTCTAAGACCGTTCTTAGTCTATTAAATCAAAAAGTAGATGGAAATAAGTACCCTCCAGCCCTTGATCCAGTTAGAGGTACATTTCTCATAGTGCATAGTCTAAACATAGATTTAACTGAAAATAATTTGCTGTATTATTTCTATTTGCAGTATGGGTTGCTTAGAGTTACTGATTTTTGGGTAAATGAATTTGTCAGATTTGAAGCTCAAAGATATGAAGTTAGTGGAATCTTACTACAAATGGAACAACTTATTGCAGAAAATGTCACAAAACAAGTGTCATAATTGCATCAAGTTGGAGGAACACATCAGAGTAGCTGGAGAGATAAAAAAATATAAAGACGAAGTTAATACACTCAAATTTCAAATGTCCGATGAAGCACTTCAACAGATGCCTGACTTTCAGGGTCGTGTATGTCTTGACACCATCTTTTTCTTTTCTGTCATGCATTAGTTGACTATATTATTGACATTTTGGGTTCCAGATTGATGTGTTGAAGAAGATCGGGTGTATAAATAGTGATCTTGTGGTTGAGATTAAAGGCAGAGTTGCTTGTGAGATGAATTCAGGAGAAGAATTGATATGTACGGAATGCCTATTCGAGAATCAGCTGGATGACTTGGAACCAGAAGAAGCTGTGGCCTTGATGTCGGCTTTTGTCTTTCAGCAGAGAAATGCGTCTGAACCTTCACTTACCCCCAGACTTGCGCAAGCCAAACTAAGGTCACTTTTATAATTTTATTACTTTTCTTAAAGACCTTTCATATTTTGTGGTTCCATTATGTATATACTTTTAGGCTTTTTGACCGGATGATATAACTTTCAACGTGAGGTAGGTTGTATGACACAGCCATCAGACTTGGGGAGCTTCAAGCACATTTCAAAATACAAATCGAGCCTGAGGAGTATGCTCGTGAGAATCTCAAGTTTGGACTTGTTGAGGTTGTGTATGAGTGGGCAAAGGTTCTCTTTCTCTCTCTCACACACACACGCGCGGGTGCGTGCACACACGCACACAAATTGAAAAACAAAAAAAACATAGATATACGTAGCATGCATTCAGATGAATGTTTTCTGTTTGGGGACATTGCAGGGAACTCCATTTGCAGATATATGTGAACTCACTGATGTCCCTGAAGGGCTTATTGTGAGGACAATCGTGCGGCTGGATGAAACGTGTCGTGAGTTCAGAAATGCTGCAGCTATCATGGGTAACTCGGCGTTATACAAGAAAATGGAAGTCGCTTCAAACGCAATCAAACGGGACATCGTTTTTGCAGCTAGCTTGTACATTACTGGCTTGTAACAAAAAGGGTTTTTGTGCTTGTACATTAGGCTGAGCATTACTGTTCGGTGATGTAAATTGACGCTACATTTTATGTTTCATTTTACTAATATTTAACATTTATTGCGTATTATGGTGTTTGATAATATCAAAACTAAATGGTTGGATGAATACGAGTTTAATAATGTATGTATGATGTCTAGAACTTGTTGCACAACTTCAACTATAAAGTCCAAAAGATAAGTTTATGAATATTAGAGCATCATAGTAGGTTGCTTGTATATTTGTTAGTGTGTTTCTTGTATTATATAAAAGAGTAAATTTCGATTTTGGTCCTTGTGGTTTAACCATTTTAACCATTTCGGTCCAAAAAGGAATCTTTGATCATATCATGCCCTGTGGTTTCATTTTTGTATCGATTTTGGTCCCTGACACTAACTCTGTTAGTTTTTACAGTTAAATGTGATGGTACTTTGGTCATTTTATATTTGGAGGACTAGTTATGCAAATTATATTAGATTAGGATAATTGTTGTAATTTTTTAAAATAATAAAAAATAAAAAAACAAAATTTAAATATAAAACCCTTCACCACCAACATTACAATCGGAACCCTAACCCCCTCCAACCCTTCCTCCCCTTGCACCACCGCCTGCACCATCTCCACCGCCAACGATGGTTTTGAGGCGATGGAGGGTGGTGATTGACGCCGGAAAGTCGCCGGAGAAGTTGTTGTGGGAAAGATAGAGTGATTTGAGGTTTAATAAGCCGGAAAGATTGGGGATTTCGCCGGAGATTGAGTTTTGTTTGAAGCTCAAAACACGAATCTGATCTAATTGATTGATGTTGTTTGAATCTAGTGTACCTGTGAGCTTCAAGTCTTCAAGAACAAGCTTTGATACTCTGCCATTTAAGCATTCTTTAACACCTTCCCATTTGCAGTAATCATCTCCATTCCATTGAAGTGAGTTTAATGGATCAATTGATGATTTCAGCCCCAAAAGTGCTTCTTTATCACCGCTCATTGCACATTCACATTCAAACCATAAGATAACCAAATTAAGAAGCAAAAGACCCCAATTTCGACCCATCTCATCTCGGTAAGATCTTGAAAGCAGATCAAATTTAGGGCTCTAAAGATTCCCCAAATTCAAATTGAGTGTCATAGTGAAAAGGGTTTTGAATCTTGAGTGATAAAGTCAACATCTTTTCATCTTCAAGAGTGATTCTTGAGCTGCAAAGAGGTGGATGATGGATATGTCATTCTGTTGTATAACTTATGTGTGTTTGTGTGTGTTTCTTGAGGTGGAAGTGGTGCAGGCGGTGGAGGTAGCGGTGGCGGTGGAGGTGGTGCAGGCGGTGGAGGTAGCGGTGGCGGTGGAGATGGTGCAGGCGGTGGTGCAAGGGGAGGAAGGGTTGGTGGGGGTTAGGGTTCCGATTGTAATGTTTGTGGTGAAGGGTTTTAGATTTACATTTTGTTTTTTTTTATTTTTTATTATTTTAAAAAATTACAACAATTATCCTAATCTAATATAATTTGCATAACTAGTCCTCCAAATGTAAAATGACCAAAGTACCCTCACATTTAACTGTAAAAACTAACAGAGTTAGTGTCAGGGACCAAAATCGATACAAAAATGAAACCACAGGGCGTGATATGATCAAAGATTCCTTTTTGGACTGAAATGGTTAAAATGGTTAAACCACAGGGACCAAAATCGAAATTTACTCTATATAAAATTATTGTGAGTGGAGTAGCATGCATATTGTTGTTAATTTGTATATTTTGTATGATATTATTCATCCTTGTTATTTTTTTTAATATTTTTTAAAAGTGGTTGTGAGTGAAAAAAAAAAGAAAATAAATATATAAAAATGTAAATGGAAAAGAAGAGAAACAATAGTGATTTTTATTATAATTATAAAAATAAGAGTAAGGAACTTGATCTGAATGCTTTTAGTGGATTGCATTGAACTAGACTAAGAGCAACTTAGATATGCATTTTTTAAAGTTTGTGTATGGTTAAAAATTGTGGCATAAGCAAGTTTAATAACAATATTGAAGGTTAGATCATGTTTGAAAGGTTAGATCATGTTTGAAAGGTTAGATCATGTTTGAAATGGAAAATTTCTGAATGGTGATGCTAGTTTTGCCCTAAAAGAAATGTAATGATATAAGACTTTAGTCAATATGCATGCTATGTAAACTAGAAAGTAAGCATGCATGACATGGTTAAATATATTAAAAAAAGAGTATAAAAAAGGTTAACTAACAAAAGTCATTGAAAAATACAAATTAGTAAAAAAATTAATTGGTTAAAAATGTATATTATATAATACATAATATCAAATTAAAAATTATAAAAGATGAGGGTATAGTTGGAAAACAAGCGATGGGGTCCAAGTGAATTTACAAAGTCGAGGAATTTGTTTTAAAAGTTAGTTGTGGCACCGACGTTAATAAATAAGGGCTAGTATTATGTATACTTAAGTTAAAAGATTTTGGATAGTTAGGTTAGTGAATAAAATGTTAACTGCATTTCATTGTCAGTTGTTAATAACCGACTCTTGTGAACTTGTAGCTAACAAGAAGGCGTAAAAGGATTGACATAAATAGTGCGTGACCCTAAGACTATGTGGTGTAAATGGTTCGATATGGATTTCTAACACAATTTGAATACATGTTTTGTATGGTTACATCGGAATGTGTAACATGTTCAAATCATAGATTGCATTTTGGTTTAGACTACAAAATCGTAAGCACCATGATTGCATTTTATTACGTAATCTCTAGTAAGAGTCTTGTGATGATGTCTGATAACACAATAAACCAAGTGAGCACCAATTTCCTTAGATCTTCTATGATGGGGGGTTTTCGATCCAAGAACATAATGATAAAGGCGACATAGAGGAGAGATACCGGGACTTTATAGGTGCCTAAAAAAAAGCCTTTAACGAAGGACTGTTCTAGGCTGAAAGAAGGAATTTATAACAAGGATTACAGAAGTCCATAGCTTTAAAGAGAGAACATAGCTAGTGGTGGGGTTGGTAGAGTAGAGGTGACGTGGAACTTGGAAGGGTCCTTTACCTCCTCCGTTACAAATGCTCTAAAAAGTCATGAGGGTATTTAAGATGTGTAAAATGTTAACATACAAAACATTTTCAATAAATTAAAGCTTCATCATCTAGAACCACTAGATTAGGCTTCATAAAAAGTTAATACACATTATGATATACACGCATGTGATCAACTTTAACAATGTCCAATTGTAGAGATTTCACATAAGCAATAGTAACAATAAATATTTCAATAAAATGCATATAATTAGCTTGTTAGATGTAACCTAAAGTTCACGTGTTAATCTAAAAAGTTACGTTGTAAGAGGCCAATCCTCATGCAAATACATAATAAGAATTAATATACTGATATGACATCTAACGATTAAACACAAACTAAAAAATGGACTATCTGGGGTAGGCACGCTCGTGTTAATATGTAAGGCCCCGTTCCCGAACATCTCACAGTTGGTCATTCATAGCACTAAACATACATAATAATATATATATTTCATAAAATGAGCAGCGAAATTTGGTTAACAAAAGCTCATTAATTTCATTTATAGTTACTGTTGTTAAGCAATACATCATTGTTCATTAGTTACAAAAAGATTGCTTAAATGCATTACAAAACAACAATATCATCAAAACATAAATGGATGTCAGTCTTGCCCCGCCAAATAGCTTCACCCTCGTACAATCCTCAGCAATATTTGCCAGCCAACTGAAAATGTATAAAAGTCAGCGTTGCTGAGTGAGTTCTAGTTTTAAAAGTATTAAAATACCTTGTATAGTTATATGAAAATATCCCTATTTGTAAAATACCTTATTTATTTTGGTATGTGCTCACACATCATACATACATCAAGGTAATATTTTTTTTCATTCTAACTATACGTATTCGTTTATTTTGCACTTTTATCATTATCTTTCACTTTCTTCCGGACCAATGTGCAATACCTCAAATATTATGCACGAAGCTGATGATGGGCCTGTGGTCTATAAATAGACCACGTACATTATGCATTAAGCTGACCCAGTCACCTAGGGTATGCTACAAGGGTCCTTGTCAGTCTTAATGACTGACCCTGTGTGTATCCTTCGGGTTAGCTAAACCGCACACAGTTGAGCTAACGACAACATGGTCATGCACCTCCTTTTATTTGCTTACAAGACTTTCATTCATTCTTTTATGTTGCACTTTTCTTTATCATTAATATTTCACTTTTATTAATTATAATACTTTACGTATATGATCATAAGCATACCACTTAAAGTCACACAATATAATATTATATAATATGGAACATAGGGACAGATCACAATCATGCATAACATTGACAATTATAGCCCTAAAGTCAAACTAGGGTCAAACTCTAATTATTCTATTCTTCCCAGAGTTTCAAAAAAAATTTTCTAAGTGTTGGGCGCATGGGAACTATGCAGGCTCATGAGCCCTGTTTAGGCGCATCAACACTATTCGGGCGCTTGACCCTACACTTAACTGTTTTTCCACTAATTTTGGGCGCATGAACTGTTTAGGCGCATGAGCCTATACTTAGGTGCCTGAATAAAAAGTTGGGTGCATGAGCACTATTGGGGCGCCTGACCCCAACACTTGGGTGCCTGACCAAGTTTTCTAGGCGCATGAACTACTGTTCGGGCGCATGGGTTATACTTTGTTATTCTAATGCATAATTTTAGGCGCGTGAGCCTTATATAGGCGCATGAGCAACCTGTTTAACATACTTCTCAATTATTTTCAACCCCAAACATCATTTCATCCTATTCTAAGCTTCTTAATACCATTATAAGCATAAACATCACATAAACATCCTTAAAACATCATCATACAACATAAAACATACGGGTACACAAGCTTAAAAATTATAAAATCATTTTAATACATTTTCAGCCCCAAGAAGTGTTAAAACATGTAAAAATACGGGGTTTAGAACTCACCTTGTGTAGCAAACAAGCACAACTCCTCCAAACTTGTTTGTACACGAGTTCAAGCACCTAAAATAACCCACAACAAGCAGCCAAACACCTAAAACACATAAAAATCGGTTCTAAGGTTCAAAACCCAGCAAAACCGACCAAAAACACCTAAAACACTTACCAATTATACGAATTTCAGTCCTTTTCTCCTTGAAAACTCGAAAGAACTTCACGTTCTTCTTCTTCTTCCTCTTTCAGTCGAAAAAGCAGTAAGTATGAGCATGGCATGGGCAGTCATGCTTTAAAAAGGTGAAACTTTTGTCTTTTGTGTACTATATACACAACACCCCCTTTGACTTTTGTCTCTTTTTATTTTTTATTTGATACTTTTTCTTTTTATTTATTTTGACAAACTTTCGGGTGTTACATAGTAATGGGTCATTAGGGTCACCCCCCTCTCCTAGGTGCAAGTTATACGTGACCATCAATATCACAATATCACAACGAAAATTTCAAAACTTATATTTTCATTACTATAAACCTTTGTACATAAGTTTTATTACTTCAAAATTATTGCACAAGGCTAGTCAAAATATAAAGAACTATCACTACTAGAAAAACTGCAATAGATGACGCGCATTACGCGTCATCTTTGGGGTCAGATGACGCGCAAATGCGTGTCAAGGAAGGGGTAGTCATAAATGATAGATGACGCGCATCCGCGCGTCATTTTTTTTATGACGCACAAAAGATGACGCGCATTTTATGACGTGCAAAAGATGACGGGCAATGTGCGTCAAGGAAGGGGTAGTCATAAATGAATAGATGACGCACATGCGCGTGCCATCTATGAAATTTTTATGACGTGCAATAGATGACGCGCAATGCACGTCATAAATTTAGCTGCATTATTTTATATATATATATATACACATTAATTTTTATAAATTTTACCTGCTGTTTTTATAAAATTATAAATCAATAATTGTCGAATAATAGCAAAACAAAATTTATTTAATTAAATTAAATACTAACAAAAGTTACAAAGTTGTTCCATGTTCACATGCATACGCAAAATTACAAAGTAGTCCCAAATTCATTTAATTGTCTAATAAGTAGCCCTACACATAAATAAAATTTGAAACGTAACACGACCACAGTTGCAATGGCTTCTACAGCACCAACTGCTCCTAGAAGGTGTCCAATCATTGATTTGTCGACTTCACCCGCATGACCTGTTTGGCACCCAAATCATAAGTAACTAATAGCTAAATCAAAGTAATAAAGTCATGAATATGACATAACACAAACCTAAAGAGAATAATGACTCCATAATTGTATTTGACACACTAGAGTGCTTCAGCCAACCAACTCGACCTACGCAAAGAATTTGCCTAAGCAGATGGGGTAGATTATATGTAAAGACATACAAACAAACAAACAAACCCAGTATATCCCACTCAAGAGCAGGGATTATATGTAAAGACATGAAGAAATAAATGAATACCTTAAAGATCTCAGCAAGGAAAGGAATAGTTGCATAGTCATACTTGTATCCCCCATTACTCTGAGACAATGTGGTCAAACTTCCCTGCCATGAACATGAAAGCTCAAAAGCAAGTAAAATTTGGTTGAATTGAGATTGATAGAAGAAAAGGAACATATGATATGATGGAAAACAATGAAGATGTAGTCATGGCATAAGGAGAGGATGTACCTGAGAACTTATTGGCATATGTCCCTGCACCAATGATGGGTGTGTCACCAATCCTTCCTGAAATGGCTCTTATCTACAGTCTCAAGCCCCTAAATAACATAATTGTAGAAGCATTCAGAACCGAAAATGCATTGCACATAAACACAGAGATACATTGATATCCATGTATCAAAAAATGTTTGGGTCACCCCGGACCGTGTGAACCAGGTAGAAGTGGCTTTAACTTGAGTGTGACTATAGCTACATTCTTATATCATCCCACTGTATGCACCAATATATCAAAAAGTATGTAAAAGAATAAATCAGATCAACATAAAAGGCTATACATATATATATATATATATATATATATATATATATATATATATATATATATATACACACTAGCGGAAAGCCCGCGCGATGCTGCGGCGGTAGGAAAAAAATTACAATGTGTTTTCATATTTATTTGCATTCAGTGTGTAAGAAAATGAAAGAACTTTTCAATTTGAAGTGATATGAACAAGCTTTTGCCCGTATACATATAGGAACTTGACTTTAAATGATCATACAATATAATGTGGTTGTTACAACATGTGTCTACACTATAAATCATGTTTGGTTGTTAAGCTCACCTCAATGGTTCAGATTAACTAAGTTTGACCAACCTAACTAAAATCTTCCCATGAAAGAACACAAAAAACTAACAAAGATTGGATATATATGAGCATTATGTAAAAGCTAATGAAGCTTCCTAGCATAATTGCATAAACACACAAAAATCAATCCTAGGGACAATCCAAATAAGACCAAAACATGAAAGGCCAAATTAATATCTTCCCATGAAAGAATAAAATACCACAGAACTACAGAAGTGACACCTGCATGTCCCATTCATAAGTCTTTACATGTTTTAGTCAATTAAATCCTTATCAATTTAAATTCACAAAACATGTTTGCTAATTTTGCTAATAAGTTGTACAAATCTTTTTTTCAATACATTGTTACAGTTTATCAGTATCAATGTTAAACCTAAAAATTATTCTAGTATAATTATCACATCATATCTTATTATCTTGGTATCTTTTCACGATTCAGATGTTTTCATCTCTAACCATTCAAAGCACAAAACGTCTTAGAGTGTAATATTTTCTTTTAATCTCAATGAGGTGTTTGTGATATAAACTGGTCTGTTTGAATGCCTATGTATTTAAGCGTTGTTGCTCTCCAAGCACAATACTTACTATGATAGTCATGCTCTAACAACAATAACTTTGGCAACAATACTTACTGTGTGGTGCTTCTTGTCAACATGGGTTGGTGATCAGCTTACTAATACATGGATAAAAACTCTCAAATCTAAACTAATATGTTGATAAAAGCTCTCAAGATTAACAACTTTAAACCATGAAATGATGTGTTGCTTACTTTCTACACAGAAAATTATAAACATCCTTATAAATAATATTAAATTTCGTAAACACTGTTGGAGCTTTACAACCTAAACAATACATTATAAATAAGATTAAATTTTATAAACACCATTAAATGATAGAAAGTTATAAACATTAAAATATATTTTATAAACCTAAACAATACATTATACTAAGCATATACTTTAACAGCAATAAAATTGGAATAATGTATTGGTTAGCTTCTAGATAAAAAGTTATAAACATCCCTATAGAAAAGAATAAGTTGGACAAATAGTATTAGAGCTTTAGAACCTAAACTATAACTTATGAACAAGCTTAATTTCATAAACGCTATTAAGCAGCAAACCATAAAAGGTTATGAACATTATAATAAATCTCATAAACCTAAACAATACCTTATAATAATCATGGTTTAACAATAATAAAATTAGCATGATAAATTTAATCAGGAGGTTACCTAAGAAAGAAGAAACCCAGTGGTGACTGTGACAACACAACCCTTCTCATTTACCCCCTGTTTTACATATCTGAAAAAACAATAGGTGAACTAATTAATTGAGTAACAATAGCTTGTTGTTTTTGATCCATACATCAGCCGTAATCGTCTTATTATGAAACCTGATTCCAGCATAATGGCGACCGCGTCTAGCAATAAGGGTGAACATGAAATCCTTTTCACCTATTAAAACTTTGACCTAATTTTTGGTGGAGATAGAATAATGATCATCAACAAGATTATGCTATAGTTTTAAAAGCATGCTAGTAGGATATATTCTAGAAAATGAAACAATGAATTCTAGACATACCTGTTTGAAGTAGCCATATACATGAATGTATATATAGCCCAGAATAAGCACAACTTTCCCTAATTGTTGTGTTCTTCAGTTACGTAATTTTCAACTTTGAATGAAGAAAACATGGTGACATTATTAAAGTATACAACAAGAAGTACAAACAGCAAAATTATGGTAGGTAAATTGGCAACAGAAGTTCATGTGAATGTTATGTTTAAAACCTATTGTGTTTGACGATGGGAACAACTAACAAAGCAATGATCAAACCTAATTAACTCAATCTGAAGCATAAATTTACTTGAAGCCAAATCCGAAACAAATCAATAAGAAATTCCTTAGGCGATTGGATTCCCAAACAAAACTCATGCATCCATTATGAAGCAGACCAACCAATTTGAGTTGTAAGTTCTATTCAATTATTTTCACTTCTATACAGCTGTTTAGAATTAAGAATTATGTACCTTGTAACTAATTTCAAAGATTTTATAACGCCCTTGTGGCGTAATCGTAAGCTAAGGTGGAATCGAACATGAAATGGGTGGTCATACCATTGGAGACTAAACATTTGTTAGGTGAGTGAATCAAGAGGCTAAATCAAACCTGAAATCGTTTGAACCTTTAAATCGAACCTTAGAACCACCAAATTGAAACAATATCCAATAACAACCATCTGTAAACAAACATGTACACAAATCAAATTAATCAAACATAACAAAAATTAAGTTAACCTAGAAACAAAAACCCCCTGTCGACATATGAAATGAACGAATTCCGTGTGGGTATCCATTCCAAGAACATAACAAAAAAGTACCTTTTCCGGCCTTTTATACACAAATAACATAAATTCAAAGCAACCCAAATGATCAAAGCCAAAAAGCACTCACTCTCTTTAGTAAAGACACAGGGCAAATTGCAGTGATCTTCACCACCACAAAACTAACTTGTTATTCATATTTCAATTTCACAACAACAAACAATAAAGATTGATCTAATAAGCTGATAATGTTCAAATGTTCAAATTAGATTATCAGAATAGTAAAACAAATTAGGGTTTCAATTTTCAAATTACTTACAGAAGATGGAGGAAGAAATTGGGTTGCTTTAATAGTGCTCATACACAATATGCTTAATCACACCCAACACCACCTGTCGAAACAAGCCCACATCCATCAACCTACAATTCATCAACCTACAAATCCACCACAATATGTCTTTGTTTTTGGACAGTAACAAAGACAGTGGAACAAAGAAAAAGAGTTTGAAACGAACACCTGTAAGCCACAGATTACGAACTGTTCTTCTTCCCTGCTTCAAAAACAAACAGCGGGTACATAAGGGGGGAAAAGAACATGAAAGATTAGAAAGAAGAGAACCTTACCGGAATTCGAACGGCGGTCGTCAGGAGCATCGAACGACAAGCTGATTTGGGGAATACGATCATATGTGAAGAGGAGAATACAACAACCCAGTCGAAGGGGCAGGGCATTGAATTGACACTGCGGAAGGTCCCTCGTAACCGATCGAAAGCGGTTGTGGGAGTTGAGGCGACCATCGGTGGTGTGAAGGCCGATGGTGGTCGCGTCGATGGTGTGAAGGCCGGTGGTGGTCACGGTTGGTGTGAAGGCCGGCGGTGGCAGTGTGGTGTGACTGCCGGCGGTGGTCGTGTGGTGTGAAGGAGAGGGCCGACCGGCGGTGGTCGTGTGGTGTGATTGTGGGTTTAGGGAATGAGAGTATAAAGTGGGTTTATGATTGAGAGAAGAAAGGCGGGTTATAGGTTACAAAAAATTTAAAAAAATGACACTTGAAGATGACATGCAAATATGTGTGTCATCCTTTCTAAGAATATTTTAAAAGATGACAAATAATTTATGATACGCGTAAATGCGCGTCATCTTTTTTCGCGCGTCATCTTTTGCGCGTCATCTATTAACAGTTTTCTAGTAGTGTATTTTTTAACCCCGTAGTCCTCTATCGGCTTTAGCCTTAATACCAACTTCCTTAAACCCTTCATCACACAACACCTAAATGTGTACCCAAAACATTTTATAGGTGTAACACCCGGAATTTTGTAAAAATAAAAGAAAGAAAACTAATAAGAAAATAAAGACAAAGTATCTTAAAGAAAATAAGAATGGACAAAAGTGGAGGGACTAAAATATAAAAAGGACAAAATAATATTATTATTATGTTTAAAGTGGGCATGGCCGCCCACTACTTCTGTTACATCACTGCTTTCGGGATTTTAGAGAGAGACAGAGAGCAGAGTTTTATCGAGTTCTAGAGAGAAGAAGTAGAAGAAGCTGCTAAAAGGTAAGATTTTCTTGTAAATGTTTGGTTCCAACCGAGTTTTTAGCTTTAGAACCGAGTTCTACGTGTACTTATGTGTTTATGTGTATCCGGATATATATGTTCTTGGTGTTTAGGTGTTAGAAACCTTTGAAAGTTTGAGTTTGAAGGATTTGAGCTTGGAAGCAGAAAAGGTGAGTTTCTAGACCCTGGTTTTTATATGTTTTTAAAAGTTTTCGGAGATAAAAATGCATGTAAAACGTTTTTATGTGTTATGTATGTAACCGTATGTATATGTGTATGTGTTTGGGTGTTTTATGGTTGTTAGTGCCTTGCAGATGTATTTGGGTGAAAATGGAAGGAATTAAAATAAACTGTCAAAAACGTCGGTTTTATCGTAACCGATAACTGGAATTTTGATTTGTAAATACCTCAAGGATAAATCTGGAAATAATAAGTTAAAATGAGTCTAAAAATAATATATAGACCATTATAAACTAATAAGGACCATATTTGAGTCAAGAAATGGAAATAATACAACTTTGGGGGTAAAATTGCAAATTTTGAAACTTAAGGGGCCAAAGTGTAAATTTGGAAATATAACTAAAAATTTAGTAACTTACTCGCCAGAAACAAGTATTAAACTTGTTGATATGTAAACACATTTATAAGGATCATAAGAACATGTCATTCACATGCAAAAACCCTAACTTTCCTAAAAAGGAAACTTTTGGAGCAAAACCCTAACAAATCAAAGCAAGTTAAACTTTTAATATTATAACACACCTAGTTACACCCACTTGACCTTAGAACACATAGCTTATTACTTGAATCTTGATACTAGGGTGCTAGGATTGAATCATTTTCTGTGCATGAAGACCCGTTGCTTGAAACCTAAGATGAGTTCTAGTGTCCCCTTTTTTTACTATTGATTTGGGTTGAAACATGCTTTATTGAATTGAAATCATTATTGTGATATGGTATGATGCTTATAAGTTGTGGATATTGTTAGAACCTTCTCTTAACTGTATCACAATCATTAATTCTTGTGTGAACCGCTTGTCTTATATGGGTAGATCTACTTGGGGAATCCCTCACACACAGTGCCTTATGGATAAGAAGGGTACCCCACTGAGATCCTGAGGGATCATTGTGTCATGTAACAGGTTTTATAAGATACTATGGTGAACCATCCAGCAGGTATGGTGCATTGTTTTGTTGGGTTTGTTGGACCTAAACAATGTTGTTTAACCATTTTAAAGAAGAAAACGCAACGGAATATGAACTTAATATCGTATTCTATAATCTGAAAATTAAAGTTCATAACATTATTTCAACAAACCCAAAGACAAAGGATCATATATATGTGAATAGATTAGTTATCAAGAAGCAAACAAAACAACCAAATCAACACAATGAACTACCTTTTAGAAGCTGTCAAAACCGTGGATGCATGATGAAGATGAAGCTGTTTTGGATGGTCAAAACATCAACAATAGATGTTCTCAAGTGTTCATACCCACAAGCCTTCAAGAAAACACCATTTTGCTAGGATTTGACACCAAAATCGGATCAAGAACCTTGCTGAAAACCTCTTTCAGCCGTGAAACTTCAAGAGGCTGCTAGAGCCTTTGTTCCAGCCGTATGACTTCTCTTCCATATGTGAAACTTGAGTTCTTGTGTCGATTTTCATGTGAGAAAGGAGTAGATCAGATGTGTGTGTGTTCTTAGAGAGGTTTCTTGTTTCAAAATCAAGAAAGGGAATAGAGGGGAGAAGGCCCCTTGCGGCCGAATCACACCAACAACCCTTTTAGGGTTTTCCCCTTTAAAACTCCTCTAAGTTTTGACAAAATTTAAATTACATAATTAACCTTTTAATTATACATAATATGCACACACACACTATTTTTATTTGATGTTGCTTAACTAATTTAAACAACATAACAAATAATATCCATGAACAAAATATCCTCATAATTTGTTCTTTCTCACATACAATTTATTTAGAAAACCCATTTTCTAAATTGGTGTAATTATTTAATTGCATGATCATATCATCAATTAAATATTAATTGGTGTTTGCTAAGCTTGTTATTGGGTATGACCCGACTTAGATCACAACGTACTAACCACATCAATGTTCTATGTGTCTTGGGCATACAGAATCCAACATGTTTGAGGCTCAGTTATCCTTAGGGTTAACCGGTTTAAACATAACTTTAGAAGAGGCTACCCGGGACTGAGTGCAGGGTTGATTGTGACCCCACGACAGTGATACTTTGAATTTTAAATTTAACTTATGGACTTTAAAGAGTCATTTTGTTTTTAAACTTTAAGCACTTAAATTCACCAACTTTTTAGTTGATACAATATCTTTTTGAGCATGTTTCTGGAAATCCCTAATTGAAGTGGCTTAATTGGAGAATCAGACTTGGATGATCTAGGAATATGACTACCATTGGCATTACTCGAATTTGAAACACTTTGAACAATTTGAATTATGGTTGATAAAACACTTGGGATCATGTAATGAATTTGTATTATGTATGATGGGCTAGACTGTTACAGCCCGGTTTGACTTTAATCATGTAATGCTATTTTATTTCTCTCCTTGTGCGCTCTTATGATGGTTTGTTTCCACTGCCATGTATGTTGCTAGTCCATGATGTCCCACCCTACTTGGGCCCGGGGTGTGACAGATTGGTATCAGAGCCACAAGTTGTAGAGAAGTCTGGAATACCTTAGTGTAACACCCGGATATTTTAAGAGTTGTATAAAGAAGAATAAAGGAGGAAATGCAATTTAATCCAAGTTGAGGGGTTAAATATGTCAAAAGTACAAAATTTATAATAATTTTGTACAAAAGGTGGCATGGCCACCCATGTTGTCTACACATTTCATTTCTTTCGATTTTAGAGAGAGAAATAGTAGAGAATTTGGGTTTTTAAAGAAGAACAAGAAGAAGATCGAATTCAAGGTATGTTTTAGGTGATTTGAAGTGTTCTTGACTGATTTTCAGTCTCGGGTTTGTGCTTATACGTGTTTGTATGTTCGGTTGTGTGTTTTTGGTGGGTTTTTAGGTGTTTGAGCTCATAGCAAACGGGTTTGAAGGAAGTTATACCCAAAGTTGCATAAGGTGAGTTTCTAGGACCCCCTTTTAACATGTTCTAAATGATTTTGGGGCTGGAAATACATGTAAGGATGTTTTTACAAAAATGGGTTTTTCACCCGTATGTGTACACTATGAATATGTATGTGGGTGGGTGCAAATTTGGGTTTAAATTTGTAGTTATGTTCATGATATGATGCTTAGAATGTTAGTGTTAAGTGTAGATCATGGTATATGTTGGATTGGGACTGATTTATGTTGAATAGGTGTAAGTTGATTGCCCATGCGCCTAAACAGTGGCCCATGCGCCCAACGTTCAAATTTCCTAAGTGTTCCCAACCGCCCAGAAACCCAAAACGCCTAAACAGTGCCCAACCGCCTAAGTGTCCATGCGCCTAAGCCAGGCCCATGCGCCTGCATAGTGCTCATGCGCCTAGAGTCTACCCAGAATGGTTAATTGTTAGGCCATGCGCCCCAATAGTGCCCATGCGCCTAGTACCTTCCCATGCGCCTAAGTGTTCCCATGCGTCTAGAAGGCCAAGCGCCTGCAAAGTGCCCATGCGCCTGCATAGTGCCCATGCGCCTGCATAGTGCCCATGCGCCTGCATAGTGCTCATACGCCTAAAAACTTAGAAATATTTTTAAGAGGTTTTAACAGGAAGATTGATTTTTCTATAACAAAAATGTGCTATATGAATGTGTTAAAATAAAAAAAAATTTCACGCTGACCTGGCAGCACGGCCCCAGCCAGGAGCGTTGCCCCTTGGACCCCAATAGGGGCTGCTGCCCCTAGAATCCCGCTGTCAGGGGCTGCCGCACCTGAATCCCCGCTGTCCCATGAAGGGTTGGTTATGTTCTATGATGACTGGTTAGGTATGTATATGTGTATGGGAATGGATGATGCATGATGTTTATGATGATGTGTGATGATGTATGATATGTTTTCTTATGCTCCTTATTATGTATTATTCCGTGACTTACATATTATGAGTATGAGATGAACGTGAGGTATTATGTAATGTAAAGCAGAAGTTAATGTAAAGGATATGAGAAGCATAAAGAAAGAATAAATGCATGCATTAATAAACAAACGAATGTAAGAAAAGTCTTGCCAGCAATGTATGGAGGTTCGCACCCAATGAAGGGTGTTAGCTCAACTGTGTGCGGGTTAGCTACCCCGTAAGGATGCACACTGGGGTCTAATCTTTGTGATTGACCATATGTATGGGATCTTGCCGCTTACCCCGGTACTATGGTCAGGCCACCGGGCACAATGTACGGGAGTCTAATTATAGACTTCGGCCCAGTACCCGCTTTATGCATGATGGTGGGGTATAGCACATGGCATTGGTCCGAATGAAGTTACCCCGGTACTGTGGTCAGGCCACCGGGCACAATGTACGGGAGCCTAATTATAGACTTTGGCCCAGTACCCGCTTTATGCATGACATTGGGGTATAGCCCGTGGCATTGACCCGGAATGTAAGAAAGATAACGAATGATAACGATGACGTACAATGATGAATGAATGAAAATTAATGAATGATAATGAAGATAATAATAAGATTATCTATTTGTACATATGATGTATGAGCACATATGAAAGTAAAGAATGGTTTTGAATGATAAGTGAAGTATTTTATTTATAAAACTAGAACTCACTCAGCAACGCTGACTTTTATTTGTTTCCAGTTGGCAGGTGATTGTTGCTGAGGATGGCATGGGGTAGCTACTTGACATTTTTAGGATGGCATCCATTTGTATAACAATGATGTTTTGTGATGTAATGCAAATTATGATATTTTGTAACAGTTAACTACATTGTATTATTTTGCAAAAGCATTCATTAATATATGAAATGATTTTAATTAATTTCCCCTGCGATGTTTTAAATAAATGTATGGTTTATGTGCGATGAATGACCAACTGTGAGGTGCCCGGGAACGGGGCCTTACACTTAGTAGACCCTAGGCTACAACCCTGATAACTTAGGACTGTCCTTGCTTGGGTGAATGTTGGGGTAAGCTGTCACACCCCCGCTAGAAGCAGAAACATGAGGATGCGATGGACGGGATCGTCATAACACATTGGGGGTTTAAGAGAATAACTAAAGGTATTCTTCATAAATGGGTCATGACGTCGCTCGACACATAGGAACACGTGTCAAGTACAGTCAATTCCAAAATGTCATACCATAAATGCATAAATAATCCAAAGTTCCATTCGGAAATAAGTCATCAGAAGTATCAAACAATCCCAAGTACAAATACAATAATTACGCTTCAACAAAATAAACAGGCCAGAACAAGTCCAAAAGCCTCATGCAGTGCCTATTGCTCCTAATGAGAGGTCTTGACTAACGTCCACAACCAAGCAACTAAGTCTCATAACCTGAAAACACATGCTTTAAAATGTCAACATACGTTGGTGAGTTCACAGGTTTAAAGTACAAATGTTTTGCTGTGCATAACATGAAAAGAAAATTGTATGTGAATTAAGTACATACCAGTCATAGATATCAACACAAGTCTAAGTCAGTCCAAGTCCAATTACCCGGATTATATTCACCCAAGGGCTCGCCCAGGCCAAGTCAGTCTCGACTTGTATACTGACAACAAGGGTGGGGATGTCAACCCGTTAGTACTAACAATATCTCTCCATGACGTCCAAGTCACAATAACAAGTCCAAGTCCAAGTCCAAGTACACACTCATGAATGAATATCAAGACTCAACCCATGACCCAAACCATATGCAATGTATCAAAAGAAAACCAACACCGCATAGTCCAAAACCATGAGCATGCTTTTTCTCCAAGTAAAATACATTAAAAAGGGTTGTGAAACTCACCTTAAAATGTCACATATCAACTTCCACAACACGCATAGAAGGCTCTAAAAATATGTAATTCACACAAGTATTAATATGGGTGTAATCCTGTTAGTCCAGCCCTTAACACAGATTAATTTTTTCATCGTTAAACTTATTAATTTAATTTTTTTGTAAAGAGTTTTAATCAATATTATATGCAAACTTGTCTTGATTTAGATTATTTTATCTCAACCCTTATTTATGAGTCTTAACAAAATATTTCAGCTTACAAATGTAGACCTATATTTTGCCCCAATTGGCTGTGGTTTGACAAACTTAAGACCTGTACAAGATGACCCATTTTCCTGACAGCAAGCTGTCCAGTTCATTAGCTTTGTTCATTTGCATACCAAGTTCCAATACCTGCCCGTTATTAATCCAAATATAATAATAACTTTCATTCTAGGTTTTATAAGTCCAAAACTTCAATAAAACACTTTGTTTACTTAAATTTTCCGTTCTAAACAATTTATTAGATTTTAGTCTCCCGGTTTGCAACGGTAATTTATAAATTCATTGTTTCGATCGGTCCACACGTCTATACCTTCAAGAATCAACTTCAATGATTTCCAAGACTTTTTATGAATCCAAAATGTCTATTAAGAGCAGGTCATTCAAGATTACAACCCAATATTACGGATTCGAAGGATATACAAGTACATAGATTAGGGTTTTTACCAATTAGAGACTACGACAATCGAAGCTCCTAGATCTTCACGATCTAATACCCAAAACAAAGAATATGAGAATATTAGATGAGGATTTTGTATTTAGATGACGAACATCATCGATTTTTGTGTAGAACAAGGATTAAAAATCATCAAAAACAATTTTTGCTTACCGTAGATTCGAAGATGAGTGATTTGTGCCTAGTTTAAGATCTTGGATGCCTTGATTACCAAAAACTCGATGGATGGTTCTAGCATTTCAGAATTTTGATGGTATGAAGAAGAAGAAGAGAGGATTTAGAGATTGTGGTGGCTAGGATTTAAATAGAAATCCCTTGAGTTGTAAAAGTGAGGCAAAAACAAGGGGAATCCCCCCTTTTTGTCTAATTCGACCAAGGGAAGGGCAAGGGCCTTCGGGCCCATGGCCCGTTTCGTCCAATCCATCTCGTCTCGAACCACGTGTTGACTAATTTTTACGTTTTTGAATTCTTGCGTTAATACGATTCCAACAGACTATTATATGTCATATAGATCATTTAATTTTTAAATTTTAGATTGAATTAGGTGTATTTACTAGGCTTTAGGCAAAGCCCATGGATGTAGGGTTAGTTATGTTACGGTTAAGTTTTGAGTTCTACATTATAGAGAAACCTTGATCGGGCTCACTACACAGGACGTCATAAGTTGACAAGCCCACTAGTCATATAAAGATAAAAACTCCAGGCCCATCATAAAGACATAGGCCCATTGGGCCAAAATTTTCAAGCCCAACAAGAAATGAACCATAAATAAAGACTAAGCCCAAATAGGGACAAAAGTCAAAGTCAACGCCCCCATTTTGGTGACGGATGTCACAGTTACCCCCAGTTGAGAGAATTTCATCCCGAAATTCAACTGGTGTTATCAACTGCAGTGTCATCTATTGGGTTTGTTGGACCTTTATCAAAGTTGTTTAACCATTTAAACATGAAAACATAGCGGATTTAATCCTTAATATTATGATTCATAATCTGGAAATTAAGGTTAATAACTTAACATCAACAAACCCAAGAACATAGGATCGTTTATATGTGTTTGAACAAGCTATCAAGAAGTATAAACAACCAAAACAATACAAAAGTTACAACCTTTGTTGAGCTGCAGAAAATCGTGAGATAGATGAAGATGGAGCTGCTCTTGAATGAACAAAACACCAAGGAGAGGTGTCCTCAAGCTATCATACCCACAAGCATCCAACAAACACCTTGTTGCTAGGATTTCAGCACCAAAAACGAACCAAGAATGCTGAAAAATCCGAATTTTCAGCTTGTTTTTCTTCTTGATGATGAGAGAAAATGTGTGTGTTCTTGGCCCTTGCATGTATGAGAGAGAGAGAGAGGATGGAGATGTGTGTGTTCTTTAAAAAGACAAGTTTCAAGACAAAGGGAATCCCCCTTTTCAAAGGGGGGTGGCCGTGAATGCCAAAAGGGGTTTTCCCCCCAATTTTTTTGTCATTTTTACTTAACTAGTCATTTTGAGTTATGTAATTAACCTTTTAATTATATAACTCTTACACACACTTTTATTATTTGATGTTATTTAACCAACTTAAATAACATTGCAAATAATTCCCATGAACAAAATATCCTCATAAGTTGTTCCATCTCACATACAATTTATTCAGGAAACTAGTTTTCTAAATTGGTGTTGTTATTTAATTGCATGATCATATCATCAATTAAATATTAATTGGTGTTTTCTAAACTTGTTATTGGGTATGACCCAACTTGGATCATGACGTACTAACCACATCAATATTCTATGTGTCTTGGGCATAAAGAATCCAACAATCTCCCACTTGCACGAGATTCATAGAAGATTGATGCAAGCAGTAAATACCGCCTAACAACGGTTTACTACCCTTAATACGCATGACTTAGAAGCCATTCAATAACATCATCCCCTTCAAGTATCTAACTTGAAATGATTTAGGTGAATCTATCATTTATCCTTTTGTTACAGATGTCATGTTAAATCCAAGGACACAAAATGATCATTCCTTGTTGATTTAACTTAATCAGGCCTTAGACATCTTGCTTTCAACGAATAAGAGGAACAAATTTCATCTTGACAACATATGTTTCTCACAATCACCTTATGTCATACCTAAACATAGCCTTATGTACTGACCATTATTTCAGAGCAGCGAAGAACTAGCTCAAGGTGTAACACTTGGTGAATATCAAAACCCAATATGAATCTCAGGTCAGAGGATACCAAATGATATTCGCCTTTACTCAAATTTACTTATGATCAATCAATAAGATTCCATGTAGTAAGATTTGAGACGCGGGTCAGTCCAATATTCGTATCCCACGAATATCTATGAACCTTGGCAGAAACCAATTGCTCTATATTCATGCCTTATGAATATCCACCAATCCAAGTTCATAATAGTCTTACATTCATATTTGTTCCCACAAATATGACCAACTACGGACATTTAGAATAATAAATATATTCATGGATGTAAACATGCTAAAAGGAACATAACTCAAAATATCGTAAATATATAGATGAATTAAATATTACAATTGTTCCTCATTTTCAATACTAATACTAAACAGATCAATTCCAATCACTAGAATATCAAAGTCCTAAGGCACAAGTTTGACTTTCATGCTTTGCCCTTTGAAGGAGCTTCGTGAGTGATCCGAAATGTTTTAATCCTTGTGAACTTTGCGAATACATATCTTTCCCTTTTCAACTTCATCCCTTATGTAGTTGAATCTCCGCTCAATGTGCCTAGTCTTTTGATGTGCATGGGGTTCCTTGATTTGAGCAATCGCACCCTCGTTATCATAAAAGATTTCTAGGGGGTCTTGAATGGTAGAGACCACCCCTCGATCGGCAATAAATTTATTTATCCATGCAGCTTCCTGAGCTGCCAATGAGGCGGCTATGTATTCAGATTCTGTAGTGGATAATGCTACCACGTCTTGTTTTGAACTCTTCCAAGACACTGCTCCTCTATTCATAATGAAGACATACCCCGATTGTGATCGAGAATCATCTCGATCAGTTTGGAAACTCGCATCCGCGTAACCCTTTACAACGAGTTCCTCTTTCTCAGATCCGTATATTAGAAACATATCCTTAGTCCTCCTAAGGTATTTCAATATACTTTTAACAGGCATCCAATGGCTATTACCTGGATTCTACTGATATTTGCTTGTCATGCTTAACGCGCATGAGACGTCCGGTCTAGTGCATATCATCGCATACATGATGGACCCTATAGCAGACGCATATGGGATGTCCTTCATATGATCTTGCTCATCCTTTAAGCTTGGACATTGAGATGCACTCAATATTGTCCCTCTTTGAATAGGTACCATACCTTTCTTAAAGTTTTCCATCTTGAACCATTTCAAGATTTTATCAATGTATGCACTTTGGTTTAGACCTATCAACCGCCTCGATCTATCCCTATAGATCTTTATTCCCAAAATATAGGCGGCTTCACCGAGATCTTTTATGGAAAAACAATTTCCAAGCCAGGTTCTAACAACTTCCATGGTTGAAATATCATTTCCAAATAGTAGTATGTCATCAACATACAATACTTAGAATGTAATTACACTCCCACTAGCCCTTTTATACACACAAGCCTTGTCAGTGTTCTTGATGAAACCAAATTTCTTGATCTCTTCATCAAAACGTTGACTCCAACTTCTTGATGCTTGTTTCAATCCACATATTGATCTCTTTAACTTCCATACTTTATTAGGATGTTTTGGATCGACAAAACCTTCAGGCTGAACCATATGGATAGTCTCTTCGAGATGTCCATTAAGAAAGCGGTTTTGACATCCATTTGCCAAATCTCATAGTCATAATAAGCAGCAATGGCAAACAATATCCTAATAGACTTTAGGATTGTCACAGGCAAGAAGGTTTCATCATAATCAACCCCTTGAGTTTGAGTGAAACCTTTTGCTACAAGTATTGCTTTGTAAGTATCCAAGTTTCCATGCATATCTGTTTTCTTCTTGAAAACCCACTTGCATCCAACCGGTTTAGACTTAAGCGGAGGGTTAACCAATTCCCAAACTTGGTTGTCATACATGGATTGCATCTCTACGTTCATGGCTTCTAACCACTTGTCACAATCCGAATTGGACATTGCATCATGGTATGTAGTTGGCTCATTGGAGTCAACCACGTAGCATCCATCCATGAAAAATCCATATCTTTCAGGTGGAATGCCAACTCTACAAGATCTGCGAACGTTTTGTGTGTATCGATCAACATCTTGATCATCATCAACAACCTCCTGTTGATTGCTAGTGTTAACCAAACGTGTGTCAGCTTGTGGATCTTGATCCTCATCAAATTCCACTGTTCTATACGTCATTCCTTCTATAAGGAACTTGGCTTCCAAGAACTCTGCCCTTCGAGCAATAAATACCTTTTGCTCTGTTGGATTAAAGAAGTAGTATCCTATACAGCCTTTGGGATATCCAACAAATATACACTTAGTGGATCGACTTTCCAATTTGTTTTGGGTGTTAAGCTTAACATAAGCTTCACAGCCCCATACTTTTAAATAAGATAGCTATGGAACTTTTCCATGCCAGTTTTCAAAAGGTGTCGAATCCACTTTCTTGGTCGGGGCCATATTCAAAATACGAGCCGCGAAGAGTAGTGCAAAACCCCAAAATGATAGAGGTAGTGAGCTTATAGCCATCATAGATCAAACCATATCCAATAGGGTTCGGTTTCTCCTTTCAGACACACCGTTATGTTGTGGTGTTCCGGGAGGAGTAAGTTGTGAGACAATCCCACAACTTCTTAGATGATCTTGAAAAGCCTCACTGAGGTATTCACCTCCTCTATCTGAACGGAGAACTTTGATAGTTCTATTGAGTTGATTTTCTACTTCATTCTTAAAGATTTTGAACATTTCAAAAGCTTCATGTTTGTGTGTCATCAAGTACACATAACCATAGCGACTGTAATCGTCGGTAAAGGTAATGAAGTATCTTTCACCATTCCTTGTCATTGTCTTAAAAGAACCACATACATCCGAATGTATGATTCCTAATAAGTCTTTTTCCCTCTCGTTAGTACCACTAAAGGGCGACTTGGTCATCTTACCTTGTAAACAAGATTCACACTTATCAAATGAACAATTTTCATTTGTTTTCAAAAGACCATTCTTTTTAAGTGTTTGAATCCGATTCTTATTTATGTGACCAAGACGACAATGCCAAAGATAAGAATCACTTAAACCCATTTGAAGTTTCTTGGTGCTTGATTGGTATAATGTGTTATTATAGGATGATTCATCATGAACCAATTCATAAATACCATTAAAAGGGCATAGCCTTGAAATAAAAGACATCATCCATATAAACATAAATACCATCGTTTACAACTTTTAAATCATAACCATATTGTTTTTAAAATGGAAACTGAAATTATATTCCTAGTCAAACTAGGAGCATACAAAATGTTTTAAAGAACTACTTCCAAACCATTTGAAAGTTTCAAAACATAATCTCCTTGGGCTTCGACATCAACTTTTGCTCCGTTGCCCATGTAGAGACTTGTGTCTCCCTTCTTAAAGTGTTTATTTCTTTTGAACCCCTGCAACAGATTGCAAATATGAGTTCCACATCCGGTATCTAATACCCAAGTGTTTGAAGAAATAACATTTAAGTCAATATGGATCATGAAAGTTGTACCTGAGGTCTGCCCAGCATCCCTCTTGTTTCTCAACTCTTTGAGATAGGTTGGACAATTCCTTTTCCAATGTCCTATCTCACCACACTCAAAACATGGATCGTTTCCCGTTACCTTAGGCTTCATAAGCTTAGGTTTTGGAGGTTCCACTTTAACCTTCCCTTTCCCTTTACCTTTGATGTGCCCCTTTCCTTTGACAACATTTGCCTTGGGATTGGGGAATGGCCTTTTCCTTTTGTCTCCCTCATTGATCGAGAGAACAGGTAGAACCTTTCTACCCATCCCCGCCTCAGCCGTTTTGAGTATTGCGTGAAGCTCACCAATGCCCTTGTCCCATCCGTTCATATTACAATTCATTATAAACATCTCTGACAGGATCTCAGCCTCTCTCGTTGATCAATTAGATTATGTTTGCAGCGGATTTAGCTCATTAATTAGCAATTAAAGCAAGAACATAAAAGATATTTCAAATTAAAGCATGAACATAGAGAGAAGAGTTTCTGCAAAACAATAAATGTTCTATTGGTTCGCACGTTTCGGCCATTAAAACAGTATGGTTACCCATCCTTTTATAGACGGCAAAAGGATGGGCATGATGTCCTTTTTCTGACATCACTGAATATTCAAATTACAACTGACAAAACATAAAACTACTGAAGATGTCAACAACTGACATCTTCTTACAAGAGTTCCTAAGTGCTGACAAAAGTAAACTACTGAAATCCTACAACGACTGAAGAACAAACTCTTCAGTCGTTTATAACTACTGATACTATAACAACTGAAGAACATGCTCTTCAGTTGTTGTACAACTACTGAAAGTAAATAAACTACTGAAAAGGAAAAACCACCACAACAATTGAAGAAGACTTCTTCAGTTGTTGTGACAAACTCTGAGTCTTCAGTACTTGGTCTTCAGACTTGGCTTCAGATGATATAACAACTGACGACTTCAGTAGATATCATCAGTTGTTGTCTTCAGTCTTTGTCTTCAGACTTTGTGCTTCAGTAGAAGGTCTTCAGTTCTTTAGTTCAGCTGTTGATTCTTCAGTACTTGTCTTCAGTACTTGAAGTCTTCAGTACTTGTAAGATCAGTACTTCAGACTTCAGTACTTTGGTCTTCAGTTCTTGAAGTCTTCAGTACTTGTAAGATCAGTACTTCAGACTTCAGTATTTGGTCTTCAGTACTTTGGAGTCTTCTTCAGCTGATGTTCTTCAGTTCTTTGATCTTCATACTTTGTCCTTCAGACTTTGTCATAACAGCAGAAGGCTGGAGCTAAGATGCTCTCGAGTTTGACATTCAAGCAAGAGAACACAATAGCTGATGATAGTCTTCAGATGTTCTCGAGTCTGACATTCAAGCAAGAGAACATTGTGACTGATGGAAGTCTTCAGCAGTTGTAGCAGTGGCATGTGGGACTTAGCGGTTTTCCTGATCTTGGCTCATTGGTTCTTTTGGTCCAACAAACTCCCCCTGAACCAATGCAGCCAAAACCTCTAATTATTGGATGTCCCACTTATTGATGGCATAAAGATTGGTCTATTTCCTTCTAGATCAGATTAGAAGTTGACCCAGATAAGCACTGGCCAGAGATGTAGTCTCAAATGTTTGTTTGGCTAAGTATGGATGGGAGCTCTGTCTTGGGGAATTGGACACAAAGCTGTTACCCCATCCATGAGATCTACACCCCACGTACAAGCCGGTAGGATTCTCTACAGTAGGCCTGAAGAAACATCAATTGTTCTTCTTTGGACAGGTCTTCAGGCTCACCTTCAAACAATCCCTCCCGACCGTACATCTCTGAGATGAACTTGACCTGTCTACCATTTTTGAGCTCAAGTGTTGTGATTTGCCTATATGCAAACTCATCAGGGTGTTTACCCTCTAACAACAAAGTGAGCTCATCTCTATGAAAATTCTCAAGCTTCTTATAGACCAGACCCTTCCTAACCACCCTATTATCTAGCATTGAAAAGGGTGTTTGGCCGGCTCTATAAGCTTTCTCGAATTCATCTACTATTTCCCATGGTGTTATTACAATAGCCACAGAGATCTCTTCATCTACGATTCTCTTTAGTTGGCTTTTGTATCTCACAGGCATGTCCTTCTTGACTATCCTGTGAGCCACCCTTGGGTCAGGCCAAGTTCTCACCCTCTCCCTTTCATATTGAAAGGTTTGTTTGAGGGTGAATAACCTCAGACATTCTCTCTGCATATTTATGATGGAGGTGGTAGCAGCATAGCATTTGTCAATGCTTTTCAGCATTTCCTCATCATGTCTTTTCTGCTGCTCCTCCTCCTCTAACTTAACCTTCACAGTGTCCTGCTGTGAGGTGGGATTGATGGTTTGTGGTTTGGCTTTGGGTAGAGGTATGACTGTTGAGAGTGGCAGACTATCCTCCTCATCATCCTCTTCTTCATCTTGCAGCCTCAGCACCCTTCTCTTCTTCTTCAAGGGTGGATCATTGGCTGCGGGTTTTGGTGGTAAAGGAGTTGGTTTTGTGGGTTGTGGTTGGGTTGTTGGTGTGGGAGTGTTGGCAGGCACTGCTAGCAGCCTAGAGATAAGGGCTGGTTTAGTCAGCTTGACTAGCAGTGTCCTGTTCCCACCACCTGCTTCAGACAGGGCCTCTGCGACCGACCAGTCCCTTTGTAAAATCACCAGCCGAACAAATCTTGGTGGTTATTGCCAAGAGTTTGTCCCTGGTCCATGCCTTAACATCAAGGACTGGTCTGCCCAGGTACTTCGAAGTGAACCTACTCATAGCCTCAAGTTTTTGTCTTTCCTGTTGGCTATGAGTAGTCCATCGGTAGTCAATTTCTCTCCTCTCCATATTTCTGATCTCTTGATCTAGCAAAGCAGTGTCCTTGTCAAAGCCTTGCCTGAACAGCTGTTCAATGACTTTGTTCATTGAACGGTTGTGCTCAGCATCAGCCTCCTTGACAAGGGCTGCTAGATCAGGATCAGCCACCTTCTTTCCTTCTCCCTTATTCTTATCAGTGAAACTGAAATCCTTTTGGATTTCAGCCACTCCTATCTGCTCTACCTCCCTCACTTTCCTCTTCCCCTTCTCCCTACTGGTCTCCTCAGCCAGCTCCCTCTCTACCACCACCTCTTTCTCTGCCTCTTTCTCCTCCTCACCCCTCTTCCTCTTGTCTTGCACTGATGTCTCCCCCTTTTTGGGTGCATTGGTTGGGGTTTGACTATCAGCAAGAGCCTTAGCTATGGCAACCTCCACCATGGGTTGTATGTATGTGGGAAGCCTCTCATCAAGGGTTTGGTTAACTATATCTTTAAGCATGGGTGTGATGAGAGTTAGGGATTTTTGGAGGATAGCATCCAGCTGCTCAGGGGGGTTCTGTCCCTGAGAGCTAGTGCCAGAAGCAGGGGCTGGTGGCTGAGTTTGTGGAAGTGGCTCAGTGTATGTGAGACCTTCAGGTGAAGGTGCCATCTGTGGGGTAGTGGTGGCAGATGGACTTCTATCCTGAGTCATCTGAGCAAGCAGCTCTTTGAGTCTGCTTATCTCATCCTCAAGGATAGTGTTTTGAGCAACTACATCAAAGAAGAAGCTCAGGTCATCATCAGCATAAGCTGAATCACCTGACCTCCTGACATTGTCAGGATGAACATGTCCTGAGTGTGGCTCAGTAATGACATGTGCCCCTTGTTCTTGGTACTGGGGACTTCTGGCCTCCGGATTGGATCCATCATCGGCCATTGCCTCTGGTGAGGTCTTAGAGATGTTACCAGCTTCACCCTGCTCAGATGTTGATGCAGGGGAAGTGGCAGCCTCACCAGATTGTTCTCTCTCCCTAGCCACACTGGGAGAGTGAACTGATTCTCTGTGCTGTGGGCTCTGATCAGCACTTGTGCCCACCCCCTCTTCGGTTGGAGTCTCCCCAGTTGTAATAGGTTTCTGGGGAGAGGGTGGAGTGCTCAGATCAGTCAGCACTCTGGCTATTACCAGTGTTGGGCTTAATGGGGCAGTCTCCTCAGTATGTGGGCTAGAAGCAGTATGCACATGGGGAGGACTGTGCTCTTCAATGGCAGCCTCCTCAAGTGAGGAAGACCCCAGTAATGTGGTTGCCCCAAAATTGGTTACATCAGGCTCCTGTTGAGAGGAAGCCTGTGCGGTTGTGGTGGGTGGAGTCGTGGTACCTGCTGGGAGAATCGAGCCAGCAGGCACATCCTGCCTTTGTGTGGCAGGGGCATCCTCAGGGGACTCATCTCCCTGAGTAGCCTTTGTGGGCTTCTTTTTGGCTTTTGGCTTGGTGGGGACTCTGGATTTGGAGGTGGAGGCTGTGGGTTCCAGCTGCGTGGGTTTTCGCAGCCGTCCAGCCTGTTTCAGTGTTTGGTCGGAGTTGTGCCTGGAGTATACCTCAGCTTGAACAGCCATGGCAGGGACCCCAGTGCCAACTAGTCCCTCAGCCTGAAGCTGGTATTGGATCATGGCCATTATGAACCGTGGATATAAGTTCCAACGGTTAGAAAAAGGTTTTGTGGCCATGTCCTTGAGTTCCAAAAATAAAATTTCAGAAAAATTTAAAGGTTGTTTCTTAAGGATAGAATACAATACCTGTTGCCACCTTGTGGACATCTGGTCCCACGAAGAGGTCTTGGGAGCCAGACATACATTCACCATGTGAAAAATAAGTCGTTGAGGGTCAGGAAGGTGTTTCTTCAGCAAGGTGGAGGCGGAGAGGTTACCCTGATAGTCGTGAGATGTGAAAGAGAGATCAAGGGTACCTTTGGGGTAGGAAGTTGGGTGAGTGGCATCCTCCAGCTCTAGGGTTTGTCGTATGGTGGCTGGAGTGATAACCACGGGTTTTCCATTGACGGAGGACCGGAGAGAGACCTCAGCATTCTGCTCTCCGGTTTGGACGGTTACATTAGTCCAAAACTCCGTCAAGGAGTCGGTGTATAAGGTGGGGTTCAAAAGAAAAGCCGTTTTGTAAGGTGAGTCGTGCATGAGATCTACGGCTTGATGAAATTTGGGCCATAATGGCGACTTGGTGAGATGGGCGACACAGTTGTGTCGAGGTTTCAGTTGCATGTTCGCCATTAATGGTGTATGGGAATTTCAGAGGTTTGTAAGGATTAGGTCAAGTGAGGAGTAAATGCTCTGAACATGGGGTATTTATAGGGTAGGGCAAAGGTTGAAATAAAACTACTGAAGGTTTTGGTGTTAGTCATCAGTTGTTGTAACAACTGATGACGTGGTTTTAACCTTCAGTGGTTGTAACATCTGAGAACTTGGTATTAGTCTTCAGTAGTTGAAACTACTGAGACCTTGGTTTTGCCCTTCAGATGTTGTGAACGTCTGAAGAGTTACTATCGGTCTTCAGTAGTTATGAACTACTGATGACCTAGTATTCTTCTTCAGACGTTGTAACAACTGAAGACTTGGTGTTAGCCTTCAGTAGTTGTAAACTACTGAGATCAGTAGTTGTGAACTACTGAAGACATGGTATTGCTTCAGTTGTTGTAAACAACTGAGGACTTGGTTTTAGCCTTCAGTAGTTGTGAACTACTGTTGTCAGTAGTTGTGAACTACTGAAGACATGGTTTTATCCTTCAGTTGTTTGTGTATGAAACCTCAGCTGTTGTTATCAGCTGATGAGAAATTACTCATCAGCTGTTTCCGTCAATTCAGTTGTTTCATACTAGCCTCCACACTTACTCATCAGCTCTTTGGCTGATTTTCAGATGTTTCATTGACCCTTCAGCTCTTGTGAATATTTATGCCTTCAGCTCTTGTGATCAGATGTTCACAAGTGCTGATGAAATATTCTTCAGAGCTGGTGAACAAATTTGGTCTTCAGTATTTGTGTAAGATTACACATCAGTACTTATTACCAAAATTTGTTCTTCAGTACTTATTTAATTGAAAATCATACATCAGTAGTTGTAATCCACTTCACTACATCAGTTGTTTTTCAATAAATAATGTACATCAGTACTTTGAGTCAGTTTAGTCTTCAGTAGTTGTGAAAGAGCTGAAGACTAAATTACTCATCAGTACTTATATTTGACCTTTGCTCTTCAGTAGTTGTGAACTAAGAGCACCAGCATAGGTCAAATCATTCAAGCTGCAGCATACCAAGCCTTAGTACCAAATTTTGGAATGTGGCACTATCTAAAGGCTTAGTAAAAATGTCTGCAAGCTCATCAGCACTAGGCACAAACTTAGGATCAATCAGACCTTTCTCATAGCAATCCCTGATAAAATGATGTCTGATCTCAATATGCTTGGTCCTAGAGTGCTGGACTGGATTCTTAACAATACAAAGAGCTGAAGCACTATCCATTAATAATGGAGTCTTAGTCTCAGTAATGCCATAATCCAGAAGTTGGTTCTGAAGCCAGAGTATTTGAGAAGTACAGCTTGCAGCAGCAATATACTCAGCTTCAGCAGTGGATGTAGCAATGGATGTTTGTTTCTTACTCTGCCAAGAAACTAAACAATTGCCTAGGAATTGGCAACCACCAGAAGTGGATTTTCTGGTGACTTTGCATCCTGCATAGTCACTATCAGAGAAAGCAACTAATTTGCATGAATGCCCAGCTGAATACCAAAGTCCTAGTGATTGGGTACCTTGCAGATATCTAAAGATCCTTTTGACTGCAATCAAGTGGGATTCTTTAGGTGCAGCCTGAAATCTAGCACAAGCACATGTTGAAAACATGATGTCTGGTCTAGAAGCTGTAAGGTACATCAAGGACCCAATCATACATCTGTAAAGGGTTTCATCAACCGCTTTACCTTTCTGATCAACATCTAGTTGTGTGATGCTGCTCATAGGAGTAGAACAGGGCTTACAGGATTGTAAATCAAACTTATTCAGCAACTCTTTGGTATACTTGGACTGATGGATGAAGATTCCATCATCCAGTTGTTTGATTTGCAAGCCCAAAAAGTACTGTAATTCTCCCATAGCACTCATTTCAAATCTCAGCTTCATAAGCTTTGTAAATTCATCACACAACTTTGGATCAGAGGATGCAAAGATGATATCATCAACATAAATCTGAACAAGGAGCTTATGTTGTCCCACAGTCTTGATGAATAAGGTTTTATCAATGGTGCCTCTAGTGAACTTATTCTCTAGAAGAAAGGTTGAGAGTGTCTCATACCAGGCTCTAGGTGCTTGCTTCAGCCCATAAAGAGCCTTATCAAGCTTGTACACCCAATCAGGATGTTTATTGTCCTCAAAGCCTGGTGGTTGACACACATAAACCTCTTCTTTGATTTTTCCATATAGGAAGGCACTTTTGACATCCATTTGATAAACCTTGAGACTGTGAAAGGCAGCATAAGCTAAGAACAGTCTGATTGCTTCTAGTCTGGCCACAGGTGCAAAGGTTTCATCATAATCGATGCCTTCCTCCTGTGCAAACCCTTGGACAACCAGTCTGGCCTTGTTCTTGACAATTTGGCCCTTCTCATCTGTTTTGTTCCTGAATACCCACTTGGTGCCTATAGCACACTTATCTTTGGGTAATGGAACAAGCTCCTACACTTGCTGTTTCTTAAATTGAAGAAGCTCAAGCTGCATAGCTTCCACCCATCCATTGTCTCTTAAAGCAATATGATAGTTCTTTGGATCTTGCTGACTGATGAAGAGAGCATAGAAGCAGAAATTGGACAATTGATTCCTGGTTGAAACTCCAGCTTGGATATCACCAATAATTTGTGAAGTGGGGTGATTCTTAAGCTCTTGATAAACTATAATATCTGTGCAAGTGTTTGTAGACCCATCAGCAGCAACAGATGGTGATGGAGATTCCTGAAACCATGTAGAGGATGGCAGCTCAAATGAAGTAGAGCAAGCAGAAATTTCATCAGCATTTGTAGTGGATGGAGCTGCTGAGGCTACAGGAGCATCAGGTTCAGTGAACTTAGGCAGATTGTCACTGATCCTGAAGAGGTGAGTACTGACTTCATCATCATCAGTACCACCAGGTGGAGATCTGTTGACAGGCTCAACAGATGGAGGTTGATAAGGAACATATTGCAGTATGTCCAGATCAAACAACTCCACAGGGTTTTGTGGAATCTTGTCCTTTGGAGATTCATTGAACTTAACATGCAAAGTTTCTTCAACTCCTTTGATTCTACAGTTGAAGACTCTGTATGCTTTGCAAGTTGATGAATAACCAACAAAGTACCCTGCATCCACCTTACTAGCAAACTTATGGAGTGGGTTGCTAGTGTTGAGAATGAAACAAGGACACCCAAAGGCTCTAAAGAATGAAATAAGAGGAGCCAAATGATGAAGAACTTCATAGGGAGTCTTCATCAACCTCTTATTTACTAAGGCTTTATTCTGTACATAGCAAGCTGTATTGACAGCTTCAGCCCAAAAGGTCAGTGGCAGCCCTGAGTCAGCCAACATTGACCTTGCTGCTTCAATGAGAGTCCTGTTCTTTCTCTCCACCACTCCATTCTGTTCAGGAGTTCTAGGAATGCTAAACTGCCTTCTAATTCCCTTGGACAGGTAGAAGTCATCAAGTGTGTGGTTTCTAAATTCTGTTCCATTGTCACTCCTCACACACTTGACCTGTAGGGAATACTGCTTTTCTACTTGTAACACAAAGTTCATTATAGTCTTTGCTACTTCATCCTTGGAGTGCAAGAAGAAAGTCCATACAAACCTGGAGTAATCATCCACAATTACCAGGCAGTATTTCTTCTTTGCCATGCTCATCACTCTCACAGGACCAAAGAGATCCATGTGTAGAAGTTGTAAGCAGGCAGTGGACTTTGGTTCTTCTATTGAAGGGAATGAAACTTTGTGCTGTTTTCCTTTCAAGCAAGCAGTGCAGTCATCTTCACACTTGAACTCCTTCAGAGGCAATCCTCTTACTAAACCATGGCTTATAAGCTGATTCATGTTCTTGAAATTTACATGACCCAGCCTTCTATGCCATAGTGTAGACTCTTGAGGAGATGCCTTGGAGAATAGGCAAGGATGGCCTTTTAAATCCATCTTTTTGGAAAGATCTAAGGCATACACTCTTCCTGTCCTGTTGGCCTTCAGGAGAGTGTGTTCATCCAATGCCTTGTCAATCAAACTCAGAACTTTGGATGACAGAATCCGACAGTTCTGGCTTGTGAAAAGGGCAACATGGCCTTTGTCACACATTTGACTGACACTCAAGAGGTTGTACTTGAGATTCTCCACATGGTTAACATCATCAAACCTTATTTCCCCGTTGGAAACAAAGCCTTTTCCGATGATGTAACCCTTGGCATCATTGCCAAAAGAGACAAATCCCTTCTTTCCTTGAGAGTAGTCATTAAGAAGGGAGCTGCTTCCAGTCATATGCATGGATCCTCCACTGTCTACATACCAGATGCTTCTGTGGCATGTTGAAGAACCCTGCAAACACAACCATGTGTTAGTTAGTCTTGGAGACCCAAACCTTCTTGGCTTTGGGTCTGTTCTGAGCTACAGGTGTAGCACTAACAGATGTGTTGTGATTGACAGCTTGAGGTGAAGAAGATAGTACAGAAGAGGAACCCTTTGGCTTGGACTTCCTTTTCTGTGGTTTCAACATAGGAGCATCTAAGTGGTTGACTCTTCCCACTAGTTGCTGAACCATCATCACCAACTGTGTCTGATTTTGTGATAGGGCTTTTAGCTCTTCAGACACATTGGAGTTTGCTGATGATGAGTTCCTATGTTGTACCATCTTTTTCTGAGCAACCTCAGCTGTTGCCTGAGTTATCCCTACCTTCTTTTTAGATTTAGCTTTGGGCTTAGGGATTTCAGGTTTGGATGTTGCTAATACAAACTTGGTTTCAAACTCATTTTTCATTTTATTGATGCTCTCAGTGATTTGCTCCTTCTGTTTGAGTTTGGAACCCCTTTTGTACCAGCAATCATCAGTAAGATGATTGAATAAGCCACATATCTCACATGGCCTTTTCTTCATCTTATGCTGATCATCAGCTGAAGAGGATTTAACTGCTGAAGTCTTGTTCTTCAGCTGTTTGTCATCAGTACTAGCAGTTTTCTTCCTAGTGCCTGCTTTCCTGGTATCCTCTTTAGCTGTCTTCAAACCTTTCCTACTGTTAGTTTTCTTCTCTTTAGTGCTAACAGTATTTGAGGTATGAACTTCAGGTGTTGTCACTTGCTCTCCAGTACCTTCAGTACTTCTAGTGACAACTCCTGAGTTGATCAGCCTTTTGGTCATGTGATAGTCTATCTCTGATGATGCTGATTCAGAGGATAGTAAGTCACATGATTAGAAGGATTGGTTATTGCTCTCCCCATCAAATTCAACTTCTGCTCTTGAAATGAAGTCTGTGGGAGGAGCAGTGTGATTATAACCAATGCCAAACTTCACATTGGAAGCTGTTTGCTTGCTAAGAAGCATTTCAAAACCCTTGCATGATTGCACCCATCGATCACACTCAACTTGGGTGGTTGCAAGAGTTTCCTTGAGATCTTTGTACTTCTCAAGAAGTACATCTTCCCTAGCTTTAGCATCTTTGATTTGGCAGTTAAGCTTGTAAATCTCATCATTTTTATCTTTTAGAACAACCTCAAAATCAGCTTTTCTTTTGGAAATAGTGTGCTCAAGCTCAAGATTTTTATCTATTAAAGATACATTTGCTTCTCTAATAGAAGCAAATGCTGCTATGCATGACTCTGAACAAAGCTTGGCTTTTGCCTCAGTGGATACCTGAGATGAGGCATTAGATGATGACCCTTCAGCAGAATCAAGGGCCATCAGAGCAAGATTTCCAAAAGGTTGGTCACCACCATGTTGACCAGCACCTTGGAGTAGTGGTTCCTGACCAGATAGCTCTTCTGGTAGACTACTCCAGTCAACAGCAGTTGGGGTGAAAAAGCTTTATTGTTGAGGTTGTGTGTGATGATGAGATTGGGAAGAATGAGGCTCTGGAAGAGCATGAGGTGGTTGAGCCGAGGGTGCTTGAGTTTGACCAGGCTGAGACATGTAGTAACAGGGGTAAGGATAAGGCATATGACCCTGTGGCACAAAATAAGCAGGTGGTGCTTGTGCTTGAGATGGATGGGGAGAACTGTAGGAAGGTTGCCCTTTGTGCTGTGAGCTATTGCTGGGAAAAGTCACAAAGGGTGCAGATGAGTTAGATCCAGATGATCTACACTCTCTTGCAAAGTGTCCAAGCCTTTGGCACTTGTGACACCTCAACTTGCTCTTGTCAAAACCAACTTTGGTTTTGCCAGAGAGTCCTGGGAATTTCCTACCAGTTCTTTTGTAGAACTTCTGAGATCGGATATTTATCATTGCCATTTGGTTCAAAATATCCATCTCTTCCAGATCATCATCTGGAATGCCCTTCAAATCCTCCATCAGAAAACACAAGTTGTCACCACCACCTCCTGAACTACTAACACCAACAAAAGCTTGTTCTGAGTTGGTAGAGAAATCGATATGCTCATCATAAGAACTTTCAGATGAAGCATATTCTGACTCATGACTTATCAAGGCAGCATTACCTTGGACAAAGTCATCAGCAAGTTTGCCAGAAGATGACAACTTCCTCTTTTGCTCTACCTCTCTCTCAAAAGTGAGTAGTTTCCCATGAAGTTGGGTGAGAGATAGAGTGTCAAGGTCAGCACTAGAGCGTAGGACAATGGTATATGTGTCCCATCTCTCAGGAAGTGACCTGAGGAACCTGTTGTTCATCTGGCTGTTGGTGTACTCTTGTTTGACCATCTTTAGTTCTGAGATCAAACAAGAGAACCGCTCAAACTGCTGGGTCAGAGTCTCACCCTTTCTATATGAGAAAGTCTCATATTGTTGGGCGAGGATTTCCCTATTGTTTGCTAAGACCGAATCAGTTCCTCCAAATTGTTCCTTTAGAGCAACCCATAGGTCATGAGCAGACTCATGATGCAAAAGCCCTGAATATATCTCGTTTGGAATGGCCATGGCTAAAATTCCATGGGCTCTGGCATCAATTTTGAACAGCTTTAGATCTTCGTCCGAATATTGTTCAGGTTTCTTGGCAACCTGTTCATTAGACTCCGGGACGCTCACCATAGGCTTGTATGGCCCATGCACCACTGACTTCCAACAACCAGCACTGTTGACAGCCAAGTGGTGTAGCATACGTCTTTGCCATATGTTATACTCATTCCTAACCAGCATCGGAGGCTTGGTTGCGGAACCAGTATTATGAGGATCATTAGTTGGTGTTGTCATCTCAGGTTTTGGTCAAAAACAAGTTTAAACACGACAAACGTAACTCAAAACCACCAAAAGATCTCAAGATTTTGGCCGGAGACTGCAGAAACTTACTCTCTATGACTAACTCTTGCAAATTGCTAATTTGATCAAACTGAGAGATCAAAAGAGCAGTTTCAAATGATCAATGTTGAAATCGATCAATGATTAACCTGCTCTGATACCATTTGACAGGATCTCAGCCTCTCTCGTTGATCAATTAGATTATGTTTGCAGCGGATTTAGCTCATTAATTAGCAATTAAAGCAAGAACATAAAAGATATTTCAAATTAAAGCATGAACATAGAGAGAAGAGTTTCTGCAAAACAATAAATGTTCTATTGGTTCGCACGTTTCGGCCATTAAAACAGTATGGTTACCCATCCTTTTATAGGAGGCAAAAGGATGGGCATGATGTCCTATTTCTGACATCACTGAATATTCAAATTACAACTGACAAAACATAAAACTACTGAAGATGTCAACAACTGACATCTTCTTACAAGAGTTCCTAAGTGCTGACAAAAGTAAACTACTGAAATCCTACAACGACTGAAGAACAAACTCTTCAGTCGTTTATAACTACTGATACTATAACAACTGAAGAACATGCTCTTCAGTTGTTGTACAACTACTGAAAGTAAATAAACTACTGAAAAGGAAAAACCACCATAACAACTGAAGAAGACTTCTTCAGTTGTTGTGACAAACTCTGAGTCTTCAGTACTTGGTCTTCAGACTTGGCTTCAGATGATATAACAACTGACGACTTCAGTAGATATCATCAGTTGTTGTCTTCAGTCTTTGTCTTCAGACTTTGTGCTTCAGTAGAAGGTCTTCAGTTCTTTAGTTCAGCTGTTGATTCTTCAGTACTTATCTTCAGTACTTGAAGTCTTCAGTACTTGTAAGATCAGTACTTCAGACTTCAGTACTTTGGTCTTCAGTTCTTGAAGTCTTCAGTACTTGTAAGATCAGTACTTCAGACTTCAGTATTTGGTCTTCAGTACTTTGGAGTCTTCTTCAGCTGATGTTCTTCAGTTCTTTGATCTTCATACTTTGTCCTTCAGACTTTGTCATAACAGCAGAAGGCTGGAGCTAAGATGCTCTCGAGTTTGACATTCAAGCAAGAGAACACAATAGCTGATGATAGTCTTCAGATGTTCTCGAGTCTGACATTCAAGCAAGAGAACATTGTGACTGATGGAAGTCTTCAGCAGTTGTAGCAGTGGCATGTGGGACTTAGAGGTTTTCCTGATCTTGGCTCATTGGTTCTTTTGGTCCAACAATCTCAAACCTTTTAGTTAGGCCATTAAGGATCAAATCCGTGGCAAACTCCTTTGAGACGGGACAGTTAAGCCTCTCGAGGCGATCAATGTGGCTTTTCATCTTAAGTACATAAGATGATACCGATTGGGTTTCTTCCATGCGACACGCATGAAGCGCTCGAACCGTTTCGAAGCGCTCTACCCTAGCTTATTGAAGGAAGATTTCCTTTAATTGGGTAATCATGTCATATGCCCCAAGATGCTCCAAGTCCTTTTGGAGTTCAGGAATCAAAGTTCCCAACATGAGGCAGGATACCTGCATGGAATCCTCAGTATACTGAAGCCAATCGACATAGGCGTCAACATCCTCGGGGTCGGGTTGGTCAGGAATAGGATCGTCAAGGACATAAGCCTTTTTCTCTTGCTTGAGAACAATTCTCAAGTTTTGAAACCAGTCCATAAAGTTGTTATGGTTCAAACGATCCTTTTCTAATATAGTTCTCAGTAATAAGGTATGGACGATCGGGGTGGTAGCATTATTGTTTGCGGCCATTCTACAAAATTTACAAAGTTCTTATTAGTATTTCTGAAAAATTACATTTTAATCATTAATACCCTTTTATGTCTCATAGATAATTAGTAATTAAAATCTAGAATCCAATGTTACATTCAAATAATAGTTAGGTGGCCTTTATCCCATTATTTAAAATTAACAAGGTAGTCAACATTTGACAACTGCAACCTTTTGCAACTTCTAGCCTTTATGGGATCGGTTAAACATCTTATGTTTGGTTGGCATGTTTAATCCCATCAACACCATTGTACGCCATGCTTCGGTGACCCTATGCACATGGTTTCCAATTCAAGTCGTCCTACTTACACACACGTGTGAGTTTACACATACAAGTGGTTAGGTGACCTTTATCCCAGAAATACGTTAAGCCCACCACAAAACACAAGTTCCCTAAAAGTGGTTAGGTGACCTTTATCCCACAAATAGTTCTCAAGTGATTCGAGTGTCATGTAAAAGGATGGTGTTAAACTTGTTTCCAAAGGGATTTTAGTTTTCATTAATTCTAGTTTTGAAAACTCTATGTACCTTGTATTTGCATGCTTTCAAAAACATGGTACCCTATGGTTCTCCCTTTTAATAAAACCCATTTATTAAAATTATTAATCCTTTTAATAACTTTTTATTAACCACTTAATGATTAGGAACTATAAATTTTCAGCTTGTTAAGTTTGCTAATGAGTTTGTTATGCATATCCAAATATCAAACAACAATCATACAACAAACAACCAAACAAGCATAATCATACAAACATATGTGCATAACCATAGAAACTAAGTTGACTACACTTGTTTGCCATCACAAGTGTTGTCATAAGGTCTTTCCTAAGGGTTAACAATGACACATCATAGGTGTCCATGAACTCCCACTTGATTCCACATTCAAATGCTTCAAGTGTCCATGTCTTTTGTGTCCTTCCTTTTGGGTCTTCATCTTGTGCATCTTCTTTTACAAAATCATATCCTAATACAATTTTCTAATAAAAGAAATGCACCTATTCTATTTATTACATAACCAAATGAATAAATAAATTACAACCCAAATACAAACACAAAAGAAATTATTACATCCCTTTGAATGAATACAACCAACATGACAAAATCACAATCAACCAAATCCAAAACACACATGGTCAAGGCTATGTTATGCACTAAAATATGTATCCATATACATCATTTCAAGAACAAAATGAACCCCTTTTATAACCTTAAAGCTCTGGCCAACATGAACCAAAACATTTAGGTTATGTCCAAACAACACAATCAACCATTTGATGTCATCCTTTCAAGATTTAATCATAAGCATGCAAGATATAACCTTGAAAGGTTGGGGTATCATCATATCATTACAAAACAGCCCTTATTAGGTTGTTAAAGTCCCATAAAACCTATTTTATTAGGACAAAAGAAGCTAGTCATCCACATATCCGGCTCTGATACCAATGTTGGGTTTATTGGACCTTTATCAAAGTTGTTTAACCATTTAAACATGAAAACACAGCTGATTCATAATCTGGAAATTAAGGTTAATAACTTAACATCAACAAACCCAAGAACATAGGATCGTTTATATGTGTTTGAACAAGCTATCAAGAAGTATAAACAACCAAAACAATACAAAAGTTACAACCTTCGTTGAGCTGCAGAAAATCATGAGATAGATGAAGATGGAGCTGCTCTTGAATGACCAAAACACCAAGGAGAGGTGTCCACAAGCTATCATACCCACAAGCATCCAACAAACACCTTGTTGCTAGGATTTCAACAACAAAAATGAACCAAGAATGCTGAAAAATCTGAATTTTCAGCTTGTTTTTCTTCTTGAAGATGAGAGAAAATGTGTGTGTTCTTGGCCCTTGCATGTATGAGAGAGAGAGAGAGGAGGGAGATGTGTGTGTTCTTCAAAAATACAAGTTTCAAGACAAAGGGAATCCCCCTTTTCAAAGGGGGGCGGTCGTGAATGTCAAAAGGGGTTTTCCCCCCAATTTTTTTTGTCATTTTTACTTAACTAGTCATTTTGAGTTATGTAATTAACCTTTTAATTATATAACTCTTACACACACTTTTATTATTTTATGTTATTTAACCAACTTAAATAACATTACAAATAATTCCCATGAACAAAATATCCTTATAAGTTGTTCCATCTTACATACAATTTATTCAGAAAACCAATTTTCTAAATTGGTGTTGTTATTTAATTGCATGATCATATCATCAATTAAATATTAATTGGTGTTTGCTAAACTTGTTATTGGGTATAACCCGACTTGGATCATGACGTACTAACCACATCAATATTCTATGTGTCTTGGGCATAAAGAATCCAACATCATCCGTAACCAGGTGGGGAGTACTTAGTCCTCAATAAAACTTCCCACATGAAGATAAGATTTAGGTTCTCGGTTTGAGTTCCATCTAGTCTTTACGATAAGAATTTCCACTTGCCTCTCCAAGTTTTAACTTCCTTAGCTACAATCCAAACTAGTACATTGGCAAATTGAAATTTGTTGCCCGCTCAAATTCCTAGGGTCACCCAATAAATAACAGGATCAAAACTGTTCTGTAGTTTTAATCACACTTGCCAATTTAGGTGGCAATTTGCTCCATTTGACAAGGTAACAATTCTGGTTCGAGGCAACGGCTCGTGAATTGCCCATAAGAACAAGGTCTCTTGAAATGGCGTTTTAGGATTTATAGCCTATTTACTGATATGTCCAGAGTATGACTGTCGTCCAATACCAAAAGCTAGATACCAGTCTGGATTCTGATATCACATTCAAGATATCAATAATATTTATATATAGGGTGTACCGCAACTAACCCACCACACTACTAACACCTTGATAGTGTACCAGTCACCAACCGTATCTAATTATCAAATCAACCAACATCATAGAACATCTGCCTAAAGCAAGGAACCTTTGATTGTCAGAGTAATTTCTAACGATCTTGAACTGCCTTTTGTCTGTCTACGATCTAAAACCCCTAATCATTCATCCCTTGAACGATTTATAGTCCATTCATCTAATTCTACATATCTTCTGCCCATTACATCGGTGATTAGCACTTACTTCTGTTTAGTGCCTCGAATGGTGCTAAAATACTACCCCATGGTAGCTATTGTTATAAGGAAACTCAACTAATAATGGGTGAGTGTCCTAACTACCTCTAGAGTCAATAATACAAAAATTTAACATCACTCGCGATGTCTTAACAGGTCACACACTCAGTCCGTTAGTCTGAGAGTGATAAGTTGTACACCTGTCCTGTGCATTCCTAGCACCTTCTATAAGCTCTGCCTGAATCATAACATGAAACGATTGTCACAATCATAGGAAAATCGACATAGTACTCCATTTCCATCCATAATTTTAATAACATAATTCCTTGCCAACGTTGGCATCTAGTAGTCCCCACGAAATTTCAAGGGATGACTATGTTTGGTCATGTTTTCCACCATGAATCAATTTAAATATGCACATTGCCAATTATAATCAGCTTCATGGTGAAGTCCACAATCATGTTTTTCCACTTCCGATTCAAAATCCCAACTATTGTAATAGGCTAGGTTGCCTTCGATGCCTCACTTTAACATTTGCACTAGTCAAACACCTGCACACATAGTCCGCTATGACCTCTTTCATTCTAAGAACGAACACCAGCCTTTATGATCATGCCACCCCTTGTTAGCATCAGGATAAACAACATACTTAACTTGTGTACTTCGTCCATACTAATGTCTGCACATTCCCCATAAACGAAACCAAAATTTGCTTACTAAAGTACAATACTGTATCGTCTTTTGTACAAACTATTAGTTTAGACCTCTTAAAGTCTTATTCTCCATATTCAGACCTCTTATTTTACTCGACTTGAGTGGTGAGACATGAGTTTGACTATTTCCTTACAACTCATCATGTCCGAACCCACATTTGCCCTTCCGGGTTATACTAATTACACAGTCGTAGTCACTGAACAATTTAGTCCAACATTTCTATCTCATGTGTAGTTCTTTTTGGTGATAAACATGGTGAAAAATCTTATGGTCAGTATAGATGACACACCTGGAGAACCTAGCTTATAGTTTCTCCTTTCCATATTTCCAAGACTGTCTACATATGTATGTTTCTCAGAATTCTCCTATTCTCAAATAAATCAGAACGTCCTCACCAAACACCCTGAAATTTTATTCAGATATGGCATACACATCTAATCCATCGTGTCCATGAACTCCATGAGTGCCATTGTTAACCCTATATTCATGATTAGGAACTTGTAATGTCTACAACGAGTTCCAACGCTTTCTTTGATATCTTATCCACATGTACTCTATGTAGATTATTTTCGAACGAAGATCCATATTCAAAAAGTATGCCGACACTTGAGGCTAATTGAATGAGTCATTTATTTCTGGGCAAAAGATAACGGTTCTTGCCCACTAGTTTATTCAGCTTTTAATAGTCCCTACACATCCCGTACGACCCATCCTTCTTCTATACCGAAAGCACTAATGCCTCCTGGTACGTGTGGGTCGTATAAAATTCTTACCAAACCACTCCTAAAGTTTATTAGAACGGTTCTACAGCTCCAAGGGTGCTACACGATAAGAAGTCCTAGGTACACACACCGCTTTATGTACCAATTTAATTAAAAGGTCCACCTATTATGAAGTAAAAAATCATACCAAACCCTTTTGAACACTTCACAAAATTTTTCACATAATAAGTATATCATTTAACTCTTATTCCTTCACCTTCATGCTCAAGATTTTCATGTTGTCCTCTTCTGATCTCTTGCCATACACGTCAAGCGTCTCACCATTCAGAAACAGTATGCCAACTAACTTCCCTCATCCAATGATCTCAGCACTATCCCTTGTTGATCATTCCCTCCCCGTGACCATGTTGAAGCTTTCATGTCCGAATTGTACAGATGTACTCTTAAATGCATGATTTGCTAATAGCATAGTACAGTCTCATATTACTTATCTAGTGTTTACAAGTCTATCTTTAGTCTATTAACATCACACATTCTTCGTGACTGGGGTTAAACCCAACTTAGTTACGAAGGTCAAAGTCACTACGCAAGGATCCTCTTGGACGTCATTAGCATCAATCTTGTATGCCCTTCTATGAGTATGGTTTCCAACTTGCCTTGCCCTGGGTTTGCACAAATTGTAGGCCAAATTTATGTTGTTTCTTCTTTTATTTTTAGTTGATCTTTTGACCTAGAGCCTTATTTAACCACACAAATGCATTTTGATAATGCTTCTGACTTCTGCACTCATAATGTCAATGTCAAACTCCTTCCGACCCGACCGTATCAATCGACACAACTGGGTTCACAAATACCTTAAAACTCTTCACTAAGCATTCCAATTGCATGAAATTGAACCACACAGGTCATGACATCATATTCGGGTGGTGTAGATTGCACTTATTACTCTCTTGACAAGTGCCAACACAACCCTTCATTGCCAATACGACAACCACGTATATTTTCATGAATTTGTCCTTCTTGTCTACTCTAACATCGGCTAGCTCACTCAATTGTTTAACATCCTTCTACGTCTCACGAGTTTTCTCAAGTGTCTAAAACGAACCATCTCATCAACTAAAATGCAAACCTTCAGTATTGCACTCCAAATGGTTGTGGTGTAGGTAGCGACCATCATTCCATGAACTATAGAACTAGCCCTGTACTTTTCCATTCGCTTTGATTTATGTGCCACAAATATGACACCACCTTTGCCAACTTAAGGAATTGGTAGGGATAAGCGGCGTGACTAGATTCCATCACTTCCTAGTCCCGTAACTAACGATCTATATTTTGCATCTTGTCCATGAGGTAGCATCTCTCAGTTACTACTACTTAGCCCATCCAAAGTCATGACCATCACATCTTTTCTACTTTGTACTTGAACTTGGATATTCCACCATATTAGGGCTTTTCCCACTAGTGTTCGAATAACACTCTTTGCCTTTTAATTAGTAGCACAGATCTTGATGTCCACATCTATTTCCATTTTCTCAATGTAACGGGTCAGAACTATTGCTCCAACATCCTGTCGAACTCGTTTTGCTTGCATGTCATGAACTTTGGGCATGTTCAACCAATCTTGCCTCTAGTGCCACTTTCTTTCAATTTATCAGTCTCACCATGTCCGTCTCTAACCCTCTCGGATAATCACATAGCCCAGTTCAAACACATCCCGAGCATAGCGAAGATGTTTATGTATAGGGTTCCCCGTAGCGTTCCTACCACACCGACGACATACTAAGGATGATGTCTAAACTAGTTACATGATACCCATTTACTCCATCCAGTATAATGCTAGAATCTCTCAAAATCAAAGCAGCAAGTATTATGATCAGTTTGAATAAAGCAGCATAGGTACAAGGAGTCTAACTTCCCTACTTCAAATCTTCAAAGTCCAAGTACACTTTGAACATGTAGTCGATTTTCACGATCACAAAAACGAAAGCAAGAGAAACATCTTATAGATACCAGGCTAAATGGTCCAATATCATTCCTATAAAGGCTCACGATCTATTTGTACTTGTTCAAGGATAATTAGGATTGTTGTTTTCACACCATAGATTATCGTAATAACAGGAACTCTACTGTCCTATGTATAAAAGGAAGATTCGTACTAACTATGACTGTTATCTCACGAAGAGGTTTGCTAGATTTCACATGCACTGTAAGTTACAATTACGTGTGCACCCGTAATGGTAATTTGCATTGCATGGTCACTTCTAGCTCCTCCTACTAGAGTTAACATGTCTTGTTAAGTACAGAGTGTTATCTATGATTGGAGAATCAGGGATATGGTCATTAACCGAAGGTTAAGTAACCAAAGTTGTACGGAGGAATCGATTGAGAAAGTATTCATTTAGGTAAGGGATGGTCAAACAAGTCCATTTAATATAGTCCTAGATCTAGTAAAGTTGCCATCTAACCCGAATACGCTATGGACCTTGTCTGTTGTTGTCAAGTAAGCTAGCATATCCATCTCCCAATATTCAACTCACAAGTTATGCATAAGACCTCGTACAACATAGCCAACACCAGCAGACGCACATAATAAAGGTGGGCTTAGAGCCCAAAGTCCTTTAAATCAATCCTTACACCCGCACTTATCAACCCCGACCAAATAATAATCAAGCGTACAACAGGAGGACATCCTTTCCTAATGCTTTTTCAAGGCACGTATAACAATGACCAAAGTTCTCCATATAATAAGATCACAGATAACACACAAGGCAGGCAACATAGCACAACAGATAATACACATAAAACTTTCACATGTATGACAGTACACACATAATCCTATGATGCATACTACGTGTGGGTACTTAGGTTATAGTCTAGGTCGAATAATCTACCTAATTCTCTATAACCAGTGGCTCTGATACCAATCTGTCACCACCCGCGCTAGAAGCGGAAACACGAGAATGCGAGGGATGGGATCGTCATAACACATTGAAGAGAATAACTAAAGGTATTCGGGTCATGATGTCGCCCGACACATAGGAACACGTGTCAAGTACAGTCAATTCCAAAACATCATACCATAAATGCATAAATAATCCAATGTTCCATTCGGAAACAAGTCATCAGAAGTATCAAACAATCACAAGTACAAATACAATAATTACGCTTCAACAAAACAAACAGGCCAGAACAAGTCCAAAAGCCTCATACAGTGCCTATTGCTCCCAAGGATCGGTCTTGACTAACGTCCACAGCCTAGCAACTAAGTTTCATAACCTGAAAAGACGTGCTCTAAAATGTCAACATACGTTGGTGAGTTCACAGGTTTAAAGTACAAATGTTTTGCCGTGCATAACATGAAAAGAAAATTGTATGTGAATGAAGTACATAGCAGTCATAGATATCAACACAAGTCTAAGTCAGTCCAAGTCCAATTACCCGGATTATATTCACCCAAGGGCTCGCTCAGGTCAAGTCAGTCTCGACTAGTATACTGACAACAAGGGTGGGGATGTCAACCCGTTAGTACTAACAATACCTCTCCATGACGTCCAAGTCACAATAACAAGTCCAAGTCCAAGTCCATACTCATGAATGAATATCAAGACTCAACCCATGACCCAAACCACATGCAATATATCAAAAGAAAACCAACACGGCATAGTCCAAAACCATGAGCATGCTTTTCCCCCAAGTAAAATATATTAAAAAGGGGCTGTGAAACTCACCTTAAAATGTCACAGATCAACTTCCACTACACACAGAGAAGGCTCTAAAAAATATGTAATTCACATAAGTATTAATAAAGCACCAAATATCAATGACTAATATGGGTGTCATCCTGTTAGTCCAGCCCTTAACACAGATTAAGGTTTTCATTGTTACACTTATTAATTTAATTCTTTTACAAAGAGTTTTAATCAATATTATATGCAAACTTGTCTTGATTTAGATTATTTAATCTCAACCCTTATTTATGAGTCTTAACAAAATATTCAGCATACATATCTGATTGCGCATCAGACTTGTATAGGCTGTTTGGAAATTGAAACAACAACGAAACAACGCGCACGAGGTGTCATTTGAAAGATAAGACTTTGAATTAAACTCCAGAAAAATAATCAGCTTCATTTGACAAAATATGAGAAAGTTATGATACAAAGAATAAAGACTAATCTGCTGTCCAGATTCGTCAGTTTTGACCTTCAGTTTTGTTTGCTATGTTTGGAGGACCAAACGATGTCCAAACGATGCGAGACCACTTGGGTTAGTTAAAGGACTCATGGGGATTAAATTTAGACCCATATTTTTCCCCAATTGGCTGTGGTTTGACAAACTTAAGACCTGTACAAGATGACCCATTTTCCTGACAGCAAGCTGTCCAGATCATTAGCTTTGTTCATTTGCGTACCAAGTTCCAATACATGCCCGTTATCAATCAAAATATAATAAGAACTTTCATTCCAGGTTGTATAAGTCCAAAAATTCAATTAAACATTTTGTTTACTTAAATTTCCCGTTCTAAACAGTTTATTAGATTTTAGTCTCCCAGTTTGCAACGGTAATTTGTAAATTCATTGTTTCGATCGTTCCACACGTCTATCCCTTCAAAAATCAATTTCAATGATTTCCAAGAGTTTTTATGAATCCAAAATGTCTACTAAGAACAGGTCATTCAAGATTACAACCCAATATTATGGATTCGAAGGATATACAAGTACATAGATTAGGGTTTTTACCAATTAGAGACTCCGAAAATCGAAGCTCCTAGATCTTCACGATCTAATACCCAAAACAAAGAATATGAGAAGATTACCCGAACCAAGCTATATCTTGTGATTTTCTTCTATAATCAACCAAAAACCTCACTTTATTTGTTTTAACAGAAACTTGCTGCTATAATCTTGTTCTTGGAGAGTTCTTAACATCACACAAGGTATATATCACGTTATGTTGGTAAACATGTGGTTAGAACACAAGATACACCTTGAAACCCTCTTTTTACATGAAATAACACCATCCTTAAGCTTGTTTGAAAACCCTCCCAACCAAGTCTCAAAACCTGGTAAAAAATAACTTATGAACACTTCAATAATATGATTTTAAGGATACAAAAGTGATTGGTAATGTCTGGGTATGAATAATAGGATTTACACTAGTATAATGGTGTAAATCATCCAGTTATTGCAACATATATACGATACGTGTAGATCTGAGACTTTTGATGTATTTTCAGTAGTTTTGGGATTATTTTGAATGTTCTAAGTTCATAATATGGCTGTAAGTATAAAAGTAGGAGCTAGGACACATAATGGACTTGTTTTGAAACCCGAAAAAGTGAAAATCACTTAAAATAGCAAAATAAGGGAGATTTTAATATTAAAAGGAATTACAGGCTCTAATATGAAAATAATAGGCAAAATGGTCTATTATGATGATACTTAGGTTAAACTCATGAGTAAATTGTCACACCCTCAATTTCCACAAACGGGGTTTTACCGTTAGCCGTGTGACATACCAGGATCTCAGACACAGTCATATTGAAAGACACTATATGAATTTAAAATAAACGTTTGACTTCATTCAACGGAACATAAATGAAATTTACAACAGTGCGGAAGCGTATGCATGATATGTAAATCCATTACATGAAAGTTACAAGTCTAAACAAAATGTTCAATGCATGAAAATAAAGCAGATGAATGCATGTCCTGAGTGCGTTTCCTGTAGCGTGCATCATGAGCTTATGCGTTCCTGTGACTGAGAAAACATGCTAAAATGTGTCAACATAAAGTTGGTGAGTTCACAGGTTTAATCAACAAGAAATGTGTAACGCCTCGAAATTTCCCGAAGCAAGCCACTTAATAATAATGGGCTTTTAAGGGTTAATTTAAGAAATAAAGGTAAATTAGTGGGCTATGGACCAAATTAGCCTTAATGGGCTAGGTTTTGATGGGTTTAAGGGCCCTTAATCAGCCCTTAAACATGCATGATCAATTCCATTCCAGCACTTTGCAACCCTAGCCCCCAAATTCGTAGAGAGAGAAAGTAGAGAGAAAGTAAAGAAAACTCAAGATTTGGAGCTTGAAAGGTTGAAAGATTGAAGATCTGGGTGATTGGAGCATCAAATCCTAAGAAAAGAGCAACAAAACCAGGTAAGAATCGACCTCTAAACCCTTCTGTTGATCAAACCCAGATTCTAGGGTTTTGGGTTTTGAAAAGTTTCAAAGAAACACATAAAGGTCAAATCTTTACGTATGAAAACGAGTAAAAAGGTTAGATATGGCTTCATGGATGGTAAACCAAAGATTTGGACGTAAAAAGTTAAGATTTTGGGTTAAAAACGGGTTGAATCTTAGTTTCTGTTCATCCAGCGAAACTGGGCCCCGATTCAGCGAAACTGAGTATTCATCCAGCAAAACTGTTCATTTATCCAGCGAAACTAAAGCATTTCTAGCGAAACTACAGTTTCGCTACTGCAAAACTACAGTTTCGCTGATAATTTCGCTAAGTACTTAGGCTGACCTATAGACATTGCGAAACTAGGAAATTCCAACGAAAGTTGGGAGCTCATGGCAGCGAATCTGCCCAGCGAAACTGGCAGCGAAACTACCAGCGAAACTGTCAGCAAAACTATGAAGAAAATGACGTTTTTGTGTATTAGATTTCGTGCAGCTAGAGTATTCAGACTATAGCTTAAGTGACTTAGAATTTAAGCTATTTGGATAAGCTCAGGTGAGTTCTAGATCCCCTATTTTATACATGTTTTAAATGTTTTGGGGCGATATGCATACTAAATACATATTTTTCTAACGAATTGATATCGTGCTTTTCTCATTGTGTTATGACTATTGATCCGATAAATTATCTGGTTACATGTTGTGATTATATTATGTATAACTTAAACATGACAGTGAAACTTAAAGAAAGGTTATGAGGCCCATAACGTGTACCTTGATAAAGTAAAGCCTTGCAAGCAATTGATAAAGGAGGGTTGCGTTCATCGTGCCCTCACCCTAATAAAGTGATAAAGTAAATGCTCGAACAGGCAGGTCAGTAAGGCCTGGATTGGCATGACAATAATGGCCTGATTGGGTACGACAGTAAGTCCTAAATTGGCGTGTCGGTAAAGTCCTGTGTTTATCATAGGCACCGATAGTGACAGAGAATTGACGGATAAAGAAGAATAATAATTAACACGTAATGATAAAGTATCGATAAAGTGATAGCTCGTGTGTACTGATGTTCTGATAGATGGTGATTATTTTCAAAGTGCTAAAGCTAATACTTTTTACAGAAGATATTTAACAAAGTAAACCTCGAATTCACTCAGCGAAGCTGACTTTTGTATGCATATCAGTTGACAGGTGAGAGTTAGGGCTTATGGGATAGGAGCATGGATATGAAGCTTCTTGGCATCTAAAGACTGGCATCCCTAATGAAGAAGAGTTTAAGAGGACGTAAAGAGTTTTGATGTTTAAAGACAATGTTCATATTTTAATTTAACTACATTGTAATGAATTGAAATTACCGTATCTTTCCGCTGCAATATATATATCTATACATATATGAGTAAATGATTGTTTTAAATCTATGTTTTGCTATGAATAACCAACTGTGAGGTTCCCTGAGAAAGGGGGGCCTTACAAGTTGGTATCAAAGCCAATGTTTAAGAGATTTGGGAAAACTATTTTATAAACCTAAACTTAAACAGACAATGGGACCAAGTGTCAAGGATGCCAGTCCAAGAAGCTCCATGCCAAGAGGTAACAAAGTATGCTATAAGTATTATTCTAGTGGGTAGTGCCTTCTTATTGAAGTTAGAGTCGAGGTAGGGTATGATAATGTTATCTGTGATGCCTATCTGAATTTATGTGACTTATACGTGCATAGAATAGGTATAGTAGGTTCTAGTGTTAGTGTGGTTCAGGATAGGAAAGTTTAGGGCACGAGAAGTTCTGTAAGTAGTTAATCACAACTGGCCACTATTATTAAAAATTTACAAAACTTGTCGTGATCTGAACTTGCCTTGAAAGGCCATGTTAATATTCTGAATCTTATAGGGAGTAGAAAGAATGGCACCAAAGAAAGCAGTTCTAGCTATGGTCACCCGAAGAAGCACTAGGGGAAGGCCCCCTACTAAGGCAAAGGAAACTGCAAGTGAAACTGCGAAAGCGACCAAAAGGTCAGCCAGAAAGCCGGTTGACGAACCGGTTAAGGAGGAGGTTGAGTTAGAAACGGGAGCCGAGGGGCGTACCACTGACCATGCAAAGCTGAAGGAGACAGTATAGGAAGCTATTGCCCAAGAGGTGCACCAGATCCTATCTGGAGCGATGCCCGCTCTGCTTGCGGAGGTTGTGGAGCAGGTTAAGGGTGACGGTAAAAAGAGTACTGCTTCAAGGAAGGTTGATAAGAAGGGAATGGTCAAGACTGAGGAGATGAGCGATGAGGAAGATCGTCTGGATAACAATGACGATTCTGAGGTTGAAGAGGCGGCAAAGGGGTGCAACTATGGGGCTTTTCAGAGGTGTAACCCCCAACATTTGATGGCACTGGTAACGCTGCTGCTGCTTAGCGTTGGATCAGGGAAATGGAAGCCGTGCTGAGAATCAGCGAGTGTCGGGAAGACCAAAAGGTGAAGTTTGCTTCCCACTCCCTTTTGGATCCAGCACTGTGTTGGTGGGATAACATCGTTGAGTCTTACAGGGAGGAAGCTATTAAGAGGAGGAAGTGGCCGGAAATGAAGAGATTGGTGATAGAGGAGTACTGCCCGGAAAGAGAGCTTGACAAGATTGAACAGGAGTTTGTGAGCTTGGAGGCTGGAAACATGACACATCAGGAATACACTACAAATTCAATGAAATGGCATGTCTGGTGCCTCACTTGGTGACTCCTGAATCCAAGAGGAGCAAGAGGTACATACAAGGCTTGCCTCTGGACATTCGTAGGGACATGGTCACTGCCCGACCTAATACTTTTAGGTCAGCAGTGGACCTCAGTGGAAGGTTGTACGATCACCGTAGGCCAGTGACAGTGGGTGAGACGAGGAAAGTTTGGAATAATAATGGGAAGAGGTATGGAAATGGTAATTACCAACCGGGAAACAAGAAAGCAAGGGTGGATGCAAAACAAGTGATTGTGAAGGGGGTCGAGGAAGTTAAGAATTATGGGAAGTGTGGGAGGAGGCATCCCGGAGAGTGCCGAGTGGGTAGCTATGGGTGCTACCGGTGTGGGAAAACTGGTCACATGGCTAGAGAATGCCCGGAATTGAACAGGTGCTTCAACTGCCATGAGTCGGGGCACCACAGCAGGGATTGCAAGAAAGCTAAACCGGGAAACTCAGGAACGAGCGGGGATAATGACAAGGGGGATGATGGAAAACCGAAGGTCAGGGCAAGCACTTTCACTATGAACAAGAAGGAGGCAAGGAAAGACCCGGACGTGGTGTCAGGTATGTTCCTTGTCAATGGTGTTTGTGCCTCCATATTATTTGATAGTGGTGCCAGTAAGAGTTTTGTATCTGTACCCTTCTGTGCTACACTAGATATCCAAACTAAGGAAATAGATGATGCTTTCGAGGTAGAGATGGCCGATGGTAAGTCAATTAGAATAGTCAAAATGTTAGAGGATTGCCACATTAAACTAGGAGGTCATTACTTTCCCGCACAATTGTTTGCCATGCCCTTAGGAGGTTTCGATATCGTACTAGGGATGGATTGGTTAGCTGCCCATGATGCTAACATAGTATGCCAGCGAAAGATGATCCGATTAACGGCTCCAGATGGTAGTTCGGTTACGATCTACGGTGATAACGATTGCAAGGTTCCAAGGATCATTTCCATGATCAAGGTGGAGAAATGTATGAGGCGAGGGTGCGAAGCTTATCTGGCATATGTCAGAGATGTTAAAGACAAAGCGAAAGATTTGTTAGATGTGCCAGTGGTGCGGGACTTTCCTGACGTATTCCCGGAGGATCTGCCAGGGGTACCACCGGACAGGGAGATAGAATTTCATATTGATTTACTGTCAGGAGCCCAGCCCATTGCCAAAGCACCCTACCGCCTAGCCCCGTCCGAGATGAAGGAGCTCATGTCACAACTGCAAGAACTTCTTGACAAAGGATTCATTAGGCCCAACATTTCTCCATAGGGTGCTCCAGTGTTGTTTGTGAAAAAGAAGGATGGCAACATGAGGATGTGTATAGATTACAAGGAATTGAATAAGCTGACCGTGAAGAATCGATACCCTCTACCCAGGATAGACGATCTGTTTGATCAGTTGCAAGGGGCAAGCTGGTTCTCCCGAATAGACCTCCGATCCGGATATCATCAACTGAAGGTAAGGGAGGAAGATATCCCAAAGACGGCTTTCCGAACGCGCTATGGACACTATGAGTTTCTGGTTATGTCTTTCGGGCTAACCAATGCTCCTGCGGCATTTATGGACTTAATGAATCGCGTGTGTCGCCCGATGTTGGACAGATCAGTAATAGTCTTCATTGACGATATCTTGATATACTCGAAGAACGAAGGAGACCACGCTTGTCATATCAAGGAGGTATTAGAAACATTACGAAAGGAGAAACTGTATGCGAAGTTCTCTAAATGTGCCTTCTGGCTACGGGAAGTGCAATTTTTAGGGCATGTTATAAATTCCGAGGGAGTTATGGTTGATCCAACGAAAGTAGAAGCAGTTACGCAATGGAACTCCCCAAGGACGCCATCCGAAATCCGTAGTTTCTTGGGATTGGCTGGCTATTATAGAAGGTTCATCAAAGATTTCTCGAAGATAGCTTCCCCATTAACAAGGTTAACGAGGAAGAACGTGGTGTTTGACTGGGGAAAAGAACAGGAAGATGCGTTTCAGGAGTTGAAGGACAGACTAACAAAAGCTCCTGTACTAACCCTACCGGAGGGAGATGAAGACCTAACGGTATACTCCGATGCCTCTTACTGCGGGTTAGGCTATGTGTTGATGCAAAGAGGGAAGGTTATAGCTTACGCGTCCAGACAACTAAAGGACACGGAGGTTAATTCCCCGGTTCATGATTTGGAACTTGCCACAGTAGTGTTTACATTGAAGATATGGAGACATTATTTGTATGGAACTAAGTGCACCATATTTACTGACCATAAAAGTCTGAAATATTTCTTTGAGCAGAAAGACCTAAATATGAGGCAGAGGAGGTGGTTGGAGCTGATAAAGGACTACGACTGTGAACTCCATTATCACCCGGGTAAGGCAAATGTGGTAGCCGATGCCCTGAGCCGAAAGGAAGGATATGAACCAATCCGGGTGAAGGCGTGCCAACTAGTAGTGACCCCAGATGTTATGAGGTCGATAAGTGAAGCTCAAATGGATGCTTTAAAAGAACAAAAAATCAAGAAGGAAAGGATGGTGGGAAAAGTAGATGAATTGGTAGAGAACACCTTGGGTGTTAAGACCTTCCACGGCAGGATATGGGTTCCGAGGCATGGCGACTTGCGAGAAAAGATTATGGATGAAGCGCACAAAACCCGCTACTCAATACACCCAGGAGCAAATAAGATGTACCACGACTTGAAGAAAGATTATTGGTGGCCTGGGATGAAGAGGGATGTGGTTGCATATGTAAATAAATGTCACACGTGCCTACAAGTGAAGGCTGAGCACCAAAGACCTTATGGTTATGTTCAGCCATTAGACGTACCAGAATGGAAGTGGGAACATGTTACCATGGACTTCATCACTAAATTACCACGCACGATAAAAGGCCACGATGCGATATGGGTGATAGTTGATAGACTGACTAAGAGTGCGCATTTCCTGCCAATCAAGGAAGCAATTAGTTCAGAAAAGCTTGTTGAACTGTTTATCAGAGAAATTGTGGTGCGGCATGGTATGCCCGTATAGATTGTTTCAGATAGAGATACGCGGTTCACCTCAAAGTTTTGGAAAAAGTTCAATGAAGAAATGGGCACGAGGTTGCACGTTAGCACTGCATACCACCCGCAGACCGATGGGCAATCAGAAAGAACGATCCAGACGCTGGAAGATATGCTTCGGGTATGCGTTATCGAATTTGGCGGTAACTGGGATGATCATTTGCCACTAGCAGAGTTCTCTTATAACAACAGCTACCACGCCAGCATTAAGATGCCCCCATACGAGTTATTGTACGGTCGACGGTACAGAACTCCTATTTGTTGGGGTGATGTCGGTCAGAAGGAGCTAGGAAGCTTAGAAGTCGTGGAAGCCACAACAGAAAAGTTGGAGAAAATCAAGGCATATATGAAGGCTGCAAAGGATAGATAAAAGTCATACGCCGATAAAATATGGAGACCAATAGAATTTAGCGTGGGTGACAGGGTAATGTTAAAAGTGTCGCCATGGAAGGGAATTATCCGATTTAGGAAGAGGGGGAAACTGAGTCCCCGGTTTATTGGACCATTTAAGGTACTAGCACGAGTTGTGGATGTAGCTTACTTAGACCTTCCAGAATAATTAAGTGGGATTCACCCCACCTTTCATGTATCGCATTTGAGGAAATGTTTAGCACCAGATGAGGCCGTCGTGCCTCTAGATGACATCGAAGTGGACGAGAATCTGAACTATGTAGAGCAACCAGTGGCTATACTTGGAAGGAGAAACAATTGAGAAATAAAGTAGTCATCAAAGACAAAGTTCAATGGAAACATTGAAAGGGGTCGTATGCCACCTGGGAATCCGAGGAGGAAATGAGACGACAATACCCCGATCTGTTTAACGACGAGGCGGGTTTCGAGGACGAAACCTAAATAAGGGGGAGACTTGTAACGCCCCGAAATTTCCCGAAGCAAGCCACTTAATAATAATGGGCTTTTAAGGGTTAATTTAAGAAATAAAGGTAAATTAGTAGGCTATGGACCAAATTAGCCTTAATGGGCTAGGTTTTGATGGGTTTAAGGGCCCTTAATCAGCCCTTAAACATGCATGATCAATTCCATTCCAGCACTTTGCAACCCTAGCCCCCAAATTCGTAGAGAGAGAAAGTAGAGAGAGAAAGTAAAGAAAACTCAAGATTTGGAGCTTGAAAGGTTGAAAGATTGAAGATCTGGGTGATTGGAGCATCAAATCCTAAGAAAAGAGCAACAAAACCAGGTAAGAATCGACCTCTAAACCCTTCTGTTGATCAAACCCGGATTCTAGGGTTTTGGGTTTTGAAAAGTTTCAAAGAAACACATAAAGGTCAAATCTTTACGTATGAAAACGAGTAAAAAGGTTAGATATGGCTTCATGGATGGTAAACCAAGGATTTGAACGTAAAAAGTTAAGATTTTGGGTTAAAAACGGGCTGGATCTTAGTTTTTGTTCATCCAGCGAAACTGGGCCCCGATTCAGCGAAACTGGGCCCCGATTCAGCGAAACTGAGTATTCATCCAGCGAAACTGTTCATTTATCCAGCGAAACTAAAGCATTTCTAGCGAAACTACAGTTTCGCTACTGCGAAACTACAGTTTCGCTGATAATTTCGCTAAGTACTTAGGCTGACCTATAGACATTGCGAAACTAGGAAATTCCAACGAAAGTTGGGCGCTCATGGCAGCGAATCTACCCAGCGAAACTGGCAGCGAAACTACCAGCGAAACTGTCAGCGAAACTATGAAGAAAATGATGTTTTTGTGTATTAACTTTCGTGCAGCTAGAGTATTCAGACTATAGCTTAAGTGACTTAGAATTTAAGCTATTTGGATAAGCTCAGGTGAGTTCTAGATCCCCTATTTTATACATGTTTTAAATGTTTTAGGGCGATATGCATACTAAATACATATTTTTCTAACGAATTGATATCGTGCTTTTCTCATTGTGTTATGACTATTGATCCGATAAATTATCTGGTTACATGTTGTGATTATATTATGTATAACTTAAACATGACAGTGAAACTTAAAGAAAGGTTATGAGGCCCATAACGTGTACCTTGATAAAGTAAAGCCTTGCAAGCAATTGATAAAGGAGGGTTGCATTCATCGTGCCCTCACCCTGATAAAGTGATAAAGTAAATGCTCGAACAGGCAGGTCAGTAAGGCCTGGATTGGCATGACAATAATGGTCTGATTGGGTACGACAGTAAGTCCTAAATTGGCGTGTCGGTAAAGTCCTGTGTTTATCATAGGCACCGATAGTGACAGAGAATTGACGGATAAAGAAGAATAATAATTAACACGTAATGATAAAGTATCGATAAAGTGATAGCTCGTGTGTACTGATGTTCTGATAGATGGTGATTATTTTCAAACTGCTAAAGCTAATACTTTTTACAAAAGATATTTAACAAAGTAAACCTAGAATTCACTCAGCGAAGCTGACTTTTGTATGCCTATCAGTTGACAGGTGAGAGTTAGGGCTTATGGGATGGGAGCATGGATCTGAAGCTTCTTGGCATCTAAAGACTGGCATCCCTGATGAAGAAGAGTTTAAGAGGACGTAAAGAGTTTTGATGTTTAAAGACAATGTTTATATTTTAATTTAACTACATTGTAATGAATTGAAATTACCGTATCTTTCCGCTGCAATATATATATCTATACATATATGAGTAAATGATTGTTTTAAATCTATGTTTTGCTATGAATGACTAACTGTGAGGTTCCCTGAGAAAGGGGGGCCTTACAAAATGTGTCAGAAAGCGTTTCAATGGTTTAGTAATTAAAGCATATCGATAGGTAGCTAGCCTATAGTCATGTTACTTAGCGTTTCGAATCGAAGCTGACTGTTTGCGTCCTATATGTTTGTTGTGTCCCCGTCACGTCTCACCAGACAGTGACAAATGTTAGGTCAATAATGCACCCGTTTGACCTCCAATCAAGCTAGCGCGACTAGCCCGGGCGGAGTTTGTCAGACCCAGTAGTACTACTCAGAATTACCTCGCTAGACATTACTAACGGTTCGAGAGTGTCAGGGCTGTTATGTGTGTTTGCACTGTGACACACTGTAACTTCAGGTTAACACCATTCAGACTGTTGTCATTATCATTGTTACATTCTCATTACTACCCGAAACGTATACAAGCATCGCCACCGACATCGTTAAATAAATTATGATATATAATACTAACATTGGTGTTTGTAGAGGATTCAAATAAACAGGATTACTTAAGAAATCCTCTTAATTAACATAGCTCGCCCATTTACATCGTTATCAACCGAAACAAATTCGAAAACTCGGGGACAAAGTGCGAGGACCAAACGTGACAAATTGCCAAACTAGGGCTGGGTATATAAACCCGTTACCAACCCAAATTTTCATTTCACTCCCGTTTCTTCTTCTTCTTCACCATCTCCTCCTCCACCTCTCTACCACCTCCTAGCACCAACAATCACCTAGTTTGAGCTCGTTTTCGCCGGCTAAACCACGCTACAGCTGAGATAGCACATTTCCAACAGGTAGGCGACCTTTGTCGTCCATGTTGTTACCCGTTTCACTACTGCAAATCTAGGGTTCGGGTGCTCGGGTTCAACCCGAATGCATGTGGTCATGGGGGTGCGTGTGAGGTCAATCAGCATGTGCATTTTACTTAGACATGTTAGGAAAGTGTTTCTGGAAGTCCCTGATATGTGAAAACAATGCACGGAACAGCCGAGGCTGTTCAGCCCCACCAGCATCCGCGATCTGCTACAGTTCGCGACTGTGCCCGTCGTACGACTAAGCCGTACAACTGGGCGTGTCGTGCGACTGAGTGGTGCGACTAGGGTGAGTCGTGCGGCTAAGTCCAGACGTATGGGCTTGTCGTGCGACTGAATGCATGCGATTGAGAGTGTGTGCGATTGAGTCAATCGGATGAATGTGTGCGACTGAGTATCATACGACTAAAGGTCCGATCGTACGAATGAAGGTTCAGTCGTGTGATTGGCCATTGAGTCGTGCGAATGGGTGATGTGTGGTACGACTGAATGCTAAGTCGTACGAGTGAGGGTTCAATCGTACGATACGATTGAAGGCCCATTCGTGCGAGTGAGTTGTCCAGTTGTGCGTCTAGCCTTGTTATGCGATTGGAGTCATTGTGAGTGAATTCTCCTTGTGTGCGGTGTGCCTATCTTGTGATGATGAGGTAACAATCAATAAAGTGTCATTTCTTGACCACAAAGATTAAAATCAACGCAATCAACAAGCATATACTTTTTCAATCTAAAATAACCTAACCGTTTGCAATTAACGACAACTCAATTGGGATCTACATAAGGTTTGATATGTGTATGCCTGCTTGTATGTGTCACCCACGACCGAGCCAATACGACCCGACCCGACTAAACATTTCTATTAACACTAGACATAACATTAACGCTTAACATAACTGTCAATAGGTGTTTGACAGTCCATTGTAACAACACTTGGGAGGCTTCCATCCTACATACTACATCATCACTGAGTCTTCACAACCCCTATTTTACGTTCTTTCCTTTTGGGGGAGAAAACATGCAAACAGATTTACATAAATAGTTGTAGTATTATTGATATCGCATGTTACGTTAGTGCAAACACACATAACAGTCCTGACACTCTCGAACCGTTAGTAATGTGTAGCGAGGTAATTCTGAGTAGTACTACTGGGTCTGACAAACCCCACCCGGGCTAGTCGCGCTAGCTTGATTGGAGGTCAAACGGGTGCAATATTGACCTAACATTTGTCACTGTCTGGTGTGACGTGACGGGGATATAACAAACATATAGGACGTAAACAGTCAGCTTCGGTTCGAAACGCTAAATAACATGAAACATGCTAGCTACCTAACGATATGCTTTATATACTAAACCATTGAAACGCTTTCAGACACATTTTCTTGTTGATTAAACCTTTGAACTCACCAACTTTATGTTGACACATTTTAGCATGTTTTCTCAGGTCACAGGAACGCATAAGCTCATGATGCATGCTTCAGGAACACACTCAGGACATGCATTCATCAATCTTATTTTCATGCATTCAACATTTTGTTTAGACTTAGCACTTGTAACTTTTATGTAATGGATTCACATATCATGTATACGCTTCCGCAATGTTGTTAATATCGTTTATGTTCCGTTGAATGAAGTCAAATGTTTATTTTGAAATTCATATAGTGTCATTCGATATGACTGTGTCTGAGATCCTGGTATGTCACACGCCTAACGGTAAAACCCCGTTTGTGGAAATTGAGGGTGTGACAGATTGGTATCAGAGCCACAGGTTATAGAGAACTAGGATTGCATTGCATCTAGACTATAGCCTTAGACACAACACTAGTATCGCACAGACACTCTTACATGATTGCAACTGTTGTACGAACAACCTCATGGCACACTAACATATCATTGCTGAACGAACATAACATTACCGGTATGACACGTGTATCATTACCGACTGACAGAGGGGCGGAGAATCCCGCTCGCTCACTCCCAACATTTACACTTGATTGTTCACTCTTGGAGTTGAAGCAACGACGAATTGAACCTAACATTACCACGTTTGGGAGCACAGAAACCTTTCCAACCCGCACGACTAGTTTAACGATGACAAACAAAAAGAACAACACCTCACTCTTCTAACTCTTTCACACTTGTTAACGTTCCCAACATATCCTACCTTCTACACTAGTCTGAGCAGTAAACGAGGGACAACTAAAAGATTCAAAGTCTATCAGAGAATTGGACTTAAACATTTAAACGCCTAGAACTTCAAAGGGGAAAATCCCAAATCGTCTTGATTCCCCGTTGTTATCTTAACCGAATCCCTTGTACAACCTTAGTTATTTGACCCTTGGTGTAATGAACATATCTTTGATACCTATATCATTGATAACACTCGGTACTTGACAAGGTATGTTATCTCGAATAGGAGGAACCATGGGTGACCATGCAAAGCAAGTTAGAATCATGGGTGCACACGTAATTGTAATTTGTCGTGCATGAGAATTCTGGCAACTCTATTGAGAGATAGCGGACATGATCAGTGCCAATTTTCGTTTCCATACTTGGAAACATGAGGTCTCGATTCTCATAAAGCCTCAGGCTCTGAATTATTAAGTGCTGAATGGTTAAGAGGTCTGAATGGTTAAGAGACTCTGAACCAGTAAGTGCTGAACCAAAATGTGCTGTTTGGTTGAATCTCTGAATGACTGTACAAAATGACAATTTTACCCCTCTGAATTATTTTGTGCTGAATTAAATGTATCTGTTTGGTTAGATGTCTGAACTCATGTACAAATCAACCAACATCCAAATCAACATAATAAAACTTCAACAAATTAAGCATACATATTTTGATACTATAAACAAGATGATACCATCCTCATGTACAGATCAAGCAACATCAAATCAATATAATAAAACTTCAACAAATCAAGCATACACATTTTGATACCATAAACAAGATGATATCATTCAACAAATCAAGCATACAACATGATAATATTCCTCAATTCAGGATCAATTTGAATTGTCTTTGTTCTTCTCTGACTCATTGTAAACCTATTTTGCAATACATCCAAACACAATAATTAAGAAACATGAAATCACTTCTAACATGAAACCATATACCAAGAGCTTGATCTCAGCTTATACTTCCAACTCTTTGACTCTTTACAATACATCACCAGCTAGGAAAACATTATTTATATCTTAAAATGATCAACAAGAGATTAACACCACCAACAACATAAACAGATACTTATACTCGTTTCTTGCTAGTGAAATTAATGACGTTACAGAGCAATAATATTCAACAGATAACAAGTATGTGAATCCTAATCATGTATGCATTTACAGGAAGATCTTCTAACATTCATATATTCAAATACTTCCAGGATATGATATCAAAATAAATATCTACTACCAATCGAAGGTGAATCGAAGGTGAACGGAAGGTGAATTCAAATACTAAATCAAAACAACCAGCTAACTTACAATCGAAGGTGAATCGAAACAAGGGTTGCGTTCACTCTTCTCCCGTCTTCTTCTAGCTAACTTCCGTGACGGCGAAGTACGGCGGCGATAAGGGTACTATCGGGTTTTCGGGGAAGTTGAATTTGGTAAAGAGCTTTGATAATAATAATTATAAGGAGAAGAAGAAGGAGAGTGATTATGATGATGGTCGGATGAAGAAGATGAAGAAACCATGGCGGGAGGCTGCGCCGGCGAGGTTGGGTGGCGGCGGCGAGAAGGCGACGATGAAGGTCGGGGCTGCGACGGGGTGGTGGCGAGAAGGCAACGGTGAAAGCAGGTTGCTGCGATGGGAGGGAGGTAGGGAGAGGGCCGCGGAGGTTGAAGATGGGTTGAAGATGGGGGTATTTGTGTCTCAATTTCCATTCAACATCTCCTTATATCTGAACCATTCAGCACTGAATGGTTCAGTTCAGAGCTTCCTTTTTTTGAAACAAACACTCAAGCCTCTTAACGGTTCAGAGGCAGCCCTTCATTCTTTCAGTGCTTCTGATGGTGCTGTTTCATTACTTCGCTGGCTGGAGAAACTCGAGTCAGTTTTCGCCATGTGCAACTGTCCTACAGGGAGTCGTGTCAAGTACGCCTCCGGCACCCTGGAAAGACCAGCTCTGACGTGGTGGAACTCACAAGTCCAGACCTTAGGGCTTGATGCTGCTGATGGTTTGCCATGGGATGATTTCAATATTTTGATGAAAGAAGATTATTGCCCCAGAAGCGAAGTTCAGAAACTAGAGGTAGAGTTTTGGAATTTAAAGATGATGGGTTCTAACATCGAGGAATACACGACTCGTTCACACGAGTTGGCTGCTTTATGTCCTCAGATGGTGACCCCGGCCTACAAACGGATTGAGAAATACATTGATGGTCTAGCTCCTCAAATCCAAGCTAGTGTTATGGCTGCTGATCCTGTCACTATTCAGCAGGCTATCCGACTAGCTCACAAACTCACTGATCAGGCAGTGGCACAGGGTACTTTACCTAAACGTGGCACCACCTCTGGATCAAACGAGCACAAAAGGAAATGGGATGGTAACAACAGTAAGTCTTCAAGCTCCAATAACACTCAGCAACAACAGATCAGAAAGTTTGATTCATCAAGAAGCTTCACCAACAACAACCAGAATAGCAACAACAACAACAATGGCCAGGGGCCGAGCAGCTATGCGGGCAAGTATCCGAGGTGTAACCGGTGCAACTTCCACCACCATGGCCAGTGTGACCGCATCCATTGCCAAAGGTGTGGAAAGATAGGTCATGCCGCTAAAGATTGTAGGGGTGAGCTGACGACTCAGCAACAACATCAACAACAACGCCAGGGCGGAGCGACTAGGGGCTGTTATGAGTGTGGTAAGGAGGGCCACTACAGGAAGGATTGCCCACAGCTGAAGGGTGGAAATAAGGGTAATAATGTGGGCAATGCTAAGGGTCGTGCATTCGTGATCGGTTCTGGCTAGGCAAGGGATGATCAGAATGTGGTTACTGGTACGTTTCCCCTGAATGGTTGTTTTGCTTCTATACTATTTGATACCAGTGCTGACAGGAGTTTTGTTTCCAACAAGTTCATTAAGTTCTTAGATGTAACCTTAGCAGTTGTGGAGCCTAGTTACGTTGTAGAATTAGATGACGGGAAACTAATTGAGGCAACTCACATCATTAAGGGATGCAAACTAGGATTATGTGGTCATGAGATAGGTATAGATCTGATGCCTGTCACACTTGGTAGCTTCGACGTAGTTGTGGGTATGGACTGGCTGTCTAAGAATCAAGCTGAGATCATCTGTGGTGAGAAAGTCGTTCGTGTATCCCTTCTTAGTGGTGAGGTTTTGTCTGTTCAGGACGAAAGAAGTGGTACAGTCTCCGGAATTATCTCCTACATGAAGGCCCAGAAGTGCTTACGTAAGGGGCATACAGCCTTCCTTGCTCTGATCACTGAAAAAGAAACCGAGGAAAAGAAGATTGAAGATATCCCTGTTGTACGTGATTATCCTGAGGTTTTCCCTGAAGACCTACCTGGTCTCCCACCGCATCGCCAAGTCGAGTTCCAGATTGATTTGGTGCCTGGAACCACCCCTATCGCAAAAGCACCGTACAGATTAGCTCCAAAAGAACTGCAAGAGCTGTCTACGCAATTGCAGGAATTATTGGAAAAAGGGTTTATCAGACCTAGCTCATCACCTTGGGGAGCCCCAGTCCTGTTTGTCAAGAAGAAGGATGGAACTTTTCGTATGTGTATCGATTACAGGGAATTGAAGAAAGCCACGGTTAAGAATCGTTATCCCCTCCCGCGCATCGATGATTTGTTCGATCAACTTCAAGGGTCGAGTTTCTACTCTAAGATAGATCTGAGATCGGGTTATCACTAACTAAGGATTCGAGATGAAGACGTTTCAAAGACTGCATTCAGAACGAGGTATGGCCACTACGAGTTTTTGGTTATGCCATTCGGGTTGACCAATGCGCCAGCGGTTTTCATGGATCTCATGAACCGAGTGTGCAAACCCTATTTGGACAAGTTCGCCATTGTCTTCATCGATGACATCCTTATTTATTCAAAGAATAAGGAAGAACACGAAGAGCACCTTAGACTGATTCTGGAGCTGCTAAAACGAGAACAACTGTACGCGAAATTTTCAAAGTGTGACTTCTGGATACGAGAGGTCCACTTCTTGGGTGATGTGGTCAATGAGGATGGGATACATGTTGACCCGGCAAAAATTGAAGCCATCAAGAACTGGGCTACGCCTAAGACTCCAACTGAGGTACGACAGTTCCTCGGGTTGGCTGGCTATTATCGACGGTTCATCGAAGGGTTTTCAAAGATTGCTCAACCACTCACCGCATTAACTCATAAAGGCACCACGTACAATTGGGGTGACAAACAAGAAGCAGCATTCCAGGTTCTGAAGCAGAAGCTCTGTACGGCACCGATTCTGTCCCTGCCTGAGGGAACAAATGATTTTGTAGTATACTGTGATGCTTTTATTCAAGGCCTCGGTTGCGTGCTAATGCAACATAATAAGGTGATTGCTTATGCATCCCGACAATTGAAGGTTCACGAGAAGAACTACACGACACATTCATGGATCTCATGAACCGTGTGTGTCGTCCGTAATTAGACAAGTTCGTGATCGTATTTATCGATGACATCTTGATCTACTCACGAAGCAAAGAAGACCATGAGAAACATCTCCGATTAATCCTTGGACTACTCAAGAACAAAAAATTATACGTAAAATTTTCCAAATGTGAGTTTTGGATGCGTGAAATTCAATTTCTTGGTCACATAGTGAACAAGGATGGAATCCAGGTTGATCCATCAAAAATAGAAGCTATTGAGAACTGGAAGATCCCAGAAACTCCTACCGAGATCCGACAATTTCTTTGCTTGGCTGGTTACTATCGGAGATTTATCAAGGATTTCTCCCGAATAGTGCAGCCATTAACCGCTCTGACCAAGAAGGATACAACCTACGAATGGGGGAGGGAGCAAGATAACGCTTTTAACCGATTAAGGGAAAAACTCTGCAGCGCGCCTATCCTTACCCTACCAGAGGGAACTGAAGACTACATAGTCTATTGCGACGCCTCGCATCAAGGATTTGGTTGCGTATTAATGCAGCGGGGAAAAGTGATCATGTATGCATCCAGACTGCTGAATGAGCATGAAAGGAATTATACAACACACGATCTGGAACTGGGTGCCATGGTGTTTGCACTCAAAATATGGAGACACTACCTCTATGGTACTAAGTGCGTCATTTATACCGATCACAAAATCCTACAACACATCCTTTAACAGAAAATGCTAAACATGCGCCAAAGAAGATGGGTAGAGTTACTGAGCGATTACGAATGTGAGATCCGTTACCATCCTGGCAAGGCAAACGTAGTGGCCGATGCCCTGAGTAGAAAAGAACAGGAGAAACCTCTTCGCGTTCGTGCTCTAAGAATGAGTGTGTACACCAACCTTGTTGCTAAATTGAAGGAAGCACAAAGGGAAGCTTTCAATGAGAATAACCTAATGGGTGAGATGTTAACAGGGATGGACAAGCGTCTGGAAATGGACAATGATGGGCTATACAAATGCGAAGAAAGGACGTGGATACCTAATCATGGCGGAATTAGGATTATAGTCTTGGACGAAGCTCATAAGTCTAGATATTCGATTCACTCGGGAAGTGATAAGATGTATCAGGACTTGAAAGCACTTTTCTGGTGGCCCGGACTAGAGAAATCTATCGCCACCTATGTGAGCAAATGTTTGACATGTTCGATGGTAAAGGCCGAAAACCAAAAACCATCGGGAAGCTTACAGCAACCCGAAATCCCGGAATGGAAATAGGATAACATCACAATGGATTTTGTCACGAAGTTACCAAGAACGTCTCGTGGTCATGATGCCATTCGGGTAGTTGTAGACAGGCTTACCAAATCAGCCCATTTCTTACCAATTGGGGAAGACTATGAGATGTCAAAGTTAGCCCGAATATACATTGACGAAATAGTGACTCGGCATGGAGTGCCGCTCTCGTTCATCTCTGATCATGATAGTCGTTTCACGTCACGATTCTAGAGATCTCTCCAACAAGCTTTAGGGACTCGTCTCGACATAAGCACCGCGTATCACCCTCAAACCGATGGGCAAAGTGAAAGAACTATTCAGACCCTGGAAGACATGCTGAGAGCTTGCGTGATTGACTTTGGTGGAAGCTGGGATCACCACCTTCCCCTAGTGGAATTCTCCTATAATGATAGTTACCACACAAGCGTAAAAGTCGCGCCGTATGAAGCTTTATATGGTAGGAAATGTCGGTCACCGTTGAGTTGGAATGAGATAGGTGATAGCCAAGTGATGGGACCCGACATCATAATGGAGACCACTGAGAAAATAGCTAAGATTAAGGAATGACTGAGAATAGCCAGTGACCGTCAAAAGAAGTATGCTGATAGAAGACGAAAACCTCTTCAATTCGAAGTGGGTGATAAAGTAATGTTGAAGGTCGTACCATGGAAAGGAGTCGTGAGATTTGGCGAGAAGGGCAAACTAAGCCCAAGATATATTGGACCATTTGAAATACTAGCAAGAATTGGTCCGGTAGCATACCAGCTCAGACTACCTGAGGAGCTGAGCTACATACGTAGCATTTTTCATGTATCAAATTTGAAGAAGTTTCTGGTAGACAAAGCTTTAGAATTGCCATTGAAAGAAGCAAGAATAAATGACAAACTGAACTTTTTTGAGGAACCCATAGAGATTATTGATCGATTGGTCCAAAAACTTAGGCGAAGTCGCATACCCAAGGTGAAAGTAAGATGGAACTCTAAATGAGGACCTGAGTTTACATGGGAGCAGGAAGATGAAATGAGAAGGGAATACCCACACCTCTTCAAACCCAACAATTCAGAAACTTAACAGATCCCGAAATTTTCTAAACGATGGGAGAATGTAACAACCCCTCCTCGACCCTAAGATAAGTCAGGGACTTATACAAAATATTTGTGGAAATATTTTCTAAGTCATGCGCCTGAAAAGTGCTCATACGCCTGAACAGTGCCCATGCGGCTGGACAGTGCCCATGCGTCTGGACAGTGTCCACGCGGCTAAGTCCTGGACGGTTCAGCAGTGCCCATGCATCTAAGTCCCAACCATCTAAATAGTTGTCATGCGTCTAAATAGTTGTCATACGTCTGAACAGTTGTCAACCGCCTAAGTCCCAAACGTCCAAATAGTTTCCAAACGTCTGAACAGTGGCAATTGTAGGATTCTATATGCCCAAGACATGTAGAATATTGATGCGGTTAGTACGTTATGATCGAAGTCGGGTTATACCCAATAACAAGCTTAGCAAACACAAATTAATATTTAATTGATGATATGATCATGCAATTAAATATTTACACCAATTTAGAAAATGGGTTTTCTAAATAAGTTGCATATGTAAAAGAACAACATTATATGGATAATTTGTTCATGAGATATTATTTGTTTGTTATTTAATTGGTTAAATAAGAAATAAATAAAATGTGTTGATGTTATAAAATTAAAACATGTTTTAATTTTATAAACTATGGAACAAGGAGTGTTATTTTATAAAAATTTAAAAGGGAGGGAACCTTTTAAACAAGGGGTTTCGGACGTCCACTTTGGGGTTGGGATTCCCTTTATTTGTCTTGGTCTTGGCAAGACATTTACCACACTTACACTCTTCCATCTCTCCACACTTTCTCCCATCCATGCAAACTAGAAAAAAACTCTCTACTCTCTCTCAAAATCTCGGTTCTAGCAGCTGAAAGTTGAGGGTTTCATGAAGCTTTTGGTGGTCATTCTTCCTAACAAGAAGGTGCTTTGCAAACAAGCTTGAGAGGTCCTACCTTGGAGCCTTGGCCGAGTTTGAGCATCAATCATCCTCCTTCTTGGTCGATTTTGTTGGCTGAAAAGAGGTAGTTTGGCAGCCTTCTATGGCTATCACATTATGTTGTTATTAGTGTTTACATAGCTTGCTTATTCACGTATATAAGATCCCTTTTGTTCTTGGGTTTGTTTACACTTTAAAACATCATATAGAACTTGAATTTTTCAGCTTATAAACAATGTTTTATAGCTATTATTCCGCTGTGTTTTCAGAAAGTTTAAATGGTTAAACTTGGATCTTGTGTTCTAACAAACCCAACAATGGCATCTAGAGCCGGTTATGTGGATAGCTAGCTTGTATGGTCTTTTAAAAATTTGTTTTATGGACTTTAAAATCCTTTTAGGGGCTGCTATGTTCTTATATGTTGAATCCCCAAACTTTCAAGGTCATATCACACATGCTTGTGATTAAACCTTGAAAGATATGTATAATGATATGTATATTGTTTGGACAATGTTTAAAACCCAAAATTTCAGTTTATATTGGCTGAAATTTCATGGTTTTAGTGGGGTTTCATTATATTTTTGGATGATATGATCATTGGTTATAAGTGTGCATAACCTAGCCTTTGGCCTTATGTTATTTGGATGATTGGAATGGTTGTTTTATTCATTCAATTGGGTTGTAATGTTTATGTTTATTATTTGGGTTGTAATTATTTATTCATTTGGTTATGTAATAAATAGATTAGGTTCATTTCTTTTATTAGAAAAATGCATTAGGATATAATTTTTGTAAAAGGAAGATGCACAAGATGAAGACCTAAAGATGGACATCAAAGACATGGACCTTGAAGTATTTGGATATAGATTCAAGTGGGAGTCCATTGTAACAACCCCTCCTCGACCCTTACGAAAGATGTGAAAATTTTTCTAAGTTATACGCGTGAACAGTGCTCATGAGCCTGAACAGTGCTCATGAGTATGAACAGTGCTCATGTGTCTAGGAGTTTGCTGGAAAATGACTAAGTACTAATACGCCTGAACATGACTCATGAGTCTGAACAGTGCTTATAAGCCTGGAAAAATGCCCCCGCGACTAAGTCCTGGTCGTTTCAGCAGCACTAATACGACCGAACAGTGGTTATACGTCCAAACAGTTGTCTTACGCCTGCACAGTGTCTTACGCCCGAACAGTGGTTATACGCCCAAACAGTGGTAATACGCCTAGAATTTTTCCAAAATTTTCGTGTATATATTTAACTTCTGATTATTTTTCCACACTTATTTTATATCTATTATGAATATTTAACAATGAGGAAACTTATTCCTGTATAGAAACTATCTATTGCACGATTATTTGAGGCAATTTCGGACATATATATGTTTTCAATACTTAGACTTATTCGAGTGTGATGTGCCCATGCACACCCACGGCTTAACACAATAATAATAATAATAATAATAAAAGTAGAAAACTAATAAATACAAATAAGACAAATCCCTGCATGGCCGCCCATAAACCACCAATCAATTACCACCTGCGAAACCACTTTCACACTCCACCATTTTACTCCTTTCAATACATGCAAACCCCGTTCATTTTTATTTGCATACACAATCTCTCGGACTTTCTCTCTCACTACTCTCTACTCTCTCTCTCTTTGTTTCTTTCGACTGAAAACACACACACACTTCATCTTTTTCAATCTTCTAGCAACAACTATCGAAGAAACAAGGCTTTCAGCTGAGGTTCGAAGGGTTTTGTTAGTTCTAGCCTCCTAAATACGTAAGTAATATAAACTCTTGATAATTTAAATCATAGTAAACTCATTCGTGTTCTACTATAAACACTACTCTCACTATTCTAACAGAAACCTTTCGGTTAGAACCTCACTCTCTTTGGAACTCCACTTCGAACGAGGTACCACTCTCTTAAACCCACAAACGTAAGGTCGATATACAAGGATTTTACCTTGTATATCCTCATACTATGTGTTTAAGCCACACTTAACCGTAAGTATTATGATTAAACCTTAAAAATCTGTCCAAAAACAGTGAAATAAACATACTTACAATCTGGGTTTGAAGTTACACAAGATATAATAATGATAGAAGTATACATATAATGTCGACACTAGAGTAAATAGTGCAAAAACACCCGATTTTAGTAGTATCCTTGTAAAACCGGAACTTGAGGATAGATTTCTAGTAGGTTAGGACTTAGAATGCTTGAAAAATATGATTTTGTTGGCTGGGAAAATTTAGTAAGAGATGGTATGTCTATGATACGCAAGTTTGATGACCCGAAACAAGGAAATAACTAAGGAAACGGGCCAAAACATAAACAACTTAGTCTCTAAGAATTTTCAGGCCTTAGAATAATTATTTTAGAAATAGAAATCGAATTTGGTGAATTTTTGGGTTAATATGTAATTTTTATGAATTAATCAACAAAAGTAGAATTTCCCGATAACTAGAAATTGTGTTTTAAATATCACCAAGTAGAATCTGATATTTTTGGGTTAAAACAGATTCAAATAGACATTTAAAAGCTTAAGGAAATATTAAGGGTCAAAAATGGTAAAGAGACAAACTTTGGGGTGGAAAATGTCAATTTTGAAACTTGAGGGGCCAAAAGTGTAAATTCTGCATTTTTGCAGATTTCAACAACTTTATGACTAGAAACTAATAATAGGCTCATTCATATGATAACAAATTCATAAGAACCATGTAACTTGATGAAAACACACCAAAACCCTAACTTTCCTAAAAAGGGAACTCTTGACGCAAAATCCTTTAAGAAGCGAAGTCACGCGCACCCTCACTTTAAAATGACACAAAAATTATGTTAGGAATCTATGGCTTATTACTTGAACTATGATTATAGGGTGCTAGGACTTGAAACTATCTGTTTGTGCAACCTGTCTGATATCAAGGTGAGTTCTCGTGTCCCCTTTTTACTTACTGTTTTTGGGGGTGAAGCATGCTCTATTTTTAATTGAAACTATATCTGTGATACAAATTATGTTGTGGATTTCTTTTTTATGATGCCTGCTGATACATGCATCACAATCATTAATTCTATCGTGAACCGCTTGCTTTATATGGATAGATCTATTTGGGGAATCCCCCACACACAGTGGCTCCCGTTACAGGGAGGTACCCCACTGAGATCCTGCATGTGAACAAGTTATAAAGGATACAAAGGCGGACCATCCGGCAGGTGGGTCCACTGCTATGAGGCTCAGTTCTCCCCTTTGGGGTTAACCGGTTCAACACAACTTTAGAAGAGGCAAGCCGGGGCTGAGTGCAGGGTTGATTGTGACCCACAACAACTTAATAGAAACAAAAACTATAAACTTGTGGGCTTTATGAGTCCCTTTAAATTTTATTTCTGAAACTAAAACCACTTGAACTCACCAACTTTATAGTTGACACACCATTCTTTTGAGCATGTTTCAGGTAACATTTGATGGAAGCCTAGCTTGTTTTGGAAGATGCTTGGACGACCTAGTACCCTGACCTCATGGCATTATGGATTTTACTTAGGACTTTGAGCGGTTTGTAATGAATGATACTTTAATTATGTACTTTTGACATGAAACAATTGATGTAACCGGGCTAAGCCGTTTAGTCTCGGATTTCATTTTAGTTATTATAATGCCATGTGATTATCTCTACTTGTGTGCTCTTATGATGGTTTGTTTCCGCTGCCACATCTCTTGCTAGTCTGTGACGTCCCACCCTCCTTGGGCCCGGGGTGTGACAGATTGGTATCAGAGCCACAGGTTGTAGAGAAATTGGGAATACCTTAGTAGACCCCAGGCTACAACCCTGAGACTGTAGGACTGTCCTTGCTTGGGTAAGTGTTGGGGTGAGCGGGTTGGATAAATTGATGATTACACTTAATCAACGTAATCATGAATTTATCGGACGCGTAAATCCCAGCACAAGGCCTAAGTGTGACCTTTGGATTAGATTGACCTGAGGAATACTATTAACATAGTCAAGGTTAAAATTTTAATTGAGCTTCTGTGAGATACTACTGCTTACTGATGCAATTATTGATATGTACTAACTCTATGAGAAACAACTGCTATCACTACTATTACTAGTACTATTACTATGATCATGAGCTATGAGAAACAAAATTACTCATGACTGTTTTTACAGGATAACCATATCATGGCTGAAAGAGGTAAGGCACCCGCACATCCAGTTGATGAGACTGCTCCTGTTGGGACGCTGAGGAGGAAGCCACGAACCGAGTACGAGGCATACTTGCAGAGGTGCGGACACCCAGGGTGGCTATCCACGACTTCTGATGACACTGAGCCATCTGAGGAATCGTCACCCACATCACCTGCTAGGAGCCGAACGCGTTCCAACTCGCCACATGTAGTAGCTCCCACTCTCTCACCTATTCCACCTATTAGGAATGGGGGTACGCGTGTAGTTACTCGACCTAGGAAGGGTACTAGGCCAGGTCCTTCTGTTTCATTTAGGATGCCTCCTCCTCCACCTCCTCAGTCACACCCCGGGCCCAAGGAGGGTGGGATCGGTGTAGATGACACACTTAGTACCATAAAGGTAGTGTCTCCATATTTTGAGTGCAAACACCACGGCACCCAGTTCCAAATCATGTGTCGTATAATTCCTTTTGTGCTCATTTAGCAATCTGGATGCATACGCGATCACCTTCTCCCGCTGCATTAACACGCAGCCAAACCCTTGACGCGAGGCGTCACAATAGACTACGAAGTCATCGGTTCCCTCGGGTAGGGTAAGGATAGGCGCGCTACATAGTTTCCCCTTTAGTATATTAAAGGCTTCATCTTGCTCCTGTCCCCATTCATAGGTCACATCCTTCTTGGTTAACGTGGTTAGAGGCTGCACTATTCGAGAGAAATCCTTGATAAATCTCCTATAGTAGCCAGCCAAACCAAGAAATTGCCTGATCTCGGTAGGAGTTTCGGGGACTTTCCAGTTCTTAATAGCCTCTATCTTCGATGGATCCACCTGGATTCCATCCTTGTTCACGATGTGACCGAGAAACTAAATTTCACGCATCCAAAACTCACATTTGGAGAACTTTGCGTATAATTGCTCATTCTTGAGTAGATCAAGAATTATCCGAAGGTGTTTTGTCATGTTCTTCCTTGCTCCGAGAGTAGATCAAAATATCGTCAATAAAAACGATCACGAACTTGTCTACGTACGGACGACACACACGGTTCATGAGATCTATGAACGCTGCGGGTGCGTTAGTCAACCCAAAAGGCATGACTAGGTATTCGTAGTGACCATATCGGGTTCTGAAAGCTGTTTTCGGAACATCCTCTTCCTTTATTTTTAGTTGGTGATAACCCAATCGCAGATCTATTTTCGAGAAATAGCTTGCTCCCTGCAATTGATCGAATAGGTCGTCAATTCTGGGAAGAGGGTACCGGTTCTTTACGGTAAGCTTGTTCAGTTCCCCGTAGTCGATACACATTCGTAGTGTTCCGTCCTTCTTTTTAACAAACAGCACCGGAGCACCCCAAGGCGAGACACTGGGTCGTATGAACCCTTTGTCAAGCAACTCTTGGATTTGCAACATCGGCTCCTTCATTTCGGGCAGAGCGAGTCGGTAAGGAGCTTTGGCCACCGTGCGGCGCCAGGTAGTAGGTCAATCTGAAATTCGACTTGTCGGGCTGGGGGAAGTCCTGGTAAGTCTTCTGGAAATACTTCCATGTATTCAGACACCACAGGTATGTCTTTGATCTTCTTTTCCTCTTTGGCCTTCATCACATATAATATAAAGGCTTCGTGTCCTTTAAGGCTTTGGGTAGCCTTCAGGTGGGATACCATAGGACACAGTGGGTGATTCCTTTCCCCATGGACTACTAACATTTCTCCACTGGCTATGGGTATCTTAAGCAAACGCTCATCACAGATAATTTCAGCCCTATTTTTAGCCAGCCAATCCATTCCTACTACTACATCAAAACCTCCTAACTTAATAGGCATCAAATCTATATCAAAGGAATTACCCTCTAGTATCAACTTGCAATCTTTGATGATTTCGTTAGTTTCTATTATTTTTCCGTCAGCTAGTTCTATGGTGTATGTTTCAGTCAAGGTGCAAGCAGTCAAATCAATCAAAGACCTAAAAGTAGTCGAAATAAAACTGGCGGTTGCTCCAGTATCAAATAGCACAGTAGCAGGATGATTGTTTACGAGAAACGTACCGTTCACCACGTCGGGTTCTTTACGGGCACCATTTGGATCCATCACAAACGCTCTTCCCGTGGGCTTGTTAGGTCGAGTGTCTTTGTCCTTTGCTAGCTTGGGGCATTTGTTCCTCATATGCCCTAGGTCTCCGCACTCATAGCATTGCTTTCCAGGCTTAAAGGTGCAATCCTTAATTAGGTGACCACATCGTTTGCACCGAAAACACGGCATGGGATTGCACTCCCCCTGGTGATGAACCTTGCATTTAGTGCAGAAAGGGCTTGTGCCCTGGTACAACCTCCTAGTCTTCCTGCCATGGTCATTTCGCTTTGCCTCTCCTCCAGGTCGCTTGCTTGAACCACTACTGCTGCCGGCCACCTTTTTGGTATCAAACCACTTCCTCCTTTCTTCCACTACCTTCTTCTTATCCTCAGTTTCCTCGAGCTCAATCCATCCAGCTCTCACTAAGTCATCAGTTAGACTACTGGTAACGTCGACCGCAGCCTGTAGAATAGTAGGCCTGGAAGACCTGACCATTCCCCTCACCCTTGGGTGTAACCCCTAAATGAAACGGGCTACGCCCTTGGATTCTGGCATCACTAAGTGTGGTACCAGTCGGGACAACGCAAGGAATCGGTTGATGTACTTAGTGTAGTTCGGGCCTTTCATCTCCAGATTTAGAAATTCGGCCTCTAGTCTCTCCAGCTGGTTGATCGGGCAGTACTTGCCAGTGATCAGCTCCCTATATTCAGACCAGTTCATCCTACCAATAGCATTTCGACCTCGAGGCTGAATGATGGTTTTCCACCATTCAAGTGCTGGTCCCTTGAGAGATTGAGAGGCAAATCTCACCATGTGTTCCAGCTTACATTCACTTATATCCAGCACAGCTTCGATTTCATCCAACCACCTGTATGTTTCAATTGCACCCTCGGTGCCATAGAAGTCCCTTGGCTTGCAAGCCATGAAGGTTTTGTAAGAACACCCATTTCTGATAGCTTCGGTTTCCTCACGGTTGCCTTCATCGTTGTTGGTTCCGTTAGTCTCGTTGGTATTTCCCCAATCAGCGTTGAATAGGGCAATGATCGTTGGGATTGCATTGGCGATCTGCTGTGCCACCAGGATGGCAATCCTCTCATCATTCTCCTGGTGGGCGTTATCCCCATGTGGTGTTCCTGGTGGAGTAGGTGGTTGATTCCTACCTCGGGTAGCACCTCTCCTTCCCGTACGAATTCCTCGTTGTGGCGGCATTCTGATAGTATCATAGATAAGTTTGTTTAGTATCTCATAAGTTTTTGTTTCTAGCATCACATTGTATCTCATAGTTCCTACTACTACACACTTTAATCAAGCACTTATGTTTCGTTCAATGTATACAAAGATAACTATCAACAAGTATATATATATATATATATATTAATCATGCAACACAAGGATTCTTATATTTTCAAATAGCAATGCCCTGCAAAAGTTAGCATCATCAATTAATTGCTTCACAGATAATCCCAAAATAAGTCAATCATACATAATAGATAGCGTCATTGTTTCACAAATTGGAAGGTTCCATCACCCCCATAAATAATAATAGTTTCTTAAATAGATAAATTGTTTCTCAGATAGTTTTGGCAGCCTACTGCCATGCATCCTAAATGCCAGCTACATCACCCCTGCCATTTCTTCTTCAACCAGCCAAACCATCCCGAGCTTTTCTTCTTCTACTCTTGCTCCAGGCGCTGAACATTGTGAGTTGCCATCATTGCTTGGAATTGGGCAGATTGGGAGGTCCGCGTGGCGTGCTGTAAGGTCAGCTCATGACACTGGATAGTCCTCAGTATCTCAATCAAGGTAGGGTCAGATGGACTAAAGTCACTAGCCCGCCGGCTAGACTGGGAGTGCTGGTCTCCAGCGAACACGCTAGGGCCATCATGCATGCTATGCCTGGATGGCATCCAGTACTCATCGTGTGGTAGACGTCTAGGTGGTGCGATCATAGAGGGTGCTGGTGTCAGGGTCCTATCATGAGGAGGTGGAGGAGGAGGCATCCTAAATGAAACAGAAGGACCTGGCCTAGTACTCTTCCTAGGTCGAGTAACTACACGCGTACCCCCATTCCTAATGGGTGGAATAGGTGAGAGAGTGGGAGCTACTACATGTGGCGAGTTGGAACGCGTTCGGCTCCTAGCAGGTGATGTGGGTGACGATTCCTCAGATGGCTCAGTGTCATCAGAAGTCGCGGATAGCCACCCTGGGTGTCCGCACCTCTGCAAGTATGCCTCGTACTCGGTTCGTGGCTTCCTCCTCAGCGTCCCAACAGGAGCAGTCTCATCAACTGGATGTGCGGGTGCCTTACCTCTTTCAGCCATGATATGGTTATCCTGTAAAAACAGTCATGAGTAATTTTGTTTCTCATAGCTCATGATCATAGTAATAGTACTAGTAATAGTAGTGATAGCAGTTGTTTCTCATAGAGTTAGTACATATCAATAATTGCATCAGTAAGCAGTAGTATCTCATAGAAGTTCAATTAAAATTTTAACCTTGACTATGTTAATAGTATTCCTCAGGTCAATCTAATCCAAAGGTCACACTTAGGCCTTGTGCTGGGATTTACGCGTCCGATAAATTCATGATTACGTTGATCAAGTGTAATCATCAATTTATCCAACCCGCTCACCCCAACACTTATCCAAGCAAGGACAGTCCTACAGTCTCAGGGTTGTAGCCTAGGGTCTACTAAGGTATTCCTGATTTCTCTACAACCTGTGGCTTTGATACCAATCTGTCACACCCCGGGCCCAAGGAGGGTGGGACGTCACAGACTAGCAAGAGATGTGGCAGCGGAAACAAACCATCATAAGAGCACACAAGTAGAGATAATCACATGGCATTATAATAACTAAAATGAAATCCGAGACTAAACGGCTTAGCCCGGTTACATCAATTGTTTTATGTCAAAAGTACATAATTAAAGTATCATTCATTACAAACCGCTCAAAGTCCTAAGTAAAATCCATAATGCCATGAGGTCAGGGTACTAGGTCGTCCAAGCATCTTCCAAAACAAGCTAGGCTTCCAACAAATGTTACCTGAAACATGCTCAAAAGAATGGTGTGTCAACTATAAAGTTGGTGAGTTCAAGTGGTTTTAGTTTCAGAAATAAAAGTTAAAGGGACTCATAAAGCCCACAAGTTTATAGTTTTTGTTTCTATTAAGTTGTTGTGGGTCACAATCAACCCTGCACTCAGCCCCGACTTGCCTCTTCTAAAGTTGTGTTGAACCGGTTAACCCCAAAGGGGAGAACTGAGCCTCATAGCAGTGGACCCACCTGCCGGATGGTCCGCCTTTGTATCCTTTATAACTTGTTCACATGCCACATACGACCCCGCAGGATCTCAGTGGGGTACCTCCCTGTAACGGGAGCCACTGTGTGTGGGGGATTCCCCAAATAGATCTATCCATATAAAGCAAGCGGTTCACGATAGAATTAATGATTGTGATGCATGTATCAGCAGGCATCATAAAAAAGAAATCCACAACATAATTTGTATCACAGATATAGTTTCAATTAAAAATAGAGCATGCTTCACCCCCAAAAACAGTAAGTAAAAAGGGGACACGAGAACTCACCTTGATATCAGACAGGTTGCACAAACAGATAGTTTCAAGTCCTAGCACCCTATAATCATAGTTCAAGTAATAAGCCATAGATTCCTAACATAATTTTTGTGTCATTTTATAGTGAGGGTGCGCGTGACTTCGTTTCTTAAAGGATTTTGCGTCAAGAGTTCCCTTTTTAGGAAAGTTAGGGTTTTGGTGTGTTTTCACCAAGTTACATGGTTCTTATGAATTTATTATCATATGAATGAGCCTATTATTAGTTTCTGGTCATAAAGTTGTTGAAATTCTGCAAAAATGCAGAATTTACACTTTTGGCCCCTCAAGTTTCAAAATTGACATTTTCCACCCCAAAGTTTGTCTCTTTACCATTTTTGACCCCTAATATTTCCTTAAGCTTTTAAATGACTATTTGAATCTGTTTTAAACCCAAAATATCAGATTCTACTTGGTGATATTTAAAACACATTTTCTAGTTATCGGGAAATTCTACTTTTGTTGATTAATTCATAAAAATTACATATTAACCCAAAATTCACCAAATTCGATTTCTATTTCTAAAATAATTATTCTAAGGCCTGAAAATTCTTAGAGTCTAAGTTGTTTATGTTTTGGCCCGTTTCCTTAGTTATTTCCTTGTTTCGGGTCATCAAATTTGCGTATCATAGACATACCATCTCTTACTAAATTTTCCCAGCCAACAAAATCATATTTTTCAAGCATTCTAAGTCCTAACCTACTGGAAATCTATCCTCAAGTTCCGGTTTTACAAGGATACTACTAAAATCGGGTGTTTTTGCACTATTTACTCTAGTGTCGACATTATATGTATACTTCTATCATTATTATATCTTGTGTAACTTCAAACCCAGATTGTAAGTATGTTTATTTCACTGTTTTTGGACAGATTTTTAAGGTTTAATCATAATACTTACGGTTAAGTGTGGCTTAAACACATAGTATGAGGATATACAAGGTAAAATCCTTGTATATCGACCTTAGGTTTGTGGGTTTAAGAGAGTGGTACCTCGTTCGAAGTGGAGTTCCAAAGAGAGTGAGGTTCTAACCGAAAGCTTTCTGTTAGAATAGTGAGAGTAGTGTTTATAGTAGAACACGAATGAGTTTACTATGATTTAAATTATCAAGAGCTTATATTACTTACGTATTTAGGTGGCTAGAACTAACAAAACCCTTCGAACCTCAGCTGAAAGCCTTGTTTCTTCGATAGTTGTTGCTAGAAGATTGAAAAAGATGAAGTGTGTGTGTGTTTTCAGTCGAAAGAAACAAAGAGAGAGAGTAGAGAGTAGTGAGAGAGAAAGTCCGAGAGATTGTGTATGCAAATAAAAATGAACGGGGTTTGCATGTATTGAAAGGAGTAAAATGGTGGAGTGTGAAAGTGGTTTCGCAGGTGGTAATTGATTGGTGGTTTATGGGCGGCCATGCAGGGATTCGTCTTATTTGTATTTATTAGTTTTCTATTTTTATTATTATTATTATTCTTTTTGTGTTAAGCCGTGGGTGTGCATGGGCACATCATGTTGGGGTTTTAACATGTTTATCAAAGCTTCATACAACTTGTTTATATGAAAACGCAGCGGATTTTTAATTTTAACACATGTTATTAAGTTAGTTGTTAAACCATTTTAACAAACAACCCCATCCCATGGATCTTTATACATAATGCATACAAATGAAAGAACATAAAATGTAAGAACCACAACCTTTGGAGCTGCAGAAATTCGAGATTAAAGAGATGAAAGAATGTGTTCTTGTGGCTGAAACTTCAAAGGAGAAGCTCTCAAGAGGCTATACCCGAAGCTTCTTCAAACACCTTGATTGCTAGGAATCCTTGACACCAAATTTTTCAGCAATCTAAACCCTTTAGAGAGCTGAAAAATGCTGCTCTTCTTCTTCCAAAAACCGTGAGTTAGAGAGAATCTTTGGAGAGAAGAAAAGTTGTTGCATGTGAGAATGAATGTGGAATTTGTTGGGTGGGGTTAGCATGCTTATTCTTGTCTATTTACAAGACCAAGGGAGTGGCACACCCATACCCATATGGGCTGCCGTTTTTTTTAAGCAAAGAGGGTCCCACCCCTTTTAAGTTTAAACATAACTAACACATTTAATTCCAAGTTTATAAAGTTTACAACTAATTTATAAACTTTATAAATTAAACACCCCTTTTATTTGTTATCATTTAGTGACACTAAATAATGAAAAAACAAATACTATCTCATGAACAATTATTCACATAATAATGTTCATTTGCAAAACAATAATATAGAAAATCCATTTTCTAAATTGGTGTCGTAATTTATTTGTATGATCTTATCAACAAATAAATTACCTTTTTGATGTTTGTTAAGCTTGTTATTGGGTATGACCCGACTTGGATCATATCACACTAGCCACATCAATTTAATATGTATCTTGGGCAGATCAATTCTTTCACATCACACTCGAATAAGTCTAAGTATTGAAAACATATATATGTCCGAAATTGCCTCAAATAATCGTGCAATAGATAGTTTCTATACAGGAATAAGTTTTCTCATTGTTAAATATTTATAATAGATATAAAATAAGTGTGGAAAAATAATCAGAAGTTAAATATATACACGAAAATTTTGGAAAAATTCTAGGTGTATTACCACTGTTTGGGCGTATAACCACTGTTCGGGCGTAAGACACTGTGCAGGCGTAAGACAACTGTTTGGACGTATAACCACTGTTCGGTCGTATTAGTGCTGCTGAAACGACCAGGACTTAGTCGCGGGGGCATTTTTCCAGGCTTATAAGCACTGTTCAGACTCATGAGTCCTGTTCAGGCGTATTAGTACTTAGTCATTTTCCAGCAAACTCCTAGACACATGAGTACTGTTCAGACTCATGAGCACTGTTCAGGCTCATGAGCACTGTTCACGCGTATAACTTAGAAAAATTTTCACATCTTTCGTAAGGGTCGAGGAGGGGTTGTTACATTCTCCCACCGTTTAGAAAATTTCGTCCCGAAATTTTTGTTTCTGTTGAGTCTCTGAACGGTTGGGTTTTAAAGAGGTATGGGTATTCCCTTCTCATCTCGTCTTCCCGCTCCCAAGTAAACTGAGGTCCTCGTTTAGAGTTCCATCTTACTTTCACCTTGGGTATGCGTCTTCGGCTAAGTTTCTGAACTAATCGATCAGAAATCTCTATGGGTTCGTCAACAAAGTTCAATTTGTCATTTATTCTTGCTTCCTTCAATGGCAATTCCAAGGTTTTGTCAACCATACATTTCTTCAAATTTGACACATGGAAAGTGTTATGTATGTAGCTCAGCTCCTCAGGTAGTTTGAGCTGGTACGCCACCGGACCAACTCTTTCCAGTATTTCAAACGGTCCAATATACCTTGGGCTTAGCTTGCCCTTCTTGCCAAATCTCACAGCTCCTTTCCATGGTGCGACCTTCAACATCACTTTATCACCTACTTGAAATTCAAGAGGTTTTCGTCTCCTGTCCGCATACTTCTTTTGACGGTCTCGGGCTGTTTTCAGTCGTTCCTCAATCTTGGCTATCTTCTCAGTAGTCTCCATCACAATGTCGGGTCCCATCACTTGACTATCACCTATCTCATTCCAACTCAATGGCGACCGGCATTTCCTACCGTACAAGGCTTCATACGGGGCAACTTTTATGCTAGCGTTGTAACTATTATTATAGGAGAATTCCACTAGTGGAAGGTGGCGATCCCAGCTTCCACCAAAGTCGATCACGCATGTTCTCAGCATGTCTTCCAAGGTCTGAATGGTTCTTTCACTCTGCCCGTCGGTTTGAGGGTGATATGCTGTGCTTATGTCAAGGCGAGTCCCTAAAGCTTGTTGGAGAGATCTCCAGAATCATGACGTGAAACGACTATCACGATCAGAGATGATCGAGAGCGGCACTCCATGCCGAGTCACAATTTTGTCAATGTATATTCGGGCTAGCTTTGACATCTCATAGTCTTCTCGAATTGGTAGGAAATGGGCTATTTTGGTAAGCCTGTCCACAACTACCCAAATAGTATCGTGACCGCGAGACGTTCTAGGTAGTTTTGTGACAAAATCCATGGTAATGTTATCCCATTTCCATTCCGAGATTTCGGGCTGCTGTAAAGTCCCTGATGGTTTCTGGTTTTCAGCCTTTACCATTGCACAGGTTAAACATTTGCTCACATAGGTGGCGATAGACTTCTTTAATCCAGGCCACCAGAAGAGTGCCTTTAAGTCCTGATACATCTTATCACTCCCCGGGTGAATCGAATATCTAGACTTGTGAGCTTCGTCTAGGACTATAGTCCTAACCCCGCCATGATTAGGTATCCACGTCCTCTCTTCGCATTTGTATAGCCCATCTTATCACTCAGCCCAAACGGTGTATTATTTACTTGGGAGCGGGAAGACGAGATGAGAAGGGAATACCCATACCTCTTTAAAACCCAATCGTTCAGAGACTCAACAGAAACAAAAATTTCGGGACGAAATTTTCTAAACGGTGGGAGAATGTAACAACCCCTCCTCGACCCTTACGAAAGATGTGAAAATTTTTCTAAGTTATACGCGTGAACAGTGCTCATGAGCCTGAACAGTGCTCATGAGTCTGAACAGTGCTCTTGTGTCTAGGAGTTTGCTGGAAAATGACTAAGTACTAATACGCCTGAACAGGACTCATGAGTCTGAACAGTACTTATAAGCCTGGAAAAATGCCCCCGCGACTAAGTCCTGGTCGTTTCAGCAGCACTAATACGACCGAACAGTGGTTATACGTCCAAACAGTTGTCTTACGCCTGCACAGTGTCTTACGCCCAAACAGTGGTCATACGCCCAAACAGTGGTAATACGCCTAGAATTTTTCCAAAATTTTCGTGTACATATTTAACTCCTGATTATTTTTCCACACTTATTTTATATCTATTATGAATATTTAACAATGTGGAAACTTATTTTTGTATAGGAACTATCTATTGCACGATTATTTGAGGCAATTTTGGACATATATATATATATATAAATATACATATATATATGTTTTCCATACTTAGGCTTATTCGAGTATAATGTGCCCATGCACACCCACGGTTTAACAATAATAACAATAATAATAATAGAATACCAATACAAATAAAATAAATAAAACAATCTGCATGCCGCCCACTGAACCACCAATCAAATACAATCTGTTAAACCCACTCAAACACTCCACTTTCTCATCTTTCTATACATGCAAAACCCCATTGTATATTTTTATATCTCCATATCTCTCGGACTCCCTCTACTCTCTTTTTTTCTTCCTCTCAACCGAATCACACACACACAAATTTCTCTCCCCTACTCACGAGAACAAGAAGTTTTCAGCCTTCTCTCGAAGACCTTGTGATCATCCTAGCATTCTAACCAGTCAATAGGTAAGTAGCAATGAACTCCCATTTATAAAATAATAATGTTTACACCTCCATCTTGCTCCGAACATCATCCTCACTGTTCTAACAGGAGAATCGCAGCCCAAACCTCAACCTCTTTGGAACTCAATCTGCGTACGAGGTATCATTCTTCTAAACCTACGAGCCTAAGGTCGATATACAAGGATTTTACCTTGTATATCCACATATTAGGTGTCTAAGCCTCACTTAACCGTATGTTTTTATGATTAAACCTTTTTAATCCGTTTAAAACAATGAAACAAACACCCAAACACATATATATATTACTGGAAATAAGGCTATGAATGATATAGTAGTGATTTGGAATGTAAACATAATAGTCACACCAATGTAAATAGTGTTAAACACCTGAATATTGGTCATAATATGGGGAAACCAAGACTTAAGGACATATTTCAGTATGTTAGAGCTTAGAATACTTAGAAAGTGAACTTGGAAAGTTTAGTAGAGTATGCTAAAGCTAGTATACGCTAGTTGGATGACCCTAAACAAGGAAACAACCAAGGAAACGGGTCAAAACATGAACAACTTAGACTCTAAGAATTTTCAGGCCTTAGAATAATTATTTTAGAAATAGAAATCGAATTTGGTGAATTTTTGGGTTAATATGTAATTTTTATGAATTAATCAACAAATGTAGAATTTCCCGATAACTAGAAATTGTGTTTTAAATATCACCAAGTAGAATCTGATATTTTGGGGTTAAAATAGATTCAAATAGACATTTAAAAGCTTAAGGAAATATTAGGGGTCAAAAATGGTAAAGAGACAAACTTTGGGGTGGAAAATGTCAATTTTGAAACTTGAGGGGCCAAAAGTGTAAATTCTGCATTTTTGCAGAATTTCATCAACTTTATGACTAGAAACTAATAATAGGCTCATTCATATGATAATAAATTCATAAGAACCATGTAACTTGATGAAAACACACCAAAACCCTAACTTTCCTAAAAAGGGAACTCTTGATGCAAAATCCTTTAAGAAACGAAGTCACGCGCACCCTCAATATAAAATGACACAAAAATTATGTTAGGAATCTATGGCTTATTACTTGAACTATGATTATAGGGTGCTTGGACTTGAAACTATCTGTTTGTGCAACCTGTCTGATATCAAGGTGAGTTCTCGTGTCCCCATTTTACTTACTGTTTTTGGGGGTGAAGCATGCTCTATTTTTAATTGAAACTATATCTGTGATACAAATTATGTTGTGGATTTCTTTTTTATGATGCCTGCTGATACATGCATCATAATCATTAATTCTATCGTGAACCGCTTGCTTTATATGGATAGATCTATTTGGGGAATCCCCCACACACATGGCTCCCGTTACAGGGAGGTACCCCACTGAGATCCTGCGGGGTCGTATGTGGCATGTGAACAAGATATAAAGGATACAAAGGCGGACCATCTGGCAGGTGGGTCCACTACTATGAGGCTCAGTTCTCCCCTTTAGGGTTAACCGGTTCAACATAACTTTAGAAGAGGCAAGCCGGGGCTGAGTGCAGGGTTGATTGTGACCCACAACAAGTTAATAGATACAAAAACTATAAACTTGTGGGCTTTATGAGTCCCTTAAACTTTTATTTCTGAAACTAAAACCACTTGAACTCACCAACTTTTTAGTTGACACACCATTCTTTTGAGCATGTTTCAGGTAACATTTGATGGAAGCCTAGCTTGTTTTGGAAGATGCTTGGACGACCTAGTACCCTGACCTCATGGCATTATGGATTTTACTTAGGACTTTTAGCAGTTTGTAATGAATGATACTTTAATTATGTACTTTTGACATGAAACAATTGATGTAACCGGGCTAAGCCGTTTAGTCTCGGATTTCATTTTAGTTATTATAATGCCATGTGATTATCTCTACTTGTGTGCTCTTACGATGGTTTGTTTCCGCTGCCACATCTCTTGCTAGTCTGTGACGTCCCACCCTCCTTGGGCCCGGGGTGTGACAGATATCTGTCACACCCCAGGCCCAAGGAGGGTGGGACGTCACAGACTAGCAAGAGATGTGGCAGCGGAAACAAACCATCATAAGAGCACACAAGTAGAGATAATCACATGGCATTGTAACAACTAAAATGAAATCCGAGACTAAACGGCTTAGCCCGGTTACATCAATTGTTTCATGTCAAAGTACATAATTAGAGTATCATTCACTACAAATTGTTCAAAGTTCTGAGAAAAATCCATAATGCCATGAGGTCAGGGTACTAGGTCGTCCAAGCATCTTCCAAAACAAGCTAGGCTTCCATCAAATGTTACCTGAAACATGCTCAAAAATAATTGTGTGTCAACTAAAAAGTTGGTGAGTTCAAGTGGTTTTAGTTTCCGAAATAAAAGTTAAAGGGACTCATAAAGCCCACAAGTCTATAGTTTTTGTATCTATTAACTTGTTGTGGGTCACAATCAACCCTGCACTCAGCCCGACTTGCCTCTTCTAAAGTTGTGTTGAACCGGTTAACCCCAAAGGGGAGAACTGAGCCTCATAGCAGTGGACCCACCTGCCGGATGGTCCGCCTTTGTATCCTTTATAACTTGTTCACATGCCACATACGACCCCGCAGGATCTCAGTGGGGTACCTCCCTGTAACGGGAGCCACTGTGTGTGGGGGATTCCCCAAATAGATCTATCCATATAAAGCAAGCGGTTCACGATAGAATTAATGATTGTGATTCATGTATCAGCAGGCATCATAAAAAGAAAATCCACAACATGATTTGTGTAACAGATAATAGTTTCAAATAAAAATAGAGCATGCTTCATCCCCAAAAACAGTAAGTAAAAAGGGGACACGAGAACTCACCTTGATATCAGACAGGTTGCACAAACAGATAGTTTCAAGTCCTAGCACCCTATAATCATAGTTCAAGTAATAAGCCATAGATTCCTAACATAATTTTTGTGTCATTTTATAGTGAGGGTGCGCGTGACTTCGTTTCTTAAAGGATTTTGCGTCAAGAGTTCCCTTTTTAGGAAAGTTAGGGTTTTGGTGTGTTTTCATCAAGTTACATGGTTCTTATGAATTTATTATCATATGAATGAGCCTAATAGTAGTTTTTGGTCATAAAGTTGTTGAAATTCTGCAAAAATGCAGAATTTACACTTTGGGCCCCTCAAGTTTCAAAGTTGACATTTTCTACCCCAAAGTTTGTCTCTTTACCATTTTTGACCCCTAATATTTCCATAAGCTTTTAAATGTCTATTTGAATCTATTTTAACCCCAAAATATCAGATTCTACTTGGTGATATTTAAAACACAATTTCTAGTTATCGGGTAATTCTACTTTTGTTGATTAATTCATAAAAATTACATATTAACCCAAAAATTTACCAAATTTGGTTCCTATTTCTAAAATAATTATTCTAAGGCCTGAAAATTCTTATAGTCTAAGTTGTTCATGTTTTGGCCCGTTTCCTTAGTCATTTCCTTGTTTCGGGTCATCAAACTTGCGTATCATAGACATATCATCTCTTACTAAGTTTTCCCAGCCAACAAAATCATATTTTTCAAGCATTCTAAGTCCTAACCTACTGGAAATCTATCTCAAGTTCCGGTTTTACAAGGATACTACTAAAATCGGGTGTTTTTGCACTATTTACACTAGTGTCGACATTATATGTATACTTCTATCATTATTATATCATGTGTAACTTCAAACCCAGATTGTAAGTATGTTTATTTCACTGTTTTTGGACACATTTTTAAGGTTTAATCATAATACTTACGGTTAAGTGTGGCTTAAACACATAGTATGAGGATATACAAGGTAAAATCCTTGTATATCGACCTTAGGCTCGTGGGTTTACGGGAGTGTACCTCGTACGCAGATTGAGTTCCAAGGAGGTTGAGGTTTGGGCTGCGATTCTCCTGTTAGAACAGTGAGGATGATGTTTGGAGCAAGATGGAGGTGTAAACGTTATTATTTTGTAAATGAGAGTTCATTGCTACTTACCTTTTGACCGGTTAGAATGCTAGGATGAGCACAAGGTCTTCGAGAGAAGGCTGAACTTCTTGTTTTAGCTAGTAGAGGAGAGAAAGAGAGAGTAGAAAGTCCGAGAGATAGAGAGAAATTTGAAAGAGTGAGAATGAGAGATTTGCGGGTTGCATGTATAGAAAGATGAGAAAGTGGAGTGTTTGAGTGGGTTTAACAGATTGTATTTGATTGGTGGTTCAGTGGGCGGCATGCAGATTGTTTTATTTATTTTATTTGTATTGGTATTCTATTATTATTATTGTTATTATTGTTAAACCGTGGGTGTGCATGGGCACATCACACTCGAGTAAGCCTAAGTATGGAAAACATATATGTGTATATTTATATATATATATGTCCGAAATTGCCTCAAATAATCGTGCAATAGATAGTTCCTATACAAAAATAAGTTTCCACATTGTTAAATATTCATAATAGATATAAAATAAGTGTGGAAAAATAATCAGGAGTTAAATATGTACACGAAAATTTTGGAAAAATTCTGGGCGTATTACCACTGTTTGGGCGTATGACCACTGTTTGGGCGTAAGACACTGTGCAGGCGTAAGACAACTGTTTGGACGTATAACCACTGTTCGGTCGTATTAGTGTTGCTGAAACGACCAGGACTTAGTCGCGGGGGCATTTTTCCAGGCTTATAAGTACTGTTCAGACTCATGAGTCCTGTTCAGGCGTATTAGTACTTAGTCATTTTCCAGCAAACTCCTAGACACAAGAGCACTGTTCAGACTCATGAGCACTGTTCAGGCTCATGAGCACTGTTCACGCGTATAACTTAGAAAAATTTTCACATCTTTCGTAAGGGTCGAGGAGGGGTTGTTACATTCTCCCACCGTTTAGAAAATTTCTTCCCGAAATTTTTGTTTCTGTTGAGTCTCTGAACGGTTGGGTTTTAAAGAGGTATGGATATTGGCTTCTCATCTCATCTTCCCGCTCCCATGTAAACTCAGGTCCTCTTTTAGAGTTCCATCTTACTTTCACCTTGGGTATGCGTCTTCGCCTAAGTTTCTAAACTAACCGATCAGAAATCTCTATGGGTTCCTCAACAAAGTTCAATTTGTCATTTATTCTTGCTTCCTTCAATGGCAATTCCAAGGTTTTGTCAACCATACATTTCTTCAAATTTGACACATGGAAAGTGTTATGTATGTAGCTCAGCTCCTCAGTTAGTTTGAGCTGGTACGCCACCGGACCAACTCTTGCCAGTATTTCAAACGGTCCAATATACCTTGGGCTTAGCTTGCCCTTCTTGCCAAATCTCACAGCTCCTTTCCATGGTGCGACATTCAACATCACTTTATCACCTACTTGAAATTCAAGAGGTTTACGTCTCCTGTCCGCATACTTCTTTTGACGGTCTCTGGCTTTTTTTAGTCGTTCCTTAATCTTTGCTATCTTCTCAGTAGTCTCCATCACAATGTCGGGTCCCATCACTTGACTATCACCTATCTCATTCCAACTCAATGGCGACCGGTATTTCCTGTCGTACAAGGCTTCATACGGGGCAGCTTTTATGCTAGCGTGGTAACTATTATTATAGGAAAATTCCACTAGTGGAAGGTGGCGATCCCAGCTTCCACCAAAGTCGATCACACACGCTCTCAGCATGTCTTCCAAGGTCTGAATGGTTCTTTCACTCTGCCCGTCGGTTTGAGGGTGATATGCTGTGCTTATGTCAAGACGAGTCCCTGAAGCTTGTTGGAGAGATCTCCAGAATCATGACGTGAAACGGCTATCACGATCAGAGATGATCGAGAGCGGCACTCCATGCCGAGTCACTATTTCATCAATGTATATTCAGGCTAACTTTGACATCTCATAGTCTTCTTGAATTGGTAGGAAATGGGCTGATTTCGTAAGCATGTCCACAACTACCCAAATAGTATCGTGACCGCGAGACGTTCTTGGTAGTTTCATGACAAAATCCATGGTGATGTTGTCCCATTTCCATTTCGGGATTTCGGGTTGCTGTAAGGTTCCTGATGGTTTCTGGTTTTCAGCCTTTACCATTGCGCAGGTTAAACATTTGCTCACATAGGTGGCGATAGATTTCTTTAGTCCAGGCTACCAGAAAAGTGCCTTTAAGTCCTGCTACATCTTATCACTCCCCGGGTGAATCGAATATCTAGACTTGTCAGCTTCGTCCAAGACTATAGTCCTAACCCCGCCATGATTAGGTATCCACGTCCTTCCTTCGCATTTGTATAGCCCATCATTGTCTATTTCCAAACGCTTTTCCATCCCTGTGAACATCTCACCCGTCAGGTTATTCTCATTAAAGGCTTGCCTTTGTGCTTCCTTGATCCTAGCAACGAGGCTAGTGTATACGCTCATCCTTAGAGCACGAACGCGAAGAGGTTTCTCCCGTTCCTTTCTACTCAAGGTATCAGCTACCACATTTGCCTTGCCAGGATGGTAGCGGATCTCACATTCGTAATCGCTTAGTAACTCTACCCATCTTCTTTGGCGCATGTTCAACATTTTCTGGTTGAGGATATGCTACAGGCTTTTATGATCAGTATAGATGACACACTTAGTACCATAAAGGTAGTGTCTCCATATTTTGAGTGCAAACACCACGGCACCCAGTTCCAAATCATGTGTCGTATAATTCCTTTCGTGCTCGTTCAGCAATCTGGATGCATACGCGATCACCTTCTCCCGCTGCATTAACACGCAACCAAACCCTTGACGCGAGGCGTCACAATAGACTACGAAGTCATCGGTTCCCTCGGGTAGGGTAAGGATAGGCGCGCTACATAGTTTCTCCTTTAGTAGATTAAAGGCTTCATCTTGTTCCTGCCCCCATTCATAGGTCACATCCTTCTTGGTTAACGTGGTTAGAGGCTGCACTGTTCAAGAGAAATCCTTGATAAACCTCCTATAGTAGCCAGCGAAACCAAGAAGTTGCCTGATCTCGGTAGGAGTTCCGGGGACTTTCCAGTTCTTAATAGCCTCTATCTTTGATGGATCCACCTGGATTCCATCCTTGTTCACTATGTGACCGAGAAACTGAATTTCACGTATCCAAAACTCACATTTGGAGAACTTTGCGTATAATTGCTCATTCTTGAGTAGATCAAGAATTATCCGAAGATGTTTCTCATGTTCTTCTTTGCTCCGAGAGTAGATCAAAATATCGTCGATAAAAACGATCACGAACTTGTCTAAGTACGGACGGCACACACGGTTCATGAGATCCATGAACGCTGCGGGTGCATTAGTCAACCCAAAAGGCATGACTAAGTATTCGTAGTGACCATATCGGGTTTGGAAAGCTGTTTTCGGAACGTCCTCTTCCTTTATTTTTAGTTGGTGATACCCCGATCGCAGATCTATTTTCGAGAAATAGCTTGCTCCCTGCAATTGATCGAATAGGTCGTCAATTCTGGGAAGAGGGTACCGGTTCTTTACGGTAAGCTTGTTCAGTTCCCTATAGTCGATACACATTCGTAGCGTTCCGTCCTTCTTTTTAACAAATAGCACCGGAGCACCCCAAGGCGAGACACTGGGTCGTATGAACCCTTTGTCAAGCAATTCTTGGATTTGTAGCATCAGCTCCTTCATTTCAGGCGGAGCGAGTCGGTAAGGAGCTTTGGCCACCGGTGCGGCGCCAGGTATTAGGTCAATCTGAAATTCGACTTGTCAGGCTGGAGGAAGTCCTGGTAAGTCTTCTGGAAATACTTCCATGTATTCAGACACCACAGGTACGTCTTCAATCCTCCTTTCCTCTTTGGCCTTCATCACATATAATATAAAGGCTTCGTGTCCTTTCTTAAGGCTTTGAGTAACCTTCAGGTGGGATATTATAGGACACAGTGGGTGGTTTCTTTCCCCATGGACTACTAGCATCTCTCCGCTGGCTATGGGTATCTTAAGCAAGCGCTCATCACATATAATTTCAACCCTATTTTTAGCCAGCCAATCCATGCCTACAACTACATCGAAACCTCCTAACTTAATAGGCATCAAATCTATATCAAAGGAATTACCCTCTAGAATCAACTTGCAATCTTTGATGATTTTGTTAGTTTCTATTATATTACCGTCAGCTCGTTCTACGGTGTATGTTTCAGTCAAGGTGTTGGGTAAGTGTAAATTCTGCATTTTCCACCCCAAAGTTTGTCTCTTTACCATTTTTGACCCCTAATATTTCCTTAAGCTTTTAAATGTCTATTTGAATCTGTTTTAACCCCAAAATATCATATTCTACTTGGTGATATTTAAAACACAATTTCTAGTTATCGGGAAATTCTACTTTTGTTGATTAATTCATAAAAATTACCTATTAACCCAAAAATTCACCAAATTCGATTTCTATTTCTAAAATAATTATTTTAAGGTCTGAAAGTTCTTAGAGTCTAAGTTGTTTATGTTTTGTCCCGTTTCCTTAGTTATTTCCTTGTTTCGGGTCATCAAACTTGCGTATCATAGACATACCATCTCTTACTAAATTTTCCCAGCCAACAAAATCATATTTTTCAAGCATTCTAAGTCCTAACCTACTGGAAATCTATCCTCAAGTTCCGGTTTTACAAGGATATTACTAAAATCGGGTGTTTTTGCACTATTTACTCTAGTGTCGACATTATATGTATACTTCTATCATTATTATATCTTGTGTAACTTCAAACCCAGATTGTAAGTATGTTTATTTCACTGTTTTTGGACACATTTTTAAGGTTTAATCATAATACTTACGGTTAAGTGTGGCTTAAACACATAGTATGAGGATATAAAAGGTAAAATCCTTGTATATCGACCTTAGGCTCGTGGGTTTACGGGAGTGTACCTCGTACGCAGATTGAGTTCCAAGGAGGTTAAGGTTTGGGCTGCGATTCTCCTGTTAGAACAGTGAGGATGATGTTTGGAGCAAGATGGAGGTGTAAACGTTATTATTTTGTAAATGAGAGTTCATTGCTACTTACCTTTTGACCGGTTAGAATGCTAGGATGAGCACAAGGTCTTCGAGAGAAGGCTGAACTTCTTGTTTTAGCTAGTAGAGGAGAGAAAGAGAGAGTAGAAAGTCCGAGAGATAGAGAGAAATTTGAAAGAGTGAGAATGAGAGATTTGCGGGTTGCATGTATAGAAAGATGAGAAAGTGGAGTGTTTGAGTGAGTTTAATAGACTGTATTTGATTGGTGGTTCAGTGGGCGGCATGCAGATTGTTTTTTTTATTTTATTTGTATTGGTATTCTATTATTATTATTGTTATTATTGTTAAACCGTGGGTGTGCATGGGCACATCACACTCGAGTAAGCCTAAGTATGGAAAACATATATGTGTATATTTATATATATATGTCCGAAATTGCCTCAAATAATCGTGCAATAGATAGTTCCTATACAAAAATAAGTTTCCACATTGTTAAATATTCATAATAGATATAAAATAAGTGTGGAAAAATAATCAGGAGTTAAATGTGTTCACGAAAATTTTGGAAAAATTCTAGGCGTATTACCACTCTTTGGGCGTATTACCACTGTTTGGGCGTATGACCACTGTTTGGGCGTAAGACACTGTGCAGGCGTAAGACAACTGTTTGGACGTATAACCACTGTTCGGTCGTATTAGTGCTGCTGAATGAGTCCATGGACACATACAATGTGTCATTACAGACCCTTAAGAAAGACCTTATGACAACACTTGTGATGGCAAACAAGTGTTATCAACTTAGTGGCTATGGTTATGCACTCATGTTTATATGTTTATGCTTGTTTGAATGTTTGTTGTTTGATTGTTTGGTTGATATTTGGACATACATTACAAACTCATTAACAAACTTAACAAGCTGAAAATTGATGGTTCTTAATCATTAAAAGTTAATAAAAGGTTATTAAAATGATTTAATGATTTTAAAGATTAAAATAGGTTTTAATCAAAGGACCATAGGGTATCTTGTGTTTGAAAGCATGCAAATACAAGTACATAGAGTTTTCTAAACTAGAATTATGAAACCTCTAAATATTCTAAAACAAGATCAACACCGTCCTTTTATACAACACTTATGTCACTTGGGAACTCTTAGTGGGATAAAGGTCACCTAACCATTTTGAGGGAACATATGACTTAAGGTGAGAATGCCATATTCGTGGGATAAAGGTCACCTAACCACTCATTTTAGCAAACTCACACGTGTTTGTAAGTAGGATGTCTTGATTTGCAAACCATGTTAAATGGATCACCTACAATATGGTTTCCAAATGGTATTGATAGGTTAACATGCCGACTTTACATATGATGTTTAAAGTCGATCCCATACCTCTAGAAGTTACAAATGGTTGCAACCGTCAATCGTTGACCACCTTATTAATTTAAATCGTGGGATAAAGGTCACCTAACCACAATTTAAATGTAATGTTGGGTTCTAGATTTTAATATGAAAATGACTTTAAAAGGTATTAATTATTAAAAATAGCTATATCAAAAATACTAAAATAGATCTTTGTTAAATTTTGTAGATGGCCACCGATAATGATAATCATGATAACTCATCTACGTCCACCCAATCTTTACGAGCGGTACTCCAAAAGGAACGTCTAAATCATAACAATTTCATTGATTGGTACTGAAACTTGAGAATCATTCTCAAGCAAGAAAGACGATCAAATGTTTTAGACGACCCTATCCCCGATCAACCTACTGAGGATGATGAGGAGGCCTATAATGATTGGCTGAAGTACACTGAGGACTCCGTCCAAGTGTCTTGTCTCATGCTAGCGAGCATGACTCGGGATCTCTAAAAGGAGTATGAACATCACGGAGCTTATGACATGATAACCCAGCTGAAGGAAACGTTCCAACAGCAAGCAAGGGTTGAGCGCTTCGAAACGGTTCGAGCACTCCATGCATGTCGTATGGACGACAACCAATCGGTTTCATCTTATGTACTTAAGATGAAAAGCCACATTGACCGCCTCGAAAGGCTTAATTGTCCTGTCTCGAAGGAATTGGCCATGGATTTGATCCTTAATGGCCTTACCAAGAAGTTCGAGACATTCGTGTTGAATTACAACATGAATGCTTGGGACAAAAGCATTGGTGAGCTTCACTCAATGCTCAAAACGGCCGAGTCGGCCATGGGTAAAAGGGTTTTACCCGTTCTCAGCATCAATGAAGGTGGGAACAATAAAAGGCCTCATCCAGCACCCAAGGCAAAAGTTGTCAAGGGTAAGGGACCCGTTTGGGGAAAGGGAAAGGGGTGGTAAGGGTGCCACCCAAACCATAAGAGAAGAAGCAAAAGGTTGCTACTAATGACCCATGCTTCAAGTGTGGGAAGATTGGACATTGGGCAAGGAATTGTCCTGTCCATCTCCAAGAGTTGAAAGCAAAGAGGATGTCGGGCAGACCTCAGGTACAATATACATGATTCATATTGATCTTAATATTACATCTTCTAACACATGGTTATTGGATACCGGATATGGAACTCATATTTGCAATTTGTTACAGGGGTTCACAAGAAGTAGGGACTTCAATCAAGGGGATGTTAGCCTCTTCATGGGCAATGGAACTAAAGTCATAGTTGAAGCTTGTGGGGACTACATCCTAAAACTTCCAGGTGGCTTGGATGTTATTTTGAAGAATGTTTTGTATGTTCCTAGTTTGACTAGGAACATTATTTCTGTATCCCAATTAAGACATTATGATTATGTATTATCTTTTGTTGAAAATGATATTCATGTTTCTTTAAATGATATGTTCTATTTTAAAGCTATTCCCATTAATGCTATTTATGAATTGGTTCATGAAAATACTTTAAATAGTTCATTGTACCAAACTAACACCAAGAAACTCAAATTGGATTTGAGTGATACCTATCTTTGGCATTGTCGTCTTGGTCATATAAACAAGAAACGTATACGAACACTTCAAAAGAATGGTCTTTTAAAAACAAATGAATGTGATTCATTTGATGTATGTGAATCTTGTTTACAAGGAAAAATGACTAAGGCACCCTTTAGTGGAACTAACGAAAGGGCAAAAGATTTATTAGGAATCATACATTCGGATGTATGTGGTCCTTTTAAGCCAATGACTAGGAATGGTGAAAGATACTTCATTACCTTTACCGACGATTATAGTCGCTATGGGTATGTGTACTTATTAAGGCACAAAGATGAAGCTTTTGAAACGTTCAAAATCTTCAAGAATGAAGTAGAAAATCAACTCAACAAGTCGATTAAAGTTCTCCGCACCGATAGAGGAGGTGAATACCTAAGTGATGCTTTTCAAGATCATCTTAGGAGTTGTGGGATTGTCTCACAACTCACTCCACCTGGAACACCACAACATAATGGTGTGTCTGAGAGGAGGAATTGAACCTTATTAGATATGGTCCGATCTATGATGGCTAGAAGCACATTGCCTCTATCATTTTGGGGTTTCACTTTGCTCTCTACAGCCCGTATTCTAAATATGGCCCCAACCAAAAAGGTGGAAAGGACACCCTTTGAAATATGGCATGGAAGAGTTCCATCCCTATCATACTTAAGGGTCTGGGGTCTCAGCTTATGTTAAGACTCCCACCCCAAACAAATTGGAAGTCCGATCCACCAAGTGTAATTTTGTTGGATATCCTAGAGATTCTATGGGATATTATTTCTATGATCCACTGGAACAAAAAGTGTTTGTTGCCAGAAAGGGTGAGTTCTTAGAAGCATAGTTCCTTATGGAAGGAACTAGCAGTAGAACAGTGGATCTTGAGGAGGATCAAGAACCACAACCCGATGCATGTTTGGTTGAAACTAGCACTCAACATGAGGATGTTGAGGATGATTAAGCGGTTGATCAATACACGCAAAACGTTCGCAGAAGTGGTAGAACTAGTAATCCACCTGAAAGATATAGATTTTTCATGGATGGATGCTATGTGGTAGATTCAGATGAACTAACCACATACCATAATGCAGTGTCCAATTCAGATTGTGACAAATGGCTTAAAGCCATGAACGTTGAGATGCAATCCATGTATGACAATCAAGTTTGGGAACTTATTGTACCACCTCTTAGTTCCAAGGTAGTTGGAAGTAAGTGGGTTTTCAAGAAGAAAAACGATATGCATAGAAACTTGGATACTTATAAAGCTAGACTTGTAGCAAAGGGTTTCACTCAAACTCAAGGGGTTGATTATGATGAAACTTTCTCACATGTTGCGATGTTAAAGTCTATAAGGATATTGTTTGCCATAGCTGCTCATTATGATCATGAGATTTGGCAAATGGATGTCAAAACCACTTTCCTAAATGGATATCTTGAGGAAGATGTCTATATGGTTCAGCCTGAAGGTTTTGTCGATCCAAAGCATCCTAATAAAGTATGCAAGTTAAAGAAGTCAATATATGGATTGAAACAAGCATCGAGAAGTTGGAATCACCGTTTTGATGAAGAAGTAATTAAATTCGGATTCATCAAGAACGCTGATGAAGCTTGTGTTTATAAGAAAGCTAGTGGGAGCATCATCACCTTCCTAGTATTGTATGTTGATGACATACTACTATTTGGAAATGACATTCCAACCTTGGAAGGTGTAAAAACCTGGCTTGGAAGTTGTTTTTCCATAAAGGATCTTAGTGAAGCCACCTATATTCTGGGAATAAAGATCTATAGGGATAGATCAAGGCGGTTGATTGGTTTAAACCAAAGTGCATACATTGATAAAATCTTGAAAAGGTTCAAGATGGAGAACTCTAAGAAAGGTACGGTACCTATTCAAAGAGGAATGATATTGAGTATGACTCAATGTCCAAGCTCAAAGGATGAGCAAGATAAAATGAAGGCAATCCCATACGCATCTGCTATTGGATCTATCATGTATGCAATGATATGCACTAGGCCGGACGTTTCATGCGCATTAAGCATGACAAGCCGATACCAGCAAAATCCTGGAAGCAGTCATTGGATGGCTGTTAAGAACATACTTGAGTACCTAAGGAGGACGAAAGATATGTTCCTTATATATGGATCTGGTGATGAGGAACTCATAGTAAAAGGTTACACGGATGCGAGTTTCCAAACCGATCGTGATGATTCACGGTCATAATCGGGATATATTTTAATTCTGAATGGAGGAGCTGTCTCTTGGAAGAGCTCCAAACAGGATGTGGTGGCTCTATCAACTACAGAATCAGAATACGTCGCCGCCTCATTGGCAGCTCAAGAAGCTGCATGGTTGAAGAAATTCATTGCCGATCAAGGGGTTGTCCCTTCCATTCAGGACCCCCTAGAAATCTTTTGTGATAACGAGGGTGCGATTGCTCAAATCAAGGAACCTCGTGCTCATCAAAAGACTAGGCACATTGAGCGGAGATTCAACTACATACGAGATGAAGTTGAAAAGGGAAAGATATGTATTCGCAAAGTTCACACAGATCAAAACATTACGGATCCTCTCACGAAGCTCCTTGAAAAGGCAAAGCATGAAGGTCATACTTGTGCCATGGGACTTCGATTTTCTAGTGATTGGATTTGATCTGTAAATTTTGTATTTGGATATGTGGAACACTTTATTATTTGAATAAAATTATTTGGTTATAATGTTTCAGATAATGTTCCAATTTTGCATGTTTAATCCATGAGTAAATTGTTTACTCTAAATGTCCGTAGTTGTTCAGACTTGTGGGAACAAGTGTGAGGGTAAGACTATTATGAACTTGGATTGGTTGATATTCATAAGGATGAATATAGAGCAATGGGTTGCTACCAAGGTTCATAGATATTTGTGGGATACAAATATTGGACTAACTCGCATCTCAAATTTTACTACATAGAATCTTCTAGAGTGATCATAAGTAAGTTTGAGTAAAAGGCGAATATCATTTGGTATCCTCAGACCTGAGATACATATTGGGTTTTGATATTCACCAAGTGTTATACCTTGAACTAGTTCTTCACTGTCCTGAAATATTGGACAGTACATAAGGCTGTGTTTAGGTGTGACACGAGGTGTTTGTGAGAAATGTATGTAGTCAAGATGGGATTTGTTCCTCTTATTCATTGAGAGCAAGATGTCTAAGGCCTGATTAAGTTAAGTCAACAAGGAATGATCATTCTGTGTCCTTGGACTTAACATGACATCTGTAACAAAAGATGAATGATTGATTCACCTAAATCATTTGAAGTAGGATGCTTGAATGGGATGATGTTATTGAATGGCTATAAGTCATGCGTATTAAAGGTAGTAAACCATTGTTAGACGGTATTTACTGCTTGCGTCAATCTTCTATGACTCTTGTGCAAGTGGGAGATTGTAGGATTCTATATGCCCAAGACACATAGAATATTGATGCGGTTAGTACGTTATGATCCAAGTCAGGTTATACCTAATAACAAGCTTAGCAAACACAAATTAAAATTTAATTGATGATATGATCATGCAATTAAATATTTACACCAATTTAGAAAATGGGTTTTCTAAATAAGTTGCATATGTAAAAGAACAACATTATATGGATAATTTGTTCATGAGATATTATTTGTTTGTTATTTAATTGGTTAAATAAGAAATAAATAAAATGTGTTGATGTTATAAAATTAAAACATGTTTTAATTTTATAAACTATGGAACAAGGAGTGTTATTTTATAAAAAATTAAAAGGGAGGGAACCTTTTAAACAAGGGGTTTCGGCCGTCCACTTTGGGGTTGGGATTCCCTTTATTTGTCTTGGTCTTGGCAAGACATTTACCACACTTACACTCTTCCAACTCTCCACACTTTCTCCCATCCATGCAAACTAGAAAAAACTCTTTACTCTCTCTCAAAATCTCGGTTCTAGCAGCTGAAAGTTGAGGGTTTCTTGAAGCTTTTGGTGGTCATTCTTCCTAACAAGAAGGTGCTTTGCAAACAAGCTTGGGGTATACAAGCTTGAGAGGTCCTACCTTGGAGCCTTGGCCGAGTTTGAGCATCAATCATCCTCCTTCTTGGTTGATTTTGTTGGCTGAAAAGAGGTAGTTTGGCAGCCTTCTATGGCTGTCACATTATGTTGTTATTAGTGTTTACATAGCTTGCTTATTCACATATATAAGATCCCTTTTGTTCTTGGGTTTGTTTACACTTTAAAACATCATATAGAACTTGAAATTTTCAGCTTATAAACAATGTTTTATAGCTATTATTCCGCTGCGTTTTCAGAAAGTTTAAATGGTTAAACTTGGATCTTGTGTTCTAACAAACCCAACAGCAATGCGTCTAGAATTTTCTTGTATATTTTCGCATATACTTAACTCTTGATTGTTTTTCCATGGTTGTATTAAATCGGTTATTGGTAGTTAACCATGTAGAGACTAACTTTTGTATAGAAACTAACTTTTAAGTGATTATTTGAGACCAATATGGTGTTTCCAACACTTAGACAATTCGGATGTGGAATATGCGCCCATCCACACCCGCGGATAAAAATAACATAATAATAATAATAATAGAATACAAATAAAACAAATTAAATGTAACATTCTGCATGGCCGTCCAAACCCACCAATGGAAAAAACCACATGCGAAACCCCATGACGCACTTTGACACTCCACCTCTTCTCTTCTTTCTATACATGCAAAACCATCGATCCCCTTTTCACACTTCCATATCTCTCTTTCGCTCGGATTTTCTCTCTACTCTCCCACTTTCTTTCTCTCAACCGAGAACGCACACACACAAATATTCTTGTTCATCTCAACAATCCGAAGAACAACAAGATTTCCAGCTGAGTTTGAAGAGTTTTGTTCGTTTTAACCTCCTAAACCTTCTCGTACGTAAGTGATATTAACTTTTATTAGTTAAACTTTAATAAACTCATCCTTATCTTGCTAAAAACACTATTCTCACTGATCTAACAGAGAAATCTCTGCTATAACCTCGTATTCATGGGACTCACACTCCACACAAGGTATTATTCCATTAACCCGTGAGTCTAGAGGTAGATATACAAGGATTTTCACCTTGTAAACCCTCATTTTATGCATTCTAGCAACATTTAACTTGCATATTTCTATAACCAAAGTTATTAATCTGCTTGAAACAGTGAAACAAGCATATATAATCTGGGTTTGAGGAGTTCGAATGATTTAATGATGATTGGATTGCAAGTATGATAGTTACACAAGTGTAAAAGGGTGTAAATCGCCAAGTAGATACAACATAGGTGTGATACATAGTAGACCTGAGAGTGATGATACATTTTTAGTAGTTTAATGAGAATTAAATGGTGGTAAATTAGTGATGAAAGCTGAAAATGTAAAAAGATTGGTATATGGAGCAACACGAGCTTGGTCGGTGACCCGAAATATGGAAATAATCCAAGAAACGAGCCATAATGTGAAAAACCTAGAATCTAAGAATTTTCAGGCCTTAGGATAATTATTTCAGTAATAGAAATCAAATTTGATGAATTTTTGAGTTAATATGTAATTCTTGCGAATTTATTTAACAAAGGTAAACGTAACCGGTAACTAGAAACTTGTGATTTAAACATCACAAAGTAGGATCTGAGATTTTGGGGGTTCTAATAGGCTCAAATAAACTATAAAAAGCTTAAGAAAATATTAGGTTTCAAAATTTGTAAAAAGACAAACTTTGGGGTAGAAACTGTAAATTTTAAAACTTGAGGGGCCAAAAGTGTAAATTCTGTATTTCTGCAGAATTTCAGCAACCTTATGACCAGAAGCTAGAATTAGGATTATTAATATGTTAACAAACCTATAAGAACTATCAAAATTGTTATACACGTGCCAAAACCCTAACTCTCCAAAATAGGGAACTTTTAACGTAAATTTCTAAGAAACAAATCCACGTGCGTCTATAACTATCAAACGTCACTTAACTACTCTTTAAACGATCTAAGAATCTATAAGTTTATTGCTTGAATCTTGTTGATTAGGGTTCTAGGATCGCGTCACACTTTTCCATCCAAAAGATATATTCCTGTTTATAAGGTGAGTTCTAGTGATTCCCCTTTTTACTATTGTATTTGGGATGAAGCATGCTCTGTTTAACTGTTCTATTTATGATGCTTATGTTGTGGATTTTGATGATACCTGCTGATACTCAAATCACAATCATTAGTTCTTTTATGAACCGCTTGTTTTATATGGATAGATCTATTTGGGGAATCCCCCACATACAGTGGCTTCCGGTTAGTAAGGGTACCCCACTGAGATCCTGAGGGATCGTTTGTGGCATGTGATAGGTTTTTATAAGATACCATGGTGAACCATCCTGCAGGTATGGTACATTGTTTTGAGGCTCAATTCTCCCTTCGGGGATTAACCGGTACAACATAACTTTAGAAGAGGCTAGCCGGGACTGAGTGCAAGGTTGATTGTGACCCCATAATAGTTATAATTGATACTAAAACTTTAACATGTGGATTCTAAGAGTCCCTTTTATTTTCTGAAAGTTTAACCGCTTGAACTCACCAACTTTTTAGTTGACCCAAAACTTTTTGTGCATGTTTCAGGTAACCCTTGATGGAGGTCTAGTTTGTCTTGGAAGATGCATGGATGACTTAGCACCCCGACCTCATGGCATTATAGACTCTACTTTGAACTTTCGAACAATTTGTAACGAACGATACTCTAAATTATGTACTTTTGACGTGAAACAATTTGATGTAACCGGGCTAAGCTATTTAGTCTCGGATTTCATTTAAGTTAATATAATGCCATGTGATTTCTCTACTTGTGTGCTCTTATGATGGTTTGTTTCCGCTGCCACATCAGTTGCTAGTCTGTGACGTCCCACCCTCCTTGGGCCCGGGGTGTGACAGAGAGGGATGTTGAAGGATTTAAAGAATCCATCATAGTCAAAAAATAAGGAGGGTTCTTTTCCAGCAAGGGGGTGGTGTATCTCTGTACATCTACATTGCACCACACTTCTACTAGACCCATTGAGTTGTTGTAAACTCTCTTATTCATGACAACCAGTCCCAAGGTCACTATTCTAAACCCTAACTTAATTGCATCATTTCCCCATCTTATGAGTACTAATAATAGAAACAATTATCTATGTCAATAATATTGGAATCACCATTGCTATTTGATTCATTTCTATGATTCTATGTGATTTTTGTGAATTCTTGTCATTTCAAGTCTTAACTTTTAGAAACTTAGTGCCGGGAATGTTGATTAGTCACCCTAGCTTGAATTTAAATCCTAATTGAAACAATTACTATGGGTGCTCCTACAACCAAATAATTTTCGGATTATACATACATTATCATGCAAGACATCAACTAATTAAAAACCTTTACCACCTAAAATACTACACTACACAATAAACTAACACTACATAATATTATTTACAATAAAAATTTAAATCAAAACTACACTACAAGACAACTTGCGGCCGCCCCCCTTACTCCCAATGAACACTCTTGTTCACCACTTCACTCTACCTCTCCTCTTGACCACTACAACCACATGCAAACTCACATCACTCACCATTCATCCATCTCTCTCTCTCTCTCGAAAATTCTCTGCAGAAGAACACTCTCCCAAACCAAAAATTCTCTCCATTTTCAGCTCATAACCATGAACAACACCATCACCATCATCGGCCAAGCTCCAACCGCAAGGAAGTGTCTCTTTTGTGAAGCTTGTGGTGCTTGGATCTTGCAACCTCATGGATTCCAGATTTTGTTCGAGATTCTACGGCCAAGTCCAAGGAATTCCAAACCATCCATGACCATCAACACCTTCCAAACCGTGAGTTACATCGAGTGTAAGGTCCATGTTGTCGGTTTTGAACATTTCTCATGTTTTCTTCATTTTTCACCTAAGAACCTTACCATATCTTGTTCTAACAGAAGTTTGCTGCTACCACCTTGTTCTTGGAGATATTTTCACGTTCTTGAAGGTATCATACAAGTAAAGCATGTCAATCTATAGGTGTAACACGAGTTACACCTGGAAAACCCTCTTTTTGGGTGATTCTCACCATCTAACTTGTGTACCTTGTAACTTTTGGAAAACTAAACTTGTGACCTTATTTTAATGGTTCATGAAACTTCTAATAACCTTATTTGAATGTTAGAAATAGGTGTGCACCGTGAATGGGAGGTCATAGCACAAGAACCCCTTAAAAATCCCTCTTGATACAAGTAACAACACACTTTGAACACATGTTTGGAAACCTTCTCAAGCAAGGGCCATAACCTGCTCAAAATGAGTTTTAGACACCCCCAAGAATCTGATTTTTAAGTTAAACAAAGTTTTGGCAATGTTTAAACGCAAGTTACAATGAATTACACATGTGTAATGGTCGGTTATGGCATATTCTATATCTTGAAATCTTTGAATGTGTAGAACAATTAGGCCACAATTTGGGACTGAAATTTCAGAAAGTATTGATTAATATTAAGAGTGTTAATAATGTTTAATCTCTGGAATTAAGGACATGTTGTGATTTGGACCCATTTTAGGCAATTTCGGGACCCGAAAACATGGAAAAATTTCTTAAAAACAAGAAAACTTAGACTTTAAACTTTTTAACAGAATTCCAGGCTTAATAAGGTTAAATAAAGTGATCTGGAGTTTAAGAGAAATTTATGTGGTAAAAAGGTAATTTAAATGGATTTTTAAGTGAAAACGGGTGCAAACCGAGAGATGTTTTTGGGGAAAATCTAAGAAAAATGAATATAAAGTTAGAAATTATAAAAACCATGTTATTTCAGTAGGTTAAATGATAAAATATTTTATAAAGTTGAAAAGTTGGTCAAACAAGTTTTTAAATGGTCAAATTCGGTTAAAAACGCGTTTTAACGGTTTAAACGTAAAAACGAGACTTTCAACTATTAGAGGCAAATTTTGTGATTTAAAGGGCTAGAAACTTATAAAAATGACTTTAAAAATTTAGCTACTGGTCCAAGACTCAAAAACATGAAAACCCATATGTAAGCATTTAAAACCCTTCGGTTTTACCGTAACCTGAAACGTTAAACGCATAATTTATAAACCAAAGTCATAATCTGAAATTTTATGTATATTTTCTTAAAAATAAGTTAATTTAGGGTCAAGAACCTGATTTTTGGCTATAAAAGTCATCTAATGCAAGAAACCAAACTTGAGGGTAGAAACTGTCAATTTTGAAACTTTAGGGGCTAAACCGTTACAACCGACTCTAATAACCCCTTTAGTCACTTGAATTGCATATTTACCCTAAATTTTTTACTTAAAGGTGTAAAAACCCTTGATTGAATGAGAAACCATGACTTTCCATAAAAGGAAACTGTTTATGCAAACCCTAACCGAATCAAAGCCGAATCCAACAAACTGACTTAGGCATTCTTGTTGCACCTTGAATAGGTTTAGAGCTGTAGCTAATCACTTAATATATTCATGTTAGGGTGCTAGACTTGACATATTCCCGGCACACGAAGAGTTTCTATTGCTTTACATCTAAGGTGAGTTCTAGTGATCCCCTTTTTACTTATTGTTTTGGGATGAAACATGCGATGTTGCTTTATGAACTATGATTGTGCTTATTTGACGCTTGAATGTGAGATTTATGGATACCTACTGATACACACACACACACACACACACACACACACACACACACACACATATATATATATATATATATATATATATATATATATATATATATATCATGATCATTAATTCTTTCGTGAACCGCTTGTTTTATATGGATAGATCTATTTGGGGAATCCCCCACACACAGTGGCTCCCGCTACAGGGAGGTACCCCACTGAGATCCTGAAGGATTGTATGTGGCATGTAACAGGTTTTGATTAAGAAACTATGGTGAACCATCCTGGCAGGTATGGTTCACTACTTTGAGGCTTGGTTCCTTCCTTCGGGAATATCCGGTTAAACACAAATTTAGAAGAGGCCAACCGGGACCTAGTGCAGGGTTGATTGTGATACCCCATGATGATTGAAACAAAAATGATTCTTTTAAAAATCAAATGAAACTTTTTATAAGCTTTTTTGCTTTTAAACTTTAAGCACTTGAATTCACAAACTTTTTAGTTGACTCTATTTTCTTTTGAGCATGTTTTAGGTAACCAGTGAAGATTTTTAGCTATCATGGAAGACTTAGACTCAACCCCCGAGACCATGGCATTGTTTGTGTGACCAATTTGTGACTTGAGCAATTTGATACAATGACTATTTAATTTATGTTGAAACATGTAAACATTTAGGGCTGGATCTGTTTCCAGCCTGGTGTCTTTTAAAAACTTGAAATGCCATGTGATGTTCTCTCCCTTTGAGCTCTTATATTGGTTTGTTTCCGCTGCCATGTATGATTGTTGCTAGTCTGTGACGTCCCACCCTACCTGGGCCCGGGGTGTGACACCATTTCCAGCAAGGGGGGTGGTGTATCTCTGTACATCTACATTGCACCACACTTCTACTAGACCCGTTAAGTTGTTTTAAACTCTCTTATTCAGTATGTTGTATCCTAAGAAAATCCCTTCTTCAGCCTTCTCGCTGAATTTCCCTGACTGAGTTTTCTTCAGCAGTGTACATGGTGCACCAAATGGTTTGAGGTACTCTAGATTAGGTTTACGTCGTTACCAAGACTCGATTAAGGGTGTAACATGCATTAGCTACTGCCTTGTTCCAAAATTGGATAGGCAGTTTCGAGTCTGCTAGCATCGTCCGGGCTGTCTCTATCAGGCAGATGTGAATTGGTGCATAATTCCTTTTTCTTTGCAGAATTCCTCCATCCATTGGTTCTTGAACTCGGTGTCATTGTCTGAGCGAACTTGACTTACCTTCAGCTTGTAGAGTGACTCCAATGTAGTTACTAGCTCTTTGAATGATTCAAATGTCTCTGATTTGGATTTCAGAAACATTACCCAAGAAAATCTTGAGTAATCATCCGTAACTACGTAGCAGTACAAATCACCAGCAATGCTCTTCGTACTGACTGGGCCAAAGAGATCCATGTGAAGAAGCTCAAGAGGCAGGTCGATTGAATGGACGTTCTTTGCCTTGTGAGACTTCTTTGTCTGTTTCCCTTTCTTACATGTGACACAGAATTCTGATAATTGGAAGTTTTGAACATTTACTCCAGTTACTAGATCATTCTTGATCAATTGATTCATATTCCTGGGATTGATGTGCCCCATTCTCCTATGCCAGGAGATGGAGTCTTTTTCTATAGCCTTTGACAGGAAGCATTGTACTTGTTGATCGGTTGTGGAGGCCTTTGAGAAGTCTCAGACATACAAATCGTTATATCTTGAAGCTGACATTAACACTTGGTCCTCCAGAATGACATGGTCCTTTTTCAGAATATAGCACTTCTTGTTGTCAAATACAACTTTGAATTGTTTGTCATATATCTAGGAGAGAGAAAGTAAGTTATTTTGAAGTTGTTGAACATAGTTTACCTTATCAAACTTCACTTTCTGGTTTCCCACTTCTCCTTGTGCTGTGATATAACCACCTTTATTTCCAGCAAATGAAACGTGTTCTTCTTTAATTATTTTGACGTTTGACAAGAGAGACAGGTTTCTAGTCATGTGCCTTGATGCACCGCTATCAACAATCCAGGTATTCATAGAAGCACTATAGCGAACACCCTGCACATTCAAAGGAAATGATTAGTTTAGGTTAGGGACCCAAGCCTTAACTGGCTTGGGTGACCCAGAGGAATCACACATCATAAACTCTACCCACTGTCCATTTGAGGGTGAGGGTAGATCAATCTTCTTCTTGTTCTCATTTTCAGACACGGGACTTGATTTTTCTTTCCATAAGCCAGTTTTATGTAAGGCCTGTTTGTGATAAACAGACGATTGGCTTATTGTTTGAACTTTAGGTTTATTGGTTCTTTTTGGCGGAGTAATTGAACTCCTTTTTGAAAAACTTGGTGTTGTATCATAAAGTTCAATCTTCTTTCTTGGTGTCTGATAATAAGAACATTTAGAAGCAATGTGTCCATACTTTCCACAAGTGTAGCATGATCTTCTTTCAACATGTTGGTGAAACTGTTTCTGTGGGGATGTATGTGATACAGGTGTGACTTTAGTTTCTTTGGGTTTTGACACTTCTTGTTTAGATGTTTTGACTTCTTTAACAAAATTCATTGTTTGAACATGTTTAACATCTTTACCCTTTTGTTTATTTGGACTCAGACATGGTGCTCGAGATTGGTTAAATTGTTTGGTCTTTTTGGGTTCTGAATTAGACATGTTTGACCCTGACTTCACCTTAACCTATACAAATTGTTCATCCAAATTAGCAATGGGCATCTCTCCTTTTGACTTCAAAGTGGTCTCCTTTTGTTTAGTGATAGATTCAACAGGTTTACTTGTGGAATCTAGATCACTTACAAGAGGAGTTGACACCACATGATCCTTGATTGGGTCATTGTTAATTGGTTTGCGTTTAGCATTCAACAAGGTGTCATGTGGTGGTGGAACAACTTTGTAACCCAAACCCTCCCCGTGGTTTTGTTCTTTCACTAAGTGTTGAACTATGTGAGAAGAACTAGTCCAACTATGCAGTTTTTGTTTTAGTGAGTTCACTTCGACTTCCAAAACTGCTTTTTCTTTCTTGGTATCTTCCAAGGAGTTGAAATAGAAATTTATATCATTTGCTTGGTTAAAGGCCACAACTTCAGTTTCCCTTAGTTGTTTATTTAACAGTTCTATTTTCTCTTTATAAGTGTGCTCATTTTCTTTTAAAATTCGGTTTGCTTCTGTGCACAGTTGTAAGTCATTTACTAAGCTATCATTGTGATCTAATAGCCTAGCAAATTTTGAATCTATGCTATCCCTAAATTTATTACATTCAGAACAAGCATGATTATCAAAAAGTTGGTCTGTGGAACTTACCTGAGAAGATTCGGTTGAATCAGCCATCATCGCAGAGTTTGACTGTTCGGGTGCTGGTGATTCTGAACATGTTGTGCTGGGACCTTCTTTATTTAGGTGAGTGACCACAGTAGCAGTATCTTAATGATCTGACATTACGAGTTCCACTACTATATCACCTTCGCTTGCAGAGCCGTCATCCAAACCCTCAACACATGCAATGTTGGATTCTCCCGGGACACAAAGCGAAAGGTCCAATCTTGTCCTTCATCGTCTTGTGCAGTCAAGGCCTTAGGATCCTTGCTTGATGATGTAGTCCCACTGGTGGGTTTCTCTTGACGATTGAAGGTGGAGAATAGATTACCATTACCTATCTTCTTGGGCTTCACACATTCACGTTTGAAGTGCCCCTTTTCTCCACAATTAAAACAGGTAACTTTGGTTTTGTCAAAAGCAAAGGTTGTATTCTTTGTGGATATCAAGTTCTATCTGGTCTTCTTAACAAACTTCTTCGCCCTCCGAATAGCACTAGCCAATGCCCACATGATATCCATTCTTTCGAGCTCATTTTCATCTACCTGCTCGTAGTTTTCATCGGCGAGATGGCAGTTTCCAATCTTCCCCTCAACTAGACCTTCATAGGAGTGAACGACAGTTGCTAGGAGATCCATATGCTCCTTTGCTACCTCTACAGTCACATTACCGAGATTCTCGGTCTTCAATTTCGTAGCATTGGCTTCAGGTGCTATGTATTGAGTGCAAGATGACCCTGACGTGTCAAATCTTGAAGTAATGGCTTGGGATGAGTTGGGTTTGTTGGACCATTAACATAGTTGTTTAACCATTTAAACATGAAAAACGTAGCGGAATAAGAGCTTAATGTCATGGTTTATAATCTGAAAATTAAGGTTCATATCATAACAACAACAAACCCAAAAACATAAGGATCATTTATATGTGTATGAACTAGCTATCAAGAAGAAGAAACAACCAAAACAACACTTACAAAACACCTTTTGTAGAGCTGCAGAAAAACGAATTTTGGATAAAGATGGAGCTGCTCTTGAATAACCAAAACACCAAGGATAGGTGTCCTCAAGCTTCCATACCCACAAGTATCAAGCAAGTACCTTTATTGCTAGGATTTAAGCACCAAAACGAACCAAGAAGGGGCTGCTGGAACCTATTCCAGCCGTGAGTTTTGATGAAGATGGAGAGAACTCTTTGCCTCTTTTGGGTTCTTGCTTGTATGATAGAGAGAGAGAGGTTGAGTGTATTTTTAGATTGTGTTGTTCCAAGAAATGAAATGCATGAACCCCATAAGGGGGGGGGGGGGCGAAAATTGGTCTTCAAAATGTTTCCCCCCAATTTTGTCATCCATTTCATTTAACTAGTCACTAATTTGAGCTTTTAAATTAACCTTTTAATTGTAAAACTCATACACTCTAGTATTATTTGATGTTATTTATTAACTTAAATAACATTACAAATAATACTTATGAACTAAATATCCTTATAAGTTATTCCATCTCGTATGCAATTTATTTAGAAAACCCATTTTCCAAATTGGTGTAATTATTTAATCGCATGATCATATCATCAATAAAATATTTATTGGTGTTTGCTAAACTTGTTATTGGGTATGACCTGACTTGGATCATAACGTACTAACCACATCAATGTTCTATGTGTCTTGGGCATAAAGAATCCAACAATCTCCCACTTGCACAAGATTTATAGAAGATTGATGCAAGTAGTAAATACCGCCTAAATACGGTTTACTACCCTTAATACGCATGACTAAAAGCCATTCAATAACATCATCCCCTTCAAGTATCTAACTTGAAAAGATTGAGGTGAATTAATCATTTATCCTTTTGTTACAGATGTCATGTTAAATCCATGGACATAGAATGATCATTCCTTGTTTACTTAACTTAATCAGGCCTTAGACATCTTGCTCTCAACGAATAAGAGGAACGAATTCCATCTTGACTACATACGTTTCTCACAATCACCTCGTGTTACACCTGAACATAGCCTTATGTACTGGCCATTATTTCAGTGCAGTGAAGAACTAGCTCAAGGTATAACACTTTGGTGAATATCAAAACCCAATATGTATCTCAGGTCGGAGGATACCAAATGATATTCGCCTTTACTCAAATTTACTTATGATCAATCTAGAAGATTCCATGTAGTAAAATTTGAGACGCGGGTCAGTCCAATATTCGTATCCCACGAATATCTGTGAACCTTGGCAGCAACCAATTGCTCTATATTCATGCCTTATGAATATCCACCAATCCATGTTCATAATAGTCTTACGTTCATATTTGCTCCCACAAATATGATCGACTACGGACATTTAGAATAATAAACATATTCATGGATGTATACATGCTAAAATGAATATAACTCAAAATATCATAAATATATATGAAAGAGTTAAATATTACATTGTTCCAAACTTTAAATACTAAACAGGTCAATTCCAATCACTAGACTACCATGTCTTGTTTTGAACTCTTCCAGGACACTGCTCCTCCATTCATAATGAAGACATACCCTGACTGTGATCGAGAATCATCTCGATCAGTTTGGAAACTCGGATCCGTGTAACCCTTTACAATGAGCTCTTCTTCATCTGATCCGTATATTAGAAACATATCCTTAGTCCTCCTAAGGTATTTCAATATAGTTTTAACAGCCACCCAATGGCTATTACCTGGATTCTGCTGATATCTGCTTGTCATGCTTAACGCGCATGACACGTCCGGTCTAGTGCATATCATCGCATACATGATGGTTCCTATAGTAGATGCATATGGGATGTCCTTCATTCAATCTTGCTCATCCTTTGAGCTTGGACATTGAGAAGTACTCAATATTGTCCCTCTTTGAATAGGTACCATACCTTTCTTAGAGTTTTCCATCTTGAACCTTTTCAAGATTTTATCAATATATGCACTTTGGTTTAGACCTATCAACCGCCTCGATCTATCCCTATAGATCTTTATTCCTAAAATATAGGTGGCCTCACCGAGATCTTTTAAGGAAAAACAACTTCCAAGCCAGGTTTTAACACCTTCCATGGTTGGAATATCATTTTCAAATAGTAGTATGTCATCAACATACAATACTAAGAATGTAATTATGCTCCCACTAGCCTTTTTATACACACAAGGCTCGTCAGCGTTCTTGATGAAACGAAATTTCTTGATTTCCTCATTAAAACGTTGATTCCAACTTCTCGATTCTTGTTTCAATCCATAGATTGATCTTTTTAACTTGCATACTTTATTAGGATGTTTTGGATCGATAAAACCATCAGGCTGAACCATATGGACAGTCTCTTCGAGATGTCCACTAAGAAAAGCGGTTTTGACATCCATTTGCCAAATCTTATAGTAATAATGAGCAGCTATGGCAAACAATATACTAATTGACTTTAGCATTGCCACAGGCGAGAAGATTTCATCATAATCAACCCCTTGAGTTTGAGTGAAACCTTTTGCTACAAGTCTTGCCTTGTAAGTATCCAAGTTTCCATGCATGTCTGTTTTCTTCTTGAAAATCAACTTGCATCCAACCGGTTTGGAGTTAGGTGGAGGGTCAACCAATTCCCAAACTTGGTTTGTCATACATGGATTGCATCTCTACGTTCATGGCTCCTAGCCATTTGTCACAATCTAAATTGGACATGGCATCATGGTATGTAGTTGGCTCATCGGAGTCAACCACATAGCATCCATTCATGAAAAAACCATATCTTTCAGGTGGAATGCTAACTCTACCAGATCTACGAACATTTTAAGTGTATCGATCAACCCCTTGATCATCGTCAACAACCTCCTGTTGATTGCTAGTGTCAACCAAACGTGTATCGGCTTGTGGATCTTGATACTTATCAAATTCCACTGTTCTATACGTCATTCCTTCCATAAGGAACTTGGCTTCCAAGAACTCTTCCTTTCGAGCAATAAATACCTTTTGCTCTGTTGGATCAAAAAAGTAGTATCCAATACAGTCTTTGGGATATCCAACAAATATACACTTAGTAGATCAACTTTCCAACTTGTTTTTGGTGTTTTGCTTAACATAAGCTTCACAACCCCATACCTTTAAATATGATAGCGATAGAACTCTTCCATGCCATATTTCAAAGGTGTCGAATCCACTTTCTTGGTCGGGCCATATTCAAAATACGAGCCGTGAAGAGTAATGCGAAACCCCAAAATGATAGAGGTAGTGAGCTTACAACCATCATTGATCGAACCATATCCAATAGGGTTTGGTTTCTCCTTTCGGACACACCATTATGTTGTGGTGTTCCAGGTGGAGTAAGTTGTGAGACGATCCCACAACTTCTTAGATGATCCTGAAAAGCCTCACTTAGGTACTCACCTCCTCTATCTGAACAAAAAACATTGATAGTTTTGTTGAGTTGATTTTCTACTTCATTCTTGAAGTTTTTGAAGATTTCAAAAGCTTCATGTTTATGTGTCATCAAGTACACATAACCATAGCGACTATAATCGTCGGTAAAGGTAATGAAGCATCTTTCACCATTTCTAGTCATTGTCTTAAAAGGACCACATACATCCGAATGTATGACTCCTAATAAGTCTTTTGCCCTCTCGTTAGTACCACTAAAGGGCGACTTGGTCATCTTACCTTGTAAACAAGATTCACACTTATCAAATGAACCATTTTCATTTGTTTTCAAAAGACCATTCTTTTGAAGTGTTTGAATCCGATTCTTGTTTATATGACCAAGACGACAATGCCAAAGATAAGAATCACTTAAATCCATTTTAACTTTCTTGGTGCTTGTTTGGTTTAATGAGTTATTATAGGATGAATAATCATGAACCATTTAATAGATACCATTAAAAGGCATAGCCTTGAAATAAAAAATATCATCCATACAAACATAAATACCATTGTTTACAAACTTTAAATCATAACCACATTGTTTTAAAATGGAAACATAAATTATGTTCCTAGTCAAACTAGGAGCATACAAAATGTTCTTAAGAATAACTTCCAAACCATTTGAAAGTTTCAAAATATAGTCTCCCTAGGCTTCGACATCAACTTTTGCTCCGTTACCCATGTAGAGACTTGTGTCTCCCTTCTTGAAGTTCTTATTTCTTTTGAACCCCTGCAACAAATTACAAATATGAGTTCCACATCCGGTATCCAATTGCCATGTGTTTAAAGAAATAACTGTAACAACCCCTCCTCGACCCTTACACAAAGATGTGAAAATTTTTCTAAGTCATGCGCCTGAACAGTGCTTATGCGCCTAAACAGTGCCCATGCGCCTGGATAGTGCCCACGCGGCTAAGTCTTAGGCGTTTCAATAGTACTCATGCGCCCACACAGTTCTCATGCGCCTAAGTCCCAGGCTCCCAAACAGTTGTCATGCGCCTAAACAGTGGTAATGCGCCCAAAATTTTTCCTATGTATTCGTGTATATATTCCACTTCTGATTAATTTTCCACACTTAACTTACATCCATTATGGATATTTAACAATGTGGAAACATATTCCTATATAGAAACTATCTTTTGTATGATTATCAGAGGCAATTTCGGATATATATAAGTTTTCCATACTTGAACATATTCGAATGAGGTGTGCCGTGCACACCCGCGGTTTAGCATAATAACAATAATAATAATAATAATAGTAGAATACCAATAAAATAAATAAAATAAATCCTTGCATGGCCGCCCATAATCCACCAACCAGATGCAATCTGCGAAATCCCAAAAACCACTCCCACACTCAACCTTTTCTCTGCTTTCCATACATGCAAACTCCGTTTGTATTTTATATCTCCAAATCCCACATTCTTTATCTCTCGGGTTCTCTCTACTCCCACTCACTTTCATTCTTTCATCCGAGAACACTCACACACATATTTCTCTCTTTCTCTAGCAAGAACAAGAGTTTCAGCTTTCTTTCAAAGATCTTGTGCTCACCATAGCTTTCTAACCGGTTATTTGGTAAGTATCAATGGACTCCCATTTACAAAACCTTAATGTTTACACCACTATCTTACTACAACCATCTTTCTCACTGTCTAACAGGAGATTCTCAGCCCCGAACCTCATCCTCTTTGGAACTCAATCCGCGTACGAGGTACACTCCTGTAAAGCCACGAGCCTAAGGTCGATATACAAGGATTCTACCTTGTATATCTTCATATTATGTGTTTGAGCAACACTCAACCGTATGTTTCTATGATTAAACCTTGAAAATCTGTCTAAAAACAGTGAAATAAACATATTTACAATCTGGGTTTGAGGTTACACAAGATATAATAATGATCGAAACATAAATATAATATTTACAATAGTGCAAATAGTGTTAAAACACCCGATTATGGTCATGTTGTTAGGAGACCGAGGCTTAAGAATGAATTTAAGTAAAGTTTAGGGCTTAAGAATACCTGGATTATAAATTTAAATGTTTGGGAAAATGTGGTGAAAATGCGTATGACTACGCTAGACTAATTTGGTGGCCCGAAATATGGAAATAACCAAAGAAACGAGCCATAACATGAACAACTTAGGATCTAAGAATTTTTAAGGCCTTAGAATAATTATCTTAGTAATAGAAATCGAATTTGGTGAATTTTTGGGTTAATATGTAATTTCTACAAATTATTTAGCAAAGGTAAACGTAACCGATAACTAGAAACTTGTGTTTTAAACATCACCAAGTAGGATCTGATATTTTGGCGTTCAAACAGGTTCAAATAGACATTACAAGGCTTAAGAAATTATTAGGGGTCAAAATTGGTAAAGAGACAAACTTCAGGGTAGAAAATGTAAATTTTGAAACTTGAGGGGCCAAAAGTGTAAATTCTGCATTTTAGTGAAATTTCAGCAACGTCATAACCCGAAACTAATATTGGGATTATTCATGTGATAATAAACTCATAAGAACCATATAGCTTGATGTACACACGCCAAAACCTTAACTTTCCTAAAAAGGAAACTTTTGATACAAACCACTAAGAAACAAAGGCATGTATGCCCTCACTATAAATGACATTTTATGTTCTTAATAATTTAGGAATCTATAGCTTGTTACTTGAATTATGATTATAGGGTGCTAGGACTTGAAACTATCTGTGATTGTGGAACCTGACTGATACAAAGGTGAGTTCTTGTGTTCCCCTTTTTACTTTGGTTTTGGGGATGAAGCATGCTCTATTTTAAACTGAAACTATTATCTGTGATACAATATGATGCCTGTGTTGTGGATTTTGATGATACCTGCTGATACATGAATCACAATCATTAATTCTTTTGTGAATCGCTTGTTTATATGGATAGATCTATTTGGGGAATCCCCCACACACAGTGGCTCCCGCTACAGGGAGGAACCCCCACATGTGGCATGTGACAGGTTTTATGAGAAACAAATGTGGACCATCCGGCAGGTATGGTCCACCGCTATGAGGCTCAGTTCTCCCTGCGGGGTTAGCCGGCAAACATAACTTTAGAAGAGGCAAGCCGGGGCTGAGTGTAGGGTTGATTGTGACCCCACAACAGCTATAATAGATACAAATACTTTAATATATGGACTTTAAGGGTCCCTTTTACTTTTCTGAAACTATAACCGCTTGAACTCACCAACTTTTTAGTTGACACACTTCTTTTTGAGCATGTTTCAGGTAACCTTTCATGAAGGCCTAGTTGACTTGGAAGATGCATGGATGACTTAGCACCCTAACCTTATGACATTATAGACTTTGCTTAGAACTTTGAACAACTTGTAGTGAATGATACTTTAAATTATGTACTTTTGACATTAAACAATGGATGTAACCGGGCTAAGCCATTTAGTCCCGGATTTTATTTTAGTATTATAATGCCATGTGACTTTTCTCTACTTGTGTGCTCTTATGATGATTTGTTTCCGCTGCCACAACCGTTGCTAGTCTGTGACGTCCCACCCTCCTTGGGCCCGGGGTGTGATAGATTGGTATCAGAGCCACAGGTTATAGAGAAATCAGGAATACCTTAGTAGTCCCTAGGCTACAACCCTGAGACTATAGGACTGTCCATGCTTGGGTAAATGTTGGGGTAAGCGGGTTGGATAAATTGATGATTACACTTGATCAACGTAACCATGAATTTATCGGACGCGTAAATTCCAGCACAAAGCCTAAGTGTGACCTTTGGATTAGATGACTTGAGGAATTCTTCTAACATGGTCATAGTTAAAATTTTAATTGGACTTCTATGAGATGCTACTGCTTGCTGATACTATTGCTAATGAATACAACTTCTATGAGATACTACTGCTTACCGATGCAATTACTAATGGATACTAACTCTATGAGAAACAACTGCCATCACTACTATTACTAGTACTATTACTATGATCATGAGCTATGAGAAACAAAATTACTCATGACAATTTTTACAGGATTACTATATTATGGCGGAAAGAGGTAAAGCACCCGCATGTCCCGTTGATGAGACTGCTCCTGTTAGGACACTGAGGAAGGTGAAGCCACAAACCGAGTACGAGGCATACTTGCAGAGGTGCTGACACCCTGGTTGGCTATCCGCGACTTCTGATGACACTGAGCCATCTGAATAGTCGTAACCGACATCACCTGCTAGGAGCCGAACGCGCTCCAATTCACCACATGTAGTAGCTCCTACTCTCTCACCTATTCCACCCATTGGGAATAGGGGTACCCGTGTAGTTACTCGGCCTAGGAAGAGTGCTAGGCCAGGTCCTTCTGTTTCCATTAGGATACCTCCTCCTCCACCTCCTCATACCAGAACCCCTACACCAGCACCTTCTATGCCCGCGCCACCTAGACGTCTACCTCATGAGGAGTACTGGATGCCACCCAGGCATAGCTTGCATGATGGCCCTAGCGTGTTCGCTGGAGACCAACACTCCCAGTCTAGCCGGCGGGCTAGTGATTTTGGTCCATCAGACCCTACCTTGAGTGAGATACTGAGGACTATCCAGCGTCATGAGCTGACCTTACAGCACACCACGCGGACCTCCCAATCTTCCAAGTTCCAAGCAATGATGGCGTCTCACAATGTTCAGCACCTGGAGAAAGAGCAGAAGAAGAAAAGCTCGGGATGGTTCGGTTGGTTTAAGAAGAAATGGCAGGGGTGACGTGGCTGGTATTTGGGATACATGGTAGTAGGCTACAAAACTATCTGAGAAACAATCTATCTATCTATTTAAGAAACTATTTCTATTTATGGGGGTGATGGCACCTTCCAATTTGTGAAACAATGACACTATTTATTATGTATGGTTGACTTATGTTTGAGATTATCTATGAAACTATTGATTGATGATACTAATTTTTGCAGGACAAGTTATTTAAAGATGAGAAAATCCTTGTGTTGCGTGATTGATATATATACTTATTGGTAGTTATCTTTGTATACTTTAAGTGAAACATAAGTGGGTAATTGTAGTGCGTAATAGGAATTATGAGATACAATGTGATACTAGAAACAAAATGTATGAGATACTAAACAAACTTATCTATGATACTATTAGAATGCCACCACGACGAGGAATTCGTACAGGAAGAAGAGGTACTACCCGAGGTAGGAACCAACCACCCACTTCACCAGAGGCACCACATGGGGGTAACGCTCACCAGGAGAATGATGAGAGGATTGCCAACCTGGTGGCACAGCCGATCGCCAATGCTATCCCGACGATAATCGCCCAGATTAACGCCGATCGGGGAAATGCCGCTGAGACTAACGGACCCAATGACGATGAAGGAAACCGTGAGGAAGCCGAAGCTATCAGGAATGGGTGCTCTTATAAAACCTTCATGGCTTGCAAGCCAAAGGACTTCTACGGCACCGAGGGTGCAATTGAAACCTATAGGTGGCTGGATGAAATCGAAGCTGTGTTGGACATAAATGAATGTAAGCTGGAGCACATGGTGAGATTTGCCTCTCAATCTCTCAAGGGACCCGCACTTGAATGGTGGAGAACCATCATTCAGCCTCGAGGCTGAGATGCCATTGGCAGAATGAACTGGTCTGAGTTCAGGGAACTAATCACCGGCAAGTACTGCCCGATCAACCAGCTGGAGAAACTGGAAGCGGAATTTCTAAATCTGGAGATGAAAGGCCCGAACTACACTTACTACATCAACCGATTCCTTGCATTGTCCCGATTGGTACCACACTTAGTGATGCCCGAATCCAAAGGCGTAGCCCGTTTCATTTGGGGGTTACACCCAAGGGTGAGGGGCATGGTCAGGTCTTCCAGGCCTACTACTCTACAGGCTGCAGTCGACTTTACCAGTAGTCTGACTGACGACCTAGTTAGAGCTGGGTGGACTGAGCACGAGAAAACCGAGGGTAAAAAGCCGGCTGTGGAAGAAAGGAGGAAGTGGTTTGATACCAAGAAGGTGGTTGGCAGCGGTAGTGGCTCAAGTAAGAGACCTGGGGAAGAAGCGAGACGAAGCGACCATGGTGGAAAGGCCAGGAGGTTGTATCAAGGCATAAGCCCCTTCTGCGATAAATGAAAGGTTCATCACCAGGGGGAGTGCAATCCTATGCCTTGTTTTCGGTGCAAAAGATATGGTCACCTGATTAAGGACTGTACCTATAAGCCTGGAAAGCAATGCTATGAGTGCGGAGACCCACGTCATATGAGGAACAAATGCCCCAAGCTAGCAAGAGACAAAGACACTCGACCCAACAAGCCCACGGGTAGAGCGTTTGTAATGGATCCAAATGGTGCCCGTAAAGAACCCGACGTGGTGAATGGTACGTATCTTGTAAACAATCACCCTGCTACTGTGCAATTTGATACTGGAGCAACCGCCAGTTTTGTTTCTACTACTTTAGGCCTTTAATTGATTTGACTGCTTGCACTTTGACCGAAACATACACCGTAGAACTAGCTGACGGTAATATAATAGAAACTAATGAAATTATCAAAGATTGCAAGTTGATTCTAGAGGGTAATTCCTTTGTTATAGATTTGATGCCTATTAAGTTAGGAGGTTTCGATGTAGTAGTAGGAATGGATTGGCTGGCTAAAAATAGGGCTGAAATTATATGTGATGAACGCTTGCTTAAGATACCAATAGCCAGCGGGGAGATGTTAGTAGTCCATGGAGAAAGAAACCACCCACTGTGTCCTATGATATCCCATCTGAAGGCTACTCAAAGCCTTAAGAAAGGACACCCAGCATTTATACTATATGTGTTAAAGGCCAAAGGGGAAAAGAAGATTGATGACATACCTGTGGTGTCTGAATACTTGGAAGTATTTCTAGAAGACTTACCAAGACTCCCTCCAGCCCGACAAGTCGAATTTCAGATTGATCTATTACCTGGCGCCGTACCGGTGGCCAAAGCTCCTTACCGACTCGCTCCGCCCGAAATTAAAGAGCTGATGCTACAAATCCAAGAATTGCTTGACAAAGGGTTCATACGACCCAGTGTCTCGCCTTGGGGTGCTCCGATGCTATTTGTTAAAAAGAAGGACGGGATGCTACGAATGTGCATCGATTATAGGGAACTGAACAAGCTTACCGTGAAGAACCGATACCCTCTTCCCAGAATCGACGACCTATTCGATCAATTGCAGGGGGCGAATTACTTCTCTAAAATAGACCTGCGATCGGGGTATCATCAACTAAAAATAAAGGAAGAGGACGTTCCGAAAACAACTTTCAGAACCCGATATGGCCACTATGAATACCTAGTCATGCCTTTTGGGTTGACTAATGCACCCGCAGCTTTCATGGACCTCATGAACCGAGTGTGCCGCCCGTACTTAGATAAGTTCCTGATTGTGTTTATTGACGACATTTTGATCTACTCTCGGAGTAAAGAAGAACACGAGAAACATCTCCGGATAATCCTTGATCTACTCAAGAACAAGCAATTATACGCAAAATTTTCCAAATGCGAGTTTTGGATGCGTGAAATTCAATTTCTTGGTCACATAAGTGAATAAGGATGGAATCCAGGTGGATCCATCTAAAAACTGGAAGGTCCCCGAAACTCCTACCGAGATCAGACAATTCCTTGGTTGGGCTGGCTACTATAGGAGATTTATCAAGGATTTCTCTCGAACAGTGCCGCCCCTAACCACGTTAACCAAGAAGGATGTGACCTACGAATGGGGATGGGAATAGGATGAAGCCTTTAATCTATTAAAAGAAAAACTATGTAGCGCGCCTATCCTTACCCTACCAGAGGGAACCGAGGACTTCGTAGTTTATTGCGACGCCTCGCGTCAAGGGTTTGGCTGCGTGTTAATGCAGCGGGAGAAAGTGATCGCGTATGCTTCCAGATTGCTGAACGAGCACGAAAGGAATTATACAACACATGATTTAGAACTGGGTGCCGTGGTGTTTGCGCTCAAAATATGGAGACACTACCTTTATGGAACTAAGTGCATCATCTATACCGATCATAAAAGCCTGCAGCATATCCTCAACCAGAAAATGTTGAACATGCGCCAAAGAAGATGGGTAGAGTTACTAAGTGATTATGAATATGAGATCCGCTACCATCCTGGAACGGCAAATGTGGTAGCTGATGCCTTGAGCAGAAAGGAACGGGAGAAACCTCTTCGCATTCGTGCTCTAAGCATGAGCGTGTACACTAGCCTCGTTGCTAGGATCAAGGAAGCACAAAGGCAAGCCTTCAATAAGAATAACCTGATGGGTGAGATGTTAACAGGGATGGAGAAGCGTCTAGAAGTGGACAATGATGGGCTATACAAATGCAAAGGAAGGACGTGGATACCTAATCATGGCGGAGTTAGGACTATAGTCCTGGACGAAGCTCACAAGTCCAAATATTCGATCCACCCGGGGAGTGATAAGATGTATCAGGACTTAAAGGCACTTTTATGGTGGCCCGGATTAAAGAAATCTATCGCCACCTATGTGAGCAAATGTCTAACATGTGCAATGGTAAAGGCTGAAACTCAAAAACCCTCGGGAACCTTACAGCAGCCCGAAATCCCGGAATGGAAATGGGATAACATCATCATGGATTTCGTCATGAAACTACCAAGAACGCCTCGCGGTCACGATACAATTTGGGTAGTTGTAGACAGGCTTACCAAATCAGCCCATTTCTTACCAATTCGAGAAGACTATGAGATGTCAAAGTTAGCCCGAATATACATTGACGAAATAGTGACTCGACATGGAGTACCGCTCTCGATCATCTCTGATCGTGATAGTCGTTTCACGTCACGATTCTGGAGGTCTCTCCAACAAGCTCTAGGGACTCGGCTCGACATAAGCACGACATATCACCCTCAAACCGACGGGCAAAGTGAAAGAACAATTCAGACCTTGGAAGACATGCTGAGAGCTTACGTGATTGACTTTGGTGGAAGCTGGGATCGCCACCTTCCACTAGTGGAATTCTCCTATAATAATAGTTACCACGCTAGCATAAAAGCTGCCCCGTATGAAGCCTTATACGGCAGGAAATGTCGGTCATCGTGAGTTGGAATGAGATAGGTGATAGCCAAGTGATGGGACCCGACATCGTGATGGAGACCACTGAGAAAATAGCCAAGATTAAGGAACGACTGAAAACAGCCAGAGACCGTCAAAAGAAGTATGCTGACAGGAGACGAAAACCTCTTGAATTTCAAATGGATGATAAAGTAATGTTGAAGGTCGCACCATGGAAAGGAGCTGTGAGATTTGGCAAGAAGGGCAAGCTAAGCCCAAGGTATATTGGACCATTTGAAATACTAGCAAGGGTTGGTCCGGTAGCATACCAGCTCAGACTACCAGAGGAGCTGAGCTACATACATAACACTTTCCATGTATCAAATTTGAAGAAGTGTCTGGTAGACAAAGCCTTGGAATTGCCATAGAAAGAGGCAAAAATAAATGACAAATTGAACTTTGTGGAGGAACCCATAGAGATTACTGATAGATTGGTCCAAAAACTTAGGCGAAGTCGTATACCTAAGGTGAAAGTACGATGGAACTCTAAACGAGGACCTGACTTTACATGGGAGCGGGAAGATGAGATGAGAAGGGAATACCCATACCTCTTCAAACCCAACCGTTCAGAGACTTAACAGAAACAAAATTTTGGGACGAAATTTTCTAAACGGTGGGAGAATGTAACAACCCCTCCTCGACCCTTACACAAAGATGTGAAAATTTTTCTAAGTCATGCGCCTGAACAGTGCTTATGCGCCTAAACAGTGCCCATGCGCCTGGACAGTGCCCATGCGGCTAAGTCTTAGGCGTTTTAGTACTACTCATGCGCCCACACAGTTCTCATGCGCCTAAGTCCCAGGCGCCCAAACAGTTGTCATGCGCCTAAACAATGTAATGCGCCCAGAATTTTTCCTATGTATTCGTGTATATATTCCACTTCTGATTATTTTTCCACACTTAACTTACATCCATTATGGATATTTAACAATGTGGAAACATATTCCTGTATAGAAACTCTTTTGTATGATTATCAGAGGCAATTTCTGATATATATAAGTTTTCCATACTTGAACATATTCGAATGAGGTGTGCCGTGCACACCCGCGGTTTAGCATAATAACAATAATAATAATAATAATAATAATAATAATAGTAGTAGAATACCAATACAATAAATAAAATAAATCCTTGCATGGCCGCCCATAATCCACCAACCAGATGCAATCTGCGATATCCCAAAAACCACTCCCACACTCAACCTTTTCTATCCTTTCCATACATGCAAACCCCGTTTGTATTTTTATATCTCCAAATCCCACATTCTTTATCTCTCGGGTTCTCTCTACTCCCACTCACTTTCATTCTCTCATCCGAGAACACTCACACACATATCTCTCTCTTTCTCTAGCAAGAACAAGAGTTTCAGCTTTCTTTCGAAGACCTTGTGCTCACCATAGCTTTCTAACCGGTTATTTGGTAAGTATCAATGGACTCCCATTTACAAAACCTTAATGTTTACACCACTATCTTACTACAACCATCATTCTCACTGTCTAACAGGAGATTCTCAGCCCCGAACCTCATCCTCTTTGGAACTCAATCCGCGTACGAGGTACACTTCTGTAAACCCACGAGCCTAAGGTCGATATACAAGGATTCTACCTTGTATATCTTCATATTATGTGTTTGAGAACACTCAACCGTATGTTTCTATGATTAAACCTTGAAAATCTGTCTAAAAACAACGAAAGAAACATATTTACAATCTGGGTTTGAGGTTACACAAGATATAATAATGATCGAACCGTAAATATAATATTTACAATAGTGCAAATAGTGTTAAAACACCCTCTTATGGTCATGTTGTTAGGAGACCGAGGCTTAAGGATTAATTTCAATAAAGTTTAGGGCTTAAGAATACCTGGATTATAAATTTAAATGTTTGGGAAAATGTGGTGAGAATGCGTATGACTACGCTAGACTAGTTTGGTGGCCCGAAATATGGAAATAGCCAAAGAAACGAGCCATAACATGAACAACTTAGGACCTAAGAATTTTTCAGGCCTTAGAATAATTATCTTAGTAATAGAAATCGAATTTGGTGAATTTTTGGGTTAATATGTAATTTTACGAATTATTTAGCAAAGATAAACGTAACCGATAACTAGAAACTTGTGTTTTAAACATCACCAAGTAGGATCTGATATTTTGGGGTTCAAACAAGTTCAAATAGACATTACAAAGCTTAAGAAATTATTAGGGGTCAAAATTGGTAAAGAGACAAACTTCAGGGTAGAAAATGTAAATTTTGAAACTTGAGGGGCCAAAAGTGTAAATTTTGCATTTTAGTAAAATTTCAGCAACGTCATAACCCGAAACTAATATTGGGATTATCATGTGATAATAAACTCATAAGAACCATATAGCTTCATGTACACACGCCAAAACCTTAACTTTCCTAAAAAGGAAACTTTTGATACAAACCTCTAAGAAACAAAGGCATGTACGCCTTCACTATAAATGACACCAAATTATGTTCTTAATAATTTAGGAATCTATAGCTTATTACTTGAATTATAATTTAGGGTGCTAGGACTTGAAACTATCTGTGATTGTGGAACATGACTGATACAAAGGTGAGTTCTCGTGTTCCCCTTTTTATTTTGGTTTTGGGGATGAAGCATGCTCTATTTTAAACTGAAACTATTATCTGTGATACAATATGATGCCTATGTTGTGGATTTTGATGATACCTGCTGATACATGAATCACAATCATTAATTCTTTTGTGAACCGCTTGTTTATATGGATAGATCTATTTGGGGAATCCCCCACACACAGTGGCTCCCGCTACAGGGAGGAACCCCCACGTGTGGCATGTGACAGGTTTTATGAGAAATAAATGTGGACCATCCGGAAGGTATGGTCCACCGCTATGAGGCTCAGTTCTCCCTGCGGGGTTAGCTGGCAAACATAACTTTAGAAGAGGCAAGCTGGGGCTGAGTGCAGGGTTGATTGTGACCCCACAACAGCTATAATAGATACAAATACTTTAATATGTGGACTTTAAGGGTCCCTTTTACTTTTCTGAAACTATAACCGCTTGAACTCACCAACTTTTTAGTTGACACACTTCGTTTTGAGCATATTTCAGGTAACCTTTGATGAAGGCCTAGTTGACTTGGAAGATGCATGGATGACTTAGCACCCTGACCTCATGGCTTTATAGACTTTGCTTAGAACTTTGAACAACTTATAGTGAATGATACTTTAAATTATGTACTTTTGAAATAAAACAATGGATGTAACCGGGCTAAGCCATTTAGTCCCGGATTTCATTTTAGTATTATAATGCCATGTGATTTTTCTCTACTCGTGTGCTCTTATGATGGTTTGTTTCCGCTGCCATATCCGTTGCTAGTCTGTGACGTCCCACCCTCCTTGGGCCCGGGGTGTGACAATAACATTTAAGCCAATGTGAATCATGAAAGTTGTACCTGAGGTTTGCCCAGCATCCCTCTTGTTCCTCAACTGTTTGAGATAGGTTGGACAATTTCCTTTCCAATGTCCTATCTCACCACACTCAAAGCATGGATCGTTCTCTGTTACCTTAGGCTTCTTAAGCTTAGGCTTTGGAGGTTCCGCTCTAAACTTCCTTTTCCCCTTCCCGTTGACATCAAAGGGATGGGGAAAGGGAACGCTAAAGCGGAACCTCCAAACCCTAAGCTTAAAACACCAAAGGTAACGGAGAACGATCCATGCTTTGAGTATGGTGAGATAGGACATTGGAAAAGAAATTGTCCAACCTATCTCAAACAGTTGAGGAACAAGAGGGATGCTGGGCAAACCTCAGGTACAACTTTCATGATTCATATTGGCTTAAATGTTATTTCTTCAACACATGGGTATTGGATACCGGATGTGGAACTCATATTTGCAATTTGTTGTAGGGGTTCAAAAGAAATAAGCACTTCAAGAAGGGAGACACAGGTCTCTACATGGGCAACGGAGCAAAAGTTGATATGGAAGCTCAAGGAGACTATATTTTGAAACTTTCAAATGGTTTGGAAGTTGTTCTTAAGAACATTTTGTATGTTTCTAGTTTGACTAGGAACATAATTTATGTTTCTCTTTTAAAACAATATGGTTATGATTTAAACTTTGTAAACAATGGTATTTATGTTTGTATGGATGATGTTTTTTATTTCAAGGCTATGCCTTTTAATGGTATCTATGAATTGGTTCATGATGATTCATCCTATAATAACTCATTATACCAAACAAGCACCAAGAAACTTACAATGGATTTAAGTGATTCTTATCTTTGGCATTGTCGTCTTGGTCATATAAACAAGAATCAGATTCAAACACTTCAAAAGAATGGTCTTTGAAAACAAATAAAAATGGTTCATTTGATAAGTGTGAATCTTGTTTACAAGGTAAGATGACCAAGTCGCCCTTTAGTGGTACTAACGAGAGGACAAAAGACTTATTGGGAATCATACATTCGGATGTATGTGGTCCTTTTAAGACAACGACAAGAAATGGTGAAAGATACTTCATTACCTTTACCGACGATTACAGTCGCTATGGGTATGTGTACTTGATGACACATAAATATGAAGCTTTTAAAATGTTCAAAGTCTTCAAGAATGAAGTAGAAAATCAACTTAACAAATCTATCAAAGTTCTTCGTTCAGATAGAGGAGGTGAATACCTCAGTGACGCTTTTCAGGATCATCTAAGAAGTTGTGGGATCATCTCACAACTTACTCCACCTGGAACACCACAACATAATGGTGTGTCCGAAAGGAAAAACCGAACCCTATTGGATATGGTTCGATCTATGATGGCTATAAGCTCACTAACTCTATCATTTTGGGGATTCACATTACTCTCCGCGGCTCGTATTTTGAATATGGCCCCGACTAAGAAAGTGGATTCGACACCTTTTGAAATATGGCATGGAAGAGTTCCATCACTATCATATTTAAAAGTATGGGGTTGTGAAGCTTATGTTAAGCTAAACACCCAAAACAAGTTGGAAAGACGATCCACTAAGTCTATATTTGTTGGATATCCTAAAGACTGTATAGGATACTACTTCTTTGATCCAATAGAGCAAAAGGTATTTATTGCTTGCAAGGCAGATTTCTTGGAAGCCAACTACCTTATGGAAGGAATGACGTATAGAACAGTGGAATTTGATGAGGATCAAGATCCATAAGCCGATACACGTTTGGTCGACACTAGCAATCAACAGGAGGTTGTTGATGATGATCAAGAGGTTGGTCGATACACTCAAAACGTTCGTAGATCTAGTAGAGTTAGCATAACACCTGAAATATATGTATTTTTCATGAATGGATGCTATGTGGTTGACTCCGATGAGCCAATTACATACCATGATGCGATGTCCAATTCAGATTGTGACAAATGGCTGGAAGCCATGAACGTAGAGATGCAATCCATGTATGACAACCAAGTTTGGGAATTGGTTGACCCTCCACTTAACTCCAAACCGGTTGGATGGAAGTGGGTTTTCAAGAAGAATATAGATATGCATGGAAACTTGGATACTTACAAAGCAAGACTTGTAGCAAAAGGTTTCACTCAAACTCAAGGGGTTGATTATGATGAAACTTTCTCGCCTATGGCAATGCTAAGTCAATTAGGATATTATTTGCCATAGCTGCATATTATGACTATGAGATTTGGCAAATGGATGTCAAAACCACTTTTCTTAATGGACATCTTAAAGAGACTGTCCATATGGTTCAGCCTGATGGTTTTGTCGATCCAAAACATCGTAATAAAGTATGCAAGTTAAAGAGATCAATCTATGGATTGAAACAAGCATCGAGAAGTTGGAATCAACGTTTTAATTTTGGTTTCATCAAGAACGCTGACGAGCATTGTGTATATAAGAAGGCTAGTGGGAGCATAATTACATTCTTAGTCTTGTATGTTGATGACATACTACTTTTTGGAAATGATATTCCAACCATGGAAGGTGTTAAAACCTGGCTTGGAAGTTGTTTTTCCATAAAGATCTCGGTGAAGCCGCCTACATCTTAGGAATAAAGATCTATAGGGATAGATCGAGGCGGTTGATAGGTTTAAATCAGAGTGCATATATTGATAAAATCTTGAAAAGGTTCAAGATGGAAAACTCTAAGAAAGGTATGGTACCTATTCAAAGAGGGACAATATTGAGTACATCTCAATGTCCAAGCTCAAAGGATGAGCAAGATCGAATGAAGGACATCCCATATGTGTCTGCTATAGGATCAAAACATTGCGAAGCATTGCGAAGGGAAAGATATGTATTCATAAAGTTCACACCGATCAAAACATTGCGAAGCCACTCACGAAGCTCCTTGAAAGGGCAAAGCATGAAAGTCATACTTGTGCCATAGGACTTCGATATTCTAGTGATTGGAATTGATCTGGTTAGTATTAAAAGTATGGAACAATTGTTATACTTAACTCTGTTATATATTTCCAATATTCTAAGTTATGTCCCTTTTAGAATGTATACATCCATGAATATGTTAATTATTCTAACCGTAGTCGGTCATGTTTGTGGGAACAAATATGAACGTAAGATTATTATGAACATAGATTGGTGGATATTCATAAGGCATGAATAAAGAGCAATTGGTTGCTGCCAAAGTTCATAGATATTTGTGGGATACAAATATTGGACTGACCCGCATCTCAAATTTTACTACATGGAATCTTCTAGATTGATCATAAGTAAATTTGAGTAAAGGTGAATATCATTTGGTATCCTCGGACCTGAGATACATATTGGGTTTTGATATTCACCAAATGTTATACCTTGAGCTAGTTCTTCACTGGTCTAAAATAATGGACAGTACATAAGGCTATGTTCACGTGTGACATGAGGTGATTGTGAGAAACGTATGTAGTGAAGATGGAATTTGTTCCTCTTATTTGTTGAGAGCAAGATGTCTAAGGCCTGATTAAGTTAAATCAACAAGGAATGATCATTCTATGTCCTTGGATTTAACATGACATCTGTAACAAAAGGATAAAATGATTGATTCACCTAAATTATTTCAAGTTGGATACTTGAAGAAGATGATGTTATTGAATGGCTTTTAGTCATGCGTATTAAGGGTAGTAAACCGTTGTTAGGCGGTATTTATTGCTTGCATCAATCTTCTATGAATCTTGTGTAAGTGGGAGATTGTTGGATTTATTTATGCCCAAGAAACATAGAACATTGATGTGGTTAGTACGTCATGATCCAAGTCGGGTCATACCCAATAACAAGTTTAGCAAACACCAATAAATATTTAATTGATGATATGATCATGCAATTGAATAATGACACCAATTTAGAAAAGAGGTTTTCTAAATAAGTTGCATATGAGATAGAACAACTTATAGGGATATTTTGTTCAATAGTATTATTTGTAATGTTATTTAAATTAGTTAAGTAACATCAAGTAACAAAGTGTGTATGACTTATAAAATTAAAAGCTTAATTTTATAACTTAACAAAATGACTAGTTAAATAAATAATTGCCAAAAATTTTTGGGGGAAAAACCCCTTGGGTCCTAATTTCGGCCTCCCCCTTTTGAAAAGGGGAATTCATTTTAGTATTCAAACTAGTGATCTTTGATTACACACACACTCCATCCTCTCTCACATGCAAAGGACCAAGAACACACACTTTTCTCTCTAATTTCTTGAAGAAGTTCAAAGCTGAAAATCGATTTTCAGCTCATCTTGGTTCGAATTTGGTGCTGAAATCCTAGCAACAAGGTGTTTGTTTGACTCTTGTGGGTATGGTAGCTTGAGGACACCTCTCCTTGGTGTTTTGGTCATTCAAGAACCTCATTCTCTTCATCCAAAATTCGTTTTTCTACAGCTCTACAAAAGGTAGTTTGTAAGTGTTGCTTTTGGTTGTTTCTTCTTCTTGATAGCTAGTTCATACACATATAAATGATCCTTATGTTCTTGGGTTTGTTGTTATGATATGAGCCTTAATTTTCAGATTACAAATCATAATATTAAGGTTTTATTCCGCTGCGTTTTTCTTGTTTAAATGGTTAAACAACAACAAACCCAACAACATACATACATACATACATACATACATACATACATACATACATACATACATACATACATACATACATACATACATACATACATACATACATACATACATACATACATACATACATACATACATACATACATACATACATACAATACATACATACATACATACATACACACATACATACATACACACATACACACATACATACATACACACATACATACATACACACATACATACATACACACAAACATACATACACACATACAAACACACATATACATACACACACACACAAACATACATACACACATACATAGATACACACATACATACAAACATACATACACACACACATACATACACACACATACATGCACGCACACATACACGCACGCACACATACACGCACGCACACATACAAGCATGCACACATACATGCACGCCTACATACACGCACGCATACATACACGCACGCATACATAAGCGCACGCATACATACACGCATGCATACATACACGCACGCATACATACATACATATATACAAACATACCTACATACAAACATACAAACATACATACATACAAACATACATACATATACAAATACATACATACACACATACATACATACACACATACATACATACACACACATACATACATACAAACATACATACATCATACACACATACATACATTCACACATACATACATACACATACATACATACACACATACATACATACACACATACATACATACATACACACATACATACATACACACATACATACATACACAAATACATACATACACAAATACATACATACACACATACATACATACACACATACAAACACATACATACATACATACATACACACATACATACATACACACATACATTCACACATACATACATACACACATACATACATACACACATACATACATACACACATACATACATACATACACACATACATACATACACACATACATACATACACAAATACATACATTCACACATACATACATACACACATACATACATACACACATACATACATACACACATACATACATACACACACATACATACAAACATACATACATCATACACACATACATACATTCACACATACATACATACACACATACATACATACACACATACATACATACACACATACATACATACACAAATACATACATACACACATACATACAAACACACATACATACACACACACACACATACACACACACATACATACACGCACACATACACGCACGCACATACACGCACGCATGCACACATGCACGCACACACACACACATACATACACGCACGCATACATACACACATGCATACATACACGCACACATACATCCATGCATGCATACATACATACATACATAAAAACATACATACATACAAGCATACATACATACAAGCATACATACATACACACATACATACATACACACATACATACATACACACATACATACATACACACATAGATACACACACAGATACATACATACACACATACATACATACAGGCATACATACATACACACATACATACATACATACACGCATACATACATACACACATTCATATATACACATATACAAACATACACATATACATACATACACACATACATACATACACACATACATACATACGTACATACAAACATACATACACACAAACATACACACACACACATACACACACATACATATACACACACATACATACACAGACACATACACACACACATACACACACATACACACATACACACACACACATACATACACACACATACATACACACACATACATACACACACATACATACACAAATACATACATACACACACACACACATACACACACATGCATACATACACACACATACATACACACACACATACATACATACACACATACATACACACACATACATACACACACACACACATACATACACACACATATACACACACACATACATACACACACATACATACACACACATACATACACATATACATACATACACATATGGGATATATATATAGGACTGACCCGCTCTCAATTATTTCTGCATGGAATCTTTGTGATTAGTCATAAGAGATGTTAAGTAAAGGCGAATTTAATTGTATCCTCAGATCTGAGATACATATTGGGTCTTGATATTCACCAAATATCATAATTTGACTTAATGCTTTGCTGTTCTGAATAATGGCAGTACATAAGGCTGGGTTCAGGTATGATATAAGGTGATTGTGAGAGACGTATGTAGTCAAGATGGAATTTATTCCTCTTATTTGTTGAGAGTTAGATGTCTAAGGCCTGTTAAAGTTAAATCTTTGGAGAATGACAATTCTGTGTCTCTGGGATTTAACATGACATCTGTAACAAAAGGACAAATGATTGATTCACCTAAATCATTTTAAGTTGGATACTTGAAGGGGATGATGTTATTGAATGGCTTTTAGTCATGCGTATTAAGGGCAGTAAACTGTTGTTAGGCGGTATTTACTGCTTCCATCAATCTTCTATGAATCTTGTGCAAGTGGGAGATTGTTGGTTTCTTTATGCCCAAGACACATAGAACATTGATGTGGTTGGTACGTTATGATCCAAGTCAGGTCATACCTAATAACAAGCTTAGCAAACACTAATTAATATTTAATTGATGATATGATCATGCTATTAAATAATTACACCAATTTAGAAAATGTGTTTTCTAAATAAATTGCATTTGAGATGGAACAACTTATAAGGATATTTTGTTCAAGAATATTATTTTTTAATGTTATTCAAATTAGTTAAATAACATTAAATAATATAAGTGTGTGTGTATGAGTTATAAAATTAAAAATTAATCTAATAACTCAACATGTAATTAGTTAAAACAAATGGTTAATAAAAATTTAGGGGGGAAACCCTTTTGTAAGGGTTCTTTCAGCCGCCCCTTTCGTATGGGGTATTTCATTTTCTCCTTGGTAATAGTTACTCTTGGATAACATACACACTCCATCCTCTCTCTCATACATGCAAAGGACAACCAAGAACAAGGGTTTTCTCTCTACTTCTTGAAGAAATGCAAGGCTGAAAATTCAGATTTGCAGCCTTCCTTGGTCGGTTTTGGTGTCAAAATCCTAGCAAAAGAGTGCTTGCTTGAGGCTTATGGGTATGGATGCTTGAGGACACCTATTCTTGGTGTTTTGGTCATTCAAGAGCAGCTCCATCTTCATCAAATCATAGTTTTCAGCAGCTCTACAAAGGTAGTTTGTTTGTTTTGTATTGGGTTGTTATTTCTTATGATAGCTAGTTCATACACATATAAATGATCCTATGCTCTTCGGTTTGTTAAAATTAACTTATGTGCCTTAATTTTCAGATCATAAAACATGATACTAAGGTCTTATTCCGCTGTGTTTCATGTTTAAATGGTTAAACTTCTTTGATAATGTGTCCAACAAACCCAACATTGGCATCTAGAGCCGGATATGTGGATAACTAGCTTCTATTATCCTTGTAAAATTTGTTTTATGGGGTTTTAACAACCTAATAGGGGCTGTTTTGTGATGTTATGATGAATCCCCAACCTTTCGAGGTCATATCTTACATGCTTATGATTAAACCTTGAAAGAAAATATATCAAAATGGTTGATTGTGTTTTGTTTGGACAAAAACACCCTAAATTCTTAGTTTATGTTGGCTAAAAATTTAGGGTCAAATGGGGATTTATTTTGGTTCTTGGATGTTGTTTCATATTGGTGCATAACCTAGCCTTGACCTTGTGATGGTTTGGTTTTGAATAAATGATATTTTGGTTGATTTCATTCTTTATGGGTTGTAATATTTATTCATTTGTGCTTGTATTTGGGTGTAATTTATTTATTCATTCAATTGTGACGTAATAGATAGATTAAGTGTGTTTTCTTTTTTACAAAATTTGTATTAGGATATAAATTTTGTAAATAAAGATGCACAAGATGGAAGCACAAAAGGAAGACACAAAGAGAAGGACTTGAAGCATTTGGATGCAACTTCAAGTGGGGGTCTTTGGAGATCTCATATTTTGTGTTGTGTTTAACCTTTAGAAAAGACCTTATGACCACACTTGTGATGGCAAACAAGTTTGGTCACCTAAGTGGCTATGGTTATGCACATATGGTTGTTTTATATATGCTTGTTTTATTATCCATTTTATATTGATTGTTTGATATGTGGATATGCTTAACAATCTAAATAAATAATCTTAACAAGCTGAACTTTTGGTTTCTTATCATTAAGTGACTAGTAAAAGATTATTAAAAGGATTAATGATTTCAAATAAAAGAGGTTTTATTGAAAAGGAACCATAGTGTACCATGTATTTGAAAGCATGCGAATACAAGGTACATAGAGTTTTCATAACTAGAATTAATGAAAACTAAAAATCCCTTTGGAAACAAGTTTAACACCATCCTTTTACACGACACTCGAATCACTTGGGAACTATTTGTGGGATAAAGGTCACCTAACAACTTTTAGGGAACTTGTGTGTTTGAGGTGGGCTTAACATATTTGTGGGATAAACGTCACCTAACAACTTGTATGTGTAAACTCACATGTGTGTGTAAGTAGGACGACTTGAATTGGAAACCATGTGCATAGGGTCACCGAATCATGGCGTACAATGGTGTTGATGGGATTTTACATGCCGACTAAACATAAGATGTTTAACCGATCCTATAAAACTAGAAGTTGCAATAGGTTGCAATTGTCAAATGTTGACTACCTTGTTAATTTAAATAAAGGGATAAAGGTCACCTAACCGATATTTAAATGTAACGTTGGATTTTAGATCTTAATTATTAATTGTCTATGAGACATAAAAGGGTATTAATAATTAAAATACATTGATATTAAAAATACTAAAATTGAACTTTGTAAAATTGTAGATGGCAAACAATAACAACGCAATCCCGACCGTCCATAACTTATCACTAAGAACCATCCTCAAGAAAGAACGTCTTAACCATGGGAAATTCATGGATTGGTACCGAAACTTGAGAATCGTTCTTAAGCAAGAAAAGAAGTCCTATGTGTTAGACGATCCCATTCCCGATCAACCTGATGAGGATAACGTAAAGGCCTTTAATGATTGGGTCAAGTACACCGAGGACTCCGTGCAAGTCTCATGTCTCATGTTAGCGAGTATGACTCCCGATTTACAAAAGGACTTTGAGAATCACAATGCCTATGGCATGATCACCCAGTTGAAGGAAATGTTCCAACAACAATCAAGGGTGGAATGCTATGAAACGGTTCGAGCACTCCATGCATGTCGGATGGACGAGACCCAATCGGTATCATCTTACGTTCTTAAGATGAAGAGCCACATTGATCGGCTTGAAAGGCTTAACTGTTGTGTCTCCAACGAGTTGGCTAAGGATTTGATCCTCAACTCCCTATCCAAGAAGTTTGAAAGCTTCGTTATGAACTATAACATGAATGGATGGGACAAGAGCATTGGTGAGCTTCATGCAATGCTCAAAACAGCCGAGGCGGGCATGGGTAGAAAGGTTCTACCGGTCCTTACGATCAATGAGGGAGGTAGTAAGAAAAGGAACCACCTTGACCCTAAGGCAAGTGTTGCCAAAGGGAAGGGACACGTTAAGGGGGAAAGGTAAGGGTAAGGCTAAAGTGGAACCCAAAGAAAAGAAGCAAAAGGTTGCTAAAGATGATCCGTGTTTTGAGTGTGGTGAGGTAGGCCATTGGAAACGAAACTGTCCGATCTATCTCAAAGAGTTGAGAGCTAAGAGGGATGTGGGGCAAACCTCAGGTATGACTTTTATGATACATGTTGAGCTAAATGTTATTTCTTCTAACACATGGGTATTAGATACCGGATGTGGAACTCATATTTGCAATTTGTTGTAGGGGTTCATAAGAAATAAGCATTACAGAAAGGGCGATGATAGTCTCTTTATGGGTAATGGAGCAAAAGTTGAAGTTGAAGCCTGAGGAGACTATGTTTTGAAACTTTCAAGTGGTTTGAGAGTTATTCAAAAAATGTTTTGTATGCTCCTAGTTTGACTAGGAATATTATTTTAGTCTCCCTTTTAAGACAATGTGGTTATGATTTCAAATTTGTTGACAATGATATCCATGTTTGTTTGAATCATGTGTTTTATTTTAAGGCTATGCCTTGTAATGGTATTTATGAATTGGTTCATGATAACACAACATATGATAGCTCAATGTACCAAGCAACCACCAAAAAGCTCAAATTAGATTTGAGTGATTCCTATCTTTGGCATTGTCTCCTTGGACATATAAACAAGAATCGTATGCAAAAACTTCAAAAGAATGGTCTTTTAAAAACTTATGAAAATGATTCATTTGATGTACGCGAGAATTGTTTACAAGGTAAAATGACAAAGGCCCCTTTTAGTGGGACTGATGAAAGGGCAAAAGATTTATTTGGGATCATACATTCGGATATATGTAGACCTTTTAAACCAATAACTAGGAATGGTGAAAGATACTTCATTACCTTTACCGATGACTATCGTCATTATGGGTATGTGTACTTATTAAGACACAAACATGAATCTTTTGAAATGTTCAAAATCTTCAAAAATGAAGTAGAAAATCAACTCAACAAAACGATCAAGATTCTTCGTACCGATAGAGGAGGTGAATACCTAAGTAGTGAATTTCATCTTAGAAGTTGTGGGATTGTCTCACAACTTACTCCACCTGGAACACCACAACATAATGGTGTGTCTGAAAGGAGGAATCGAACTCTATTGGATATGGTTCGATCTATGATGGCTAGAAGTACACTACCTCTATCATTTTGGGGTTTCGCTTTGCTCTCCACGGCCCGTATTTTAAATATGGCCCCAACCAAGAAAGTGGAAAGGACACCTTTTGAAGTATGGCATGGAAGGGTTCCATCATTGTCGTATTTAAAAGTTTAGGGGTGTGAGGCTTATCCTAAGCAATACACTCAAAATAAACTGGAAGCCCGATCCACTAAGTGTATCTTGATCGGATATCCTAGAGATTGTATTGGATATTATTTCTATGATCAGACAGAGCAGAAAGTGTTTATTGCTCGGAAAGTAGAGTTCTTGGAAACTAAGTTCCTTTCGGAAGGAACTAGTGGAAGAACAGTGGAACTTGAAGAGGTTCAAGATTCACAATACGATACACATTTGGTTGATACTAGCAATCAACATGAGGATGTTGAGAATGATCATATGGATGATCAAGATACATAAAACATTCGCAGATCAGGTAGAACTAGTGTTCCTCCTGAGAGATATGGATTTTTCATGGATGGATGCTATGTGGTAGATTGGGATGAACCTACCACATACCGTGATAAAATGTCAAAACCTGATTTATGTTGATACACATGTCCCTACGTCTAGTCTAGTGAGCTTTAATGTAATAGACTTTCATCTTGTAACACATATGTAATGCTTTATCAATGAAATGAAAAACTCTTCTATGAATGTTTATTGGTTGTTTAATGTTATATCTATTAATATTATTTATTGTTACACGCTTATATAAACATGTTATATAGGTTTACGGTTGTTAGACATAGTTCTGAATCATTAAAGGTTCAAGAATGTGTTTAACTAAGTATTCTGATTCAGTCGCACGACTGGACCATGCGAACGGGCCAATCGCACGACTGAACCAGGTGATTGAGTCAATCGCACGATTGAGTCATAAGACTGACTCAGTCATACGAATGAATCAATCGTATGACTCAGTCGCACGACTGAGCTAGTCGCTTGGCCACGACTGAGCCAGTCGCTTGGCCCAGTCATACGAATGAAAGCTGTAACCTATAAATACCACTTAATTCGTGGAAAAATGAGACTCTTCGACAATTGAGAACCCTAGCCGTCCCAGTTCGTGCAGAGCGTCCCTTCCAACTTCATAGAACGTTTCAGATCATTCCTACTTCATTCTTAACGTATTCTAATCGTTAGGTTTGATCCGGTTAACGTTCTCCCTGATTGGATCGCCAATCAAATAGAATTCCGCGCTATTTGATTCGGTTTCACGTAGAATCAGTTAGTACTCCGTCCGTAATCGGTCCTAACAAGTGGTATAAGAGCATTGGCTCTTGATTCTTCGTGGATTCAATCTTGTTTTTGAAAAAGTCAACGTTTTTAAGCGAAAAGATCCGTTCTTTCTGCTCAAAATCCAGTTTTTACGTGTGCATGCTTTGAAAATTGAGTCTATTTCGAGTAGCAGCCGTCTAGGGTATTCAAAATTGTGTTTTAGGTCGAATTGTGTGAAAAAGGTTGAAAAATTTCGAAGTCAGCAGTCTCAGTCGCACGATTGACTCAATCGCACGACTGAACTCCAATCGCCCAGTTTAATCGCACGATTGGATCAATCGCTCGTTCAATCGCACGATTGTCCCAGTCGTTCTGCTCATTCGCACAACAGCCCTAATCGCCTGCCCAGTCGTACGACTCAGCTCAATCGCACAACAGCCCTAATCGCCTGCCTAGTCGTACGACTCAGCTCAATCGCACATTGATTGTCTCAGTCGTCCTTAAGTCGCCTCTCTCAGTCGCATACACAGTTTGTTTTTTCAAGTTTAAGACTACTTCATTATAGACTCAGAGAACTTCATATTCTCAGCAGGGAAGGACTTTAGAATCCAGAACCTTTTGTTGTTGGAAAATGAGATCGGGAACCATAATAAACCACCTAAGCTATTGTCTCTTGATGAATTTCCTCAATGGAAACAAAGGTTTGAGATTCATCTTAATGGAGTGGATAAAAATCTCTGGAATGCTATTGAAACTGGCTACCATATGCCAGTTGGTGCTGATGGTATTCCCCTGACTTTGAGTGGACTAAGTGATGCAAAAAAGATTGCTTATAATGCAGAGAAGAAAGCCTATGCTATGTTGACCCAGTCAATTCCCAAAGACATCTTCCATCAATATTTGGAACATAAGCAGAGCGAAAAGTTCTGGGAGGCTCTTGAGAAGAGATATGAAGGTAATTCAACACTCAAGTCACTGAAGGCGAAAGCGTTTAAGAAAGAATTTGACAACTTCTCTTCTATTGGGAATGAAAACTTGGATGATATCATAGATCACTTCTATCATTGGATGAGTGAACTTCACACTCATGGTGTTACAACGTCTAAAGAAGAAAAAGTAGCAAGTTTGGCTGATGGGCTACCAGAGAAGTGGGATTCATTCACTTCCACTCTAAGATATAACTCAGTGCTGGAGACTTTGGATATCAATGATCTCATCCTGAAACTGAGAGAAGAAGAGGTGAGACACAAGTACAAGACAAAGAAAGCAGCATACACTCAGGATCCATCTCTCTACAACGTTACTCCTACTCCAACTGCTAAATCCTCCAGTGCCCCTCTGCAGACTGCCTTTGTGTCTAATGCATCATCTCCAATTGGTCAAAGCTCATCGTCTGGTGGTGAGTCACATGTTTCATCAGGGGTTCAACAAAGTCCTACAGTTGCTCAATCGACGAAGTTAGTGACAGAAAATCTGGGCAAAGTAACTGTGGAAGTGGCTAAGGAGCATATGGACCTACTTGCTGCTGTGGTTCATTCTTATGATGGTTTGGTTGCAGGAAAGATTGGGAACTGCCACTTGGCTGATGAAGACTATGAGCAGGTGGATGAAAATGAACTGGAAAGAATGGACATAATGTGGGCTCTCGCAAGTGCTGTGCGACGAGCAAAGAAGTTTGCAAAGAAGACGGGACAGAATCTGGTGGCTACCAAAGATACTACTTTTGGTTTCGACAAGTCTAAAGTCACCTGTTTCAACTATGGTGAAAAGGCCATTTCAAGCAGGAATGTATCAAACCGAAGAAAACTGGCAATGGAAACCCGTTCTCGTCTTTCAACAAACAGGATAAAGAGAAAAAGACAGCTTCAACAAGCAGTGATTCAAAGGCAATGGTTGCTCAAGGTGAGAAGGACAGGACTGGTCCTTCTGATTCTTAACTGATGGCGAAGCCAACATTGCATCTGTTGAAGATCTGAATGAAGACTCAGCGAGTGAGGGGAGAACTCACTTGAGCTTGACACTGCTGATGTGGATGAGACCTTAGCTGCTATTAATCAGCCTGTTGAAAATGAACTGAATGCTGAATCTGAAGCACAACCTGAACATCAAAATGCTTTCATGGCTGGAACGTCTACATCTGCACAGGTAGAATCAAAGGATGCTTGTGTTGAATGTGATAAATTTAGGGAAAGCATTGATCTAAAATTTGCTAGGTTATTAGATAATAATGATAACTTAGTAAATGACTTATAATTGTGCACTGAGGCAAACAGAGTGTTAAAACAAAACGAGAGCAGTTATAAGGAGAAAATTGAAGCGTTAAAGAAACAACTAAAAGAAACTGAGGTTTTCGCGTTTAACCAAGAAAATGATATAAAGTTTTATTTAAAGACAATTAAGGAAACTAAAAAGAACAGAGCTGTTTTGCAAGTTGAAAATGAGTCTTTAAAGCAAAAACTTCACAGTCTAGCTAGTTCTTCTCACATTTTGAAAAACTTGGTTAAGGAATGCAACAACGGGGAAGGGTTAGGTTATAAGGTTTTGCCTCCACCACATGAGATCCTGTTGAACACCAAACAACATCCTATTAATAATAATCCAATTAAGGACCATGTGGTGACTACTCTTCTGGTCAGCGATCCGGACACAGTAGTTAAACCTGCTCCTCCGGCTGCTGATCAGACAACATCAGTATTAGGCACAACTGGTAAAACCATCATTGACAACCGGGTGGAAGAGAATGTTCAAGCATCTCTTGGGTTGGGCCCAAAATTTTCTACCACACAACCTAAGATTTCAAAAACCACTCAAACTAAACCGGTTAAGCAAGATAATAATCATCTTTAAAGACAAAACCCCCATAACGTTAAACAAGTAAAATTTGTCAAGGAAGGTGAAAATCAAAGGAGTGAGACCAAAAAGTCAGTACCTGAAGTTTACTCCCCACCCCACAAGAGATCTCCTAGTCCAGTTGAAAGGAGATCATGCTATACTTGTGGTCAACGAGGTCACATTCTTCAAACTGTCCTCGCTATCAGACACCCAAAATTAAATTTGAACTAGAAAATGAAGTTAAACAGTTTCCAAAATAGAGATCTAAGACTCCGCTTAGGTCTAAGAGTCTTGTTAGGTCTAAGACACTTGCTAGGTCTTACACCTCCCCAACACCACAGACAACACAGACAAACCACTGGCAAGTCTGTGATGCCTGAGGTGAAACCTGTCTTTGAAACTAAACCTAAGGTTCAAACTGTAATCAATCATCGGTTTACCATAAACAATCCTTTCACAAGGATGGTTTGTGGAAAGCCAAAACATCTGAAGTGTCTAAAAGCAGTGATAAGTTGATGATTGAGGTCCCACCTACTGATAAAGGACAGTGGGTCGAGTTCGTGATGTGTGATGCCTCTGGGAAACCCAAGCCAGTCAAGGCTTGGGTCCCCCTCCTTAACTAATTATTTTCTATTATATGCAGGTTGTTCGCTATAGTGCTTCTACCAACACATGGGTAGTTGATAGCGGAGCATCCAGGCACATGACAGGAAATAAGTCTCTCCTTTACATTGTCAAACAAATTAAAGGGGGACACGTTTCTTTTGCTGGAAACAAAGGAGGATACATTACCGCACAAGGAGAAGTAGGTAATGCAAAGGTAAGGTTTGATAAAGTTAATTTCGTTCAACAATTGGAAAACAATCTACTTTCAGTGTCTCAGATATGTGACAAGGGCTTCAAAGTTATGTTCAACAATCGGAAGTGTTACATACTGAAGAAAGAGATGGAAATTCCAAAGGAGCAGGTATTAATGTCAGCATCTAGGTATAATGACCTGTATGTTCTAGATATGTCTAGTGCTTTTACTAGTGTGTCTACTGTTTAATGCTTTTTATCTAAAGCTACAGAGAAGGATTCCATCTCATGGCACAGAAGAATGGGACACATTAATCATAGGAAGATGAATCATCTGATTCATAACAACTTAGTTGATGGAGTTCCTGTTAAGAACTTCAAACTTCCTGATTTTTGTGTTTCATGCAAGAAGGGAAAGCAGACCAGGAAATCTCACAAGACCAAGCACGTCAATTCTATCGAGATGCCCCTGGAGATATTGCATATGGATCTATTCGGTCCTGTCAGCACGAAGAGCATCACCGGAGACTGGTACTGCTTTGTAGTCACAGATGACTACTCACATTCTCCTAGGTGATGTTTCTGAAAGCAAAGTCAGAAACCTTTGAGTCATTCAAGGTGCTCGTTACTACACTAGAATCTCTCTACAAGCTGAAGGTTTAGAAGATTCGTTCAGACAATGGAACAGAGTTCAAGAATCAGTGGATGGATTCTTTCTGCAAAGAAAAAGGAATTGTTCATCAGTTCACCTTTGCATACACACCACAGATGAATGGAGTTGCTGAGCAGAAGAATAGGAGCTTGATCGAAACTGCTAGGACTATGTTGGCAGATTCAAAGCTGCGAGTGCAGTTCTAGAACAAAGCTATTACCAACGCATGCTACACACTTAATCGTGTATCAGTTGTCAAAAGGCATGGGAAGACTTGCTATGAGTTGCTTCAGAAACGTAAACCTAACCTGGAGTATCTGGAACCATTCGGAGCTCCATGTACGTAACTGAAGAAAACTCCGGAGGGCAAGATCAGTGAAAAGGCAGATCAGGGGATCTTTCTAGGATACAACATACCAGATAAACGAGTTTACAACAACTCAACTGGTCAGGTCGAAGTATGGTGCAATGTCGACGTTCAATGATTCACCATCTCCCCTGCTGGAAAAGGACCTTCGTCGTTCTTCGACTATGATCGCTTTTTCAAATCATTCAACCTTCCTCAGATAGGTTCAGATGAAGAGATTTTTACTCAGATGATGCACGATGTTCTAAACACACCAAATCTGGATACTAGCAATACAACACCTACGAGTGGTTCATCGGGATCTTCACCAGCTGATCAGGACGAGAGTGATGACTCATCAGATGATGAAGAAGCAGCTGAGACAGGCATTGAGCATAATTTTCATCAAGAGGAAAGTTCATCAGCTGCTGAACAGGCATCAGGAAATACGGATACTGAACCTCCTGTCACAAATCTAGATACTGAAGTTGTCATCCCTACAACACCTGTGACTAGGATCAGTACGAATCATCTGCAGGAGGCTATTATTGGCGATTTACACTCCAATATGCAGACGAGAAATCAGTTGTACTCAGCTGATTACGCTGCAATTATGGAAAAGGGGTACGTGACTGATAGAGCATTCAAATGCTTTGTATCTCAAGTCGAACCCAAACACTTAAGCAATGCCCTGAAGGATAAGGCCTGGGTCAATGCTATGCAAGAGGAGCTGCTACAGTTCAAGAAGCTTGGAGTGGAACACTTGTTGACCGGCCGAGAGGAGTGAAAGTGATAGGCACCAAATGGGTGATACGCTGCAAGCAGGATGACCAAGGTGTCATTATCAGAAACAAGGAATGGTTGGTTGTTCAAGGCTTCAGACAAGTCGAAGGAGTCGACAATAATGAAGTCTTTGCACCAGTTTCAATAATGGAAGCATTCTGCATCTTTCTACCCTACGCATCTTACATGAAGATCAAAGTCTATCAACTAGATGTAAAGAGTGCGTTCCTTCATGGGGAAATCCGTGAAGAGGTCTATGTCAATCAATCTGAGGGATTTGAAGATTCTTACCATCGGGACAGAGTCTACAAGTTGGACAAGGCTCTGTATGGGCTACATCAGGCTCCACGAGCTTGGTATGAAAAGCTCTCCACCCACCTGCTGAAACACGGGTTTCGCAGGGGTGTGATTGACTGCACGTTGTTTATCAAGGAAAGAGATGGAGATTTACTGATGGTGCAAATTTATGTGGATGACATTATCTTCGGTTCGCGAAACGAAGATCTATGTAAAGAATTCAAATCTGTGATGAAGGCAGAATTTGAAATGAGCGCCATGGGAGAAATGAAGTTCTTCCTGGGATTACAGGTGGATCAGACACCTACTGGTATATTTCTACATCAGACTAAGTATGTCGGAGACATTCTTAGTCTCTTTGATATGTAAAATGTCACCGCTGCCGGTACCCCAGTCGACACAAATCATGATGTGGCTCCTGATGAGAATGGGGATTTGGTAGATGCCACTATGTATCGTGGGATGATCAGATCTCTCATGTATCTCACTGCATCTCGTCCAGATATCATGTATGCCACATGTCTGTGCTCTAGATATCAAGCGAAACCAAAAGTAAATCATCTGATCGGGGTGAAAAGGATCTTTCGTTATCTGAAGGGTACACCAACACTGGGGTTGTGGTATCCTCATGACGATGACTTCGAGCTAACGGCGTATAGTGATTCAGACTATGGCGGATGCAAGATGAATTTCAAGTCTACATCAGCAGGGTGTCAGTTTTTTGTAAGGCATTTAGTCACATGGCAATGCAAGAAGCAGACCTCGGTTGCCTTATCAACCTGTGAAGCTGAATACGTTGCTGGTGCAAGCTGCTGCTCTCAGATTATCCGGATCCAACAGCAAATGCGGGACTACAGTTTGCAATTCTCTAACACCCCTATATATGTTGATAACTCTGCTGCCATAGCTGTAACTAAAAATCCAGTTCAACACCCTAAAACTAAACACATCGGCATAAAGTATCACTTCATACGTGACTGCTATGAAAAACAATTAATCGATGTGGTTAAGATAAACATGGATTTCAACGCGTTGACCTTTACACTAAAACGTTTGATAAACCCCAATTTTTCTATCTGTTAGAGGTAAATGGCGTGAAAAAGAAAAGTGACATTATCTCGGAAGAAACAGATGCTTAGTCCGACACTAGTTCAGTTTTTTATTTTATTTTATTCTTTTAATTTCCTTGTCTTATAAAAATCCAAAAACACAAAAAGATTTTCTGCTTTAGAATTTAGGGGGAGATTAGTTTACTTTCAGTATTTATTTACTTAAAAAAGAGGGGGAAGGGCAGATAAGCTAAAAGGCAAAAACAACAAAGATAAGACTGTGATTCTACACAAATGGAAAGTGATAGTACACAGGCGTCTAGTTACTTGGAACACCAAAAAGATTTTAAATTTTTGCAATTTTAGTCTAATTAAATCACAGAAAATCATTAATCAGAGAATTCTAAGTCTAACAGAAGGGAAAATGATAGTACGCTTGGGTGTTACTGTAATTACACGGAGAAAGTTGATCTAGGAAGGTGCTAGTTCACTATACGATGTGTCGGTAGATTCAACACGATAGACCAGTAGACACCATTGGTGAACACAATTTAAACTAATCTGTTCAACAGACTGTGGGTTCCCATCTTATCACTGACTAACACAATCAGTTATTTCCAATAAGGGATGACGAGCAAATTAACGCAACTAAAAGTGTGCGGATGACCATAAAAAGAGCGAAGCACGAAAAATTGAAATTATGCGCAATAAAGCTGGTAACATATGTTATGGTGCGTTATGTGCAAAAGAAAATAAGAAATGCTCTAACGCGGAGATAGGTTGTGTGCCTCTCTGCTGTGCGACGGCACTGAACTGAGGATAAGCATAACCTAGATATTCTAGAATTCACTGTTGTTTGCTGCCTCTCTGCTGTGCGGTGGCTCTGACCTGAGGCTTGGCTTCTCTTTGAAAATTCTAAGAAGTCTCTTCTTGTCTAAATACCCGTAGACCGCTAAAAAGTCTCATGAGGAATGTCGATTACCATATGAGTGTGGGATCCACAAAGGTTGGTTGAAATAATATAATCTAATACATCACCAATATGTGTCAAAGGTCTGTGTATGGATTTAAGTGGACAAGTATACTGACAATCGTCGTGGATGCACCACCTGATGTTGATAATCAACATGTGTTACGTATCAGATCAAGCATGATTCCCAGTTAGAAATTAGAAGTCTCAGATGAATGAGATACTGTGATATGTAAATATGCTAGTTTCCATTTCAATAAATGTAGAAAAGGTTCCAAGTAATTGAGTTTATGACTGTCTGATTCCATAAGAATCTGTCCCGGAAATGATGTTATTGCTAATAGGCGTGTCTACCCAACCTTAAGAAAATCACAAAAACATGTTTATATAGTTACTTAGTTTAGTCTTTTAATTTATTTGTAAAGTGTGTCAGTGTCGGACTATGCTACTCATTGCAGATAATGTCAAAATTATGAACTTAACGTTAATCTAAAATCAATTGTTTCTGAAAAAGTAAAAGGATCATGTCTGAGATGATCAGGTGGATAAATGGATTATGTCTAAGATGATCAGGTGGATAAATGGATTATGTCTGAGATGATCAGGTGGATAAATGGATCATGTCTGAGATGATCAGGTGGATAAATGGATTATGTCTGAGATGATCAGGTGGATAAATGGATCATATCTGAGATGATCAGGTGGATAAATGGATTATGTCTGAGATGATCAGGTGGATAATGGATCACATCTGAGGTGATCAAATATTGTTTAAATCTTAAAATGGTCATGTCTGAGATAATCAAATGATCAAAATGTTTTATCTATTATTACAAGTGTATAAGTGTTCATGGGTCAAAAGGGCAAAATTTCATACGAATGACCTATTCGCACGACTGGACTATGAGTATGAACCAGTCGTACGAATGGACCATACGAATGAGCCCAATCGCATGATTGGAGGTAACCGACTGTGAACAATCGCACGAATGAACCTCAATCGTACGACTAGTGATGGCCGAATGGACGAGTCGTACGACTGAAGCTCAGTCGCACGACTCAATCGTGCGACTATACTCAGTTGCACGACTGGAGTGTACCCTAGTATAAATAGAGGGTGAATCGTCCTCAATTGCTCCATCCACTTAAATCGCCCCCAAATCGTACGACACAACCCCACTCTGCCAAAATTCCATTTGATCAATTTCGACCTTTGTTATTTCTCTCTGACGTTGGTATTGATTATACAGGTACTACACGATGTGGTGTATCACTGAAATCCGTTCCTACAAGTCAAATTAATCTAAAATGTGACCTAACAGTAACCGGACTAAAAAGTGACAAATAAACCACTAAAACTAAGCTCATTGATCAAATTAAAGTTAATAGGTGTTTATTCGGACATATGCGAACCTAATGAGCTATTCCTCAACGTTTAATATCATGAATCACTCAAAAATCAAATTTGAATGGACAAACCGTCAGTCATGCGACTGGACACACTGATGAACTCCAATCGCACGACTGAGCAGGATGACTAGACTCATTCGCACGACTGAGATAGACGAATGGTTCAATCGCACGACTGAACCATGCGTCTAAGCTCAATCACACGACTGAGGTAAATGCATGAGCAATCGCACGACTAAGTCAATCGCTTGACTCAGTCGCACGAATAAGCTCAATCGCATGACTAGAGCTCTGTAACACTTGCGAATTTTTTCATATTTATTTGTCAATAAATAATCATAGTTATGTTGCAAGCGTGACTTCATGACTAAGTTTTTAGATAAATACTTAATGGCTAAGCCTTCAAAGCAACTTAATAGTTAAGTTATTGATAAAACTTAACAATTAAGTATTGAATAAAACTTAGTGTCTAAGTTTAGATAAAGAATAGAATAAACTTAACGGCTAAGTTTTGGATAAAGCTTAATAGCTAAGTCTTGAATAAAATATAAAACTTAATAGCTAAGTTTGAATAAAATATAAAACATAATAGCTAAGTTTTGAATATAATATAAAACTTAATGGTTAAGGTTTTAATAAATATAAAACTTAATAAGTAAGAAATACTTAATGAGTAGAAATATCCATATATAAATAGATGCTTCTAGCTTCATTTCATTTCATAACCTTTGATCGACTTCCCTATTTTCACACACGAAACTCTCTACTACCTTTTAAACACCACAAAGATAACCTGAGATTAGGAATGACAGGATCTCAGCCTCTCGTGTTGATCAATTAGATTATGTTTGCAGCGGATTTAGCACATTAATTAGCAATTAAAGCAAGAACATAAAAGATATTGCAATTAAAGCATTAACATAGAGAGAGAAGAGTTCTGCGAAACAATAAATGTTCTATTGGTCGCACGTTTCGGCAATTAAAACAGTATGGTTACCCATCCTTTTATAGGCGGCAAAAGGATGGGCGTGATGTCCTTTTTCTGACATCACTGAATATTCAAATTACAACTGACAAAACATAAAACTACTGAAGATGTCAACAACTGACATCTTCTTACAAAAGTTCCTAAGTGCTGACAAGAGTAAACTACTGAAATCCTACAACGACTGAAGAACAAACTCTTCAGTCGTTTATAACAACTGATACTATAACAACTGAAGAACATGCTCTTCAGTTGTTGTACAACTACTGAAAGTAAATAAACTACTGAAAAGGAAAAACCATCACAACAACTGAAGAAGACTTCTTCAGCTGTTGTGACAAACTCTGAAACTTCAGCACTTGGTCTTCAGACTTTGGTCTTCAGATGTTTCATCAGCTGATGACTTCAGTAGTTGTCATCAGCTGATGTCTTCAGTCGTTGTCTTCAGACTTTGTGCATCAGCAGTTGTTCATCAGTTCTTCAGTTCTTCAGACTTTGATCTTCAGCACTTGTCTTCAGTACTTGAAGTCTTCAGTACTTGTGATTATCAGTACTTTAGACTTTAGTACTTGTCTTCAGTACTTTGGGATCTTCAGCTGTTGTACTTTAGTTCTTTGAACTTCAGCTGTTTATTCTTCAGACTTTGTCAGAACAGCTGATGGGAGTCTTCAGCAGTTGTTGCAGTGGCATGTGGGACTTAGAGGTTTTCCTGATCTTGGCTCATTGGTTCTTTTGGTCCAACAAACTCCCCCTGAACCAATGCAGCCAAAACCTCTAATTATTGGATGTCCCACTTATTGATGGCATAAAGATTGGTCTATTTCCTCCTAGATCAGATTAGGAGTTGACCCAGATTAGCACTGGCCGGAGAGGTAGTCTCAAGTGTTTGTTTGGCTAAGTATCGATGGGAGCTCTGTCTTGGGGAATTGGACACAGAGTTGTTACCCCATCCATGAGATCTACCTCCCATGTACAAGTCGGTAGGATTCTCGGGTGTAGGCCTGAAGAAAGATCAATTGTTCTTCTTTGGACAGTTCTTCAGGCATACCATCAAATAATCCCTCCCGACCGTACAGCTCTGAGATGAACTTGACCTGTTTACCATTATTGAGCTCAATTGTTGTGATTTGCCTATAAGCAAACTCATCAGGATGTTTACCCTCCAACAACAGGTTGAGCTCATTTCCCTGGAAATTCTGAAGCTTCTTATAGACCAGACCCTTCCTAACCACCCTATTATCTAGCATTGAAAAGGGTGATTGGCCGGCTCTATAAGCTTTCTCGAATTCCTCTACTATTTCCCAGGGTGGTATTACAAGAGCCACAGAGATCTCTTCATCTACAATTCTCTTTAATTGGCTCTTGTACCTCACAGGCATGTCCTTCTTGACTATCCTGTGAGCCACCCTTGGGTCAGGCCAAGTTCTCACCTTATCCTTTTCATATTGAAAAGTTTGTTTCAAGGTGAATAATCTCCGAGCCTCTTTCTGCATGTTTATTATAGAGGTCGAAGCAGCATAACATTTGTCAATGCTTTTCAGCATTTCCTCATCATGTTTCTTTGCTGCTCCTCCTCTTCTAACTTAACCCTCACAGTGTCCTGCTGTGAGGTGGGAGTGATGGTTTGTGGTTTAGCTTTGGGTAGAGGTATAACTGCTGAAAGTGGCAGACTATCCTCCTCATCCTCCTCATCTTCTTCTTCTTGCAGCCTCAGCACCCTTCTCTTCTTCTCAAGGGTGGATCATTGGCTGCGGGTTTTGGTGGTAAAGGAGTTGGTTTTGTGGGTTGTGGTTGGGTTGTTGGTGTGGAGTGTTGGCAGGCACTGCTAGCAGCCTAGAGATAAGGGCTGGTTTGGTTAGCTTGACTAGCAGTGTCCTGTTCCCAGCACCGGCTTCAGATAGGGCCTCTGCGACCAGTCCCTTTGTAAAATCACCAGCTGAACAAATCTTGGTGGTTATTGCCAAGAGTTTGTCCCTGGTCCATGCCTTAACATCAAGGACTGGTCTGCCCAGATACTTCGAAGTGAACCTACTCATAGCCTCAAGTTTTTGTCTTTCTTCTTGGCTATGAGTAGTCCATCGGTATTCAATCTCTTTCCTCTCCATGTTCCTGATCTCTTGATCTAGCAAAGCAGTGTCCTTGTCAAAGCCTTGCCTGAACAGCTGTTCAATGACTTTGTTCATTGAACGGTTATGTTCAGCATCAGCCTCCTTGACAAGGGCTGCTAGATCAGGATCAGCCACCTTCTTTCCCTCTCCCTTATTCTTATCAGTGAAACTGAAATCCTTTTGGATTTCAGCCACTCCTATCTGCTCTACCTCCCTCACTTTCCTCTTCCCCTTCTCCCTCACCCTACTGGTCTCCTCAGCCAACTCCCTCTCTACCACCACCTCTTTCTCTGCCTCTTTCTCCTCCTCACCCCTCTTCCTCTTGTCTTGCACTGATGTCTCCCCTTTTTGGGTGCATTGGTTGGGGTTTGACTATCAGCAAGAGCCTTAGTGATGGCAACCTCCACCATGGGTTGGATATATGTGGGAAGCCTCTCATCAAGGGTTTGAATAACTATATCTTTAAGCATGGGTGTGATGAGAGGTAGGGATTTCTGGAGGATAGCATCCAGCTGCTCAGGGGGGTTCTGTCCCTGAGAGCTAGTGCCAGAAGCAGGGGCTGGTGGCTGAGTTTGTGGAAGTGGCTCAGTGTATGTGAGACCTTCAGGTGAAGGTGCCATCTGTGGGGTAGTGGTGGCAGATGGACTTCTATCCTGAGTCATCTGAGCAAGCAGCTCTTTGAGTCTGCTTATCTCATCCTCAAGGATAGTGTTTTGAGCAACTACATCAAAGAAGAAGCTCAGGTCATCATCAGCATAAGCTGAATCACCTGACCTCCTGACATTGTCAGGATGAACATGTCCTGAGTGTGGCTCAGTAAAGACATGTGCCCCTTGTTCTTGGTACTGGGGACTTCTGGCCTCCGGATTGGATCCATCATCGGCCATTGCCTCTGGTGAGGTCTTAGAGATGTTACCAGCTTCACCCTGCTCAGATGTTGATGCAGGGGAAGTGGCAGCCTCACCAGATTGTTCTCTCTCCTTAGCCACACTGGGAGAGTGAACTGATTCTCTGTGCTGTGGGCTCTGATCAGCACTTTTGCCCACCCTCTCTTCGGTTGGAGTCTCCCCAGTGGTAATAGGTTTCTGGGGAGAGGGTGGAGTGCTCAGATCAGTCAGCACTCTGGCTATTACCAGTGTTGGGCTTAGTGGGGCAGTCTCCTCAGTATGTGGGCTAGAAGCAGTATGCACATGGGGAGGACTGTGCTCTTCAATGGCAGCCTCCTCAAGTGAGGAAGACCCCAGTAATGTGGTTGCCCCAAAATTGGTTACATCAGGCTCCTGTTGAGAGGAAGCCTGTGCGGTTGTGGTGGGTGGAGTCGTGGTACCTGCTGGGAGAATCGAGCCAGCAGGCACATCCTGCCTTTGTGTGGCAGGGGCATCCTCAGGGGACTCATCTCCCTGAGTAGCCTTTGTGGGCTTCTTTTTGGCTTTTGGCTTGGTGGGGACTCTGGATTTGGAGGTGGAGGCTGTGGGTTCCAGCTGCGTGGGTTTTCGCAGCCGGCCAGCCTGTTTCAGTGTTTGGTCGGAGTTGTGCCTGGAGTATACCTCGGCTTGAACAGCCATGGCAGGGACCCCAGTGCCAACTAGTCCCTCAGCCTGAAGCTGGTATTCGATCATGGCCATTATGAACCGTGGATATAAGTTCCAACGGTTAGGAAAAGGTTTTGTGGCCATGTCCTTGAGTTCCAAAAATAAAATTTCAGAAAAATTTAAAGGTTGTTTCTCAAGGATAGAATACAATACCTGCTGCCACCTTGTGGACATCTGGTCCCACGAAGAGGTCTTGGGAGCCAGACATACATTCACCATGTGAAAATCAGTCGTTGGGGGTCAGGAAGGTGTTTCTTCAACAAGGTGGAGGCGGAGAGGTTACCCTGATAGTCATGAGATGTGAAGGAGAGATCAAGGGTACCTTTGGGATAGGAGGTTGGGTGAGTGGCATCATCCAGCTCTAGGGTTTGGCGTAGAGTAGCTGGAGTGATAACCACCGGTTTGCCGTTGACGGAGGACGGAGAGAGACCTCGACATTCTGCTCTCCGGTTTGAACGGTTACATTGGTCCAAAACTCCGTCAAGGAGTCGGTGTATAAGGTGGGGTTCAAAAGAAAAGCCTTTTTGTAAGGTGAGTCGTGCATGAGATCGATGGCTTGATGAATTTGGGCCATAATGGCGACTTGGTGAGATGGGCGACACAGTTGTGTCGAGTTTCAGTTGCATGTTCGCCATTAATGGTGTATGGGAATTTCAGAGGTTTGTAAGGATTAGGTCAAGTGAGGAGTAAATGCTCTGAACATGGGGTATTTATAGGGTAGGGCAAAGGTTGAAATAAAACTACTGAAGGTTTTGGTGTTAGTCATCAGTTGTTGTAACAACTGATGACGTGGTTTTAACCTTCAGTGGTTGTAACATCTGAGAACTTGGTATTAGTCTTCAGTAGTAGAAACTACTGAGACTTTGGTTTTGTCCTTCAGATGTTGTGAACGACTGAAGAGTTACTGTCAGTCTTCAGTAGTTATGAACTACTGATGACCTAGTATTCTTCAGACGTTGGAACAACTGAAGACTTGGTGTTAGCCTTCAGTAGTTGTAAACTACTGAGATCAGTAGTTGTGAACTACTGAAGACATGGTTTTGCTTCAGCTGTTGTAAACAACTGAGGACTTGGTTTTTAGTCTTCAGTAGTTGTGAACTACTGATGTCAGTAGTTATGAACTACTGAAGACATGCTCTCGTCCTTCAGTTGTTTGTGTATGAAACATCAGCTGTTGTTTTCAACTGATGAGAAATGACTCATCAGCTGTTTCCATCAATTCAGTTGTTTCATACTAGCCTCCACACTTACTCATCAGCTCTTTGACTGATTTTCAGATGTTTCATTGACCCTTCAGCTTTGTGAATATTTATGCCTTCAGCTCTTGTGATCAGATGTTCACAAGTGCTGATGAAATATTCTTCAGAGCTGGTGAACAAATTTTGTCTTCAGTATTTGTGTAAGATTACGCATCAGTACTTGTGAGAAAAATTTGTTCTTCAGTACTTATTTATTGAAAATCATACATCAGTAGTTGTAATCCACTTCACTACATCAGTTGTTTTTCAATAAATAATGTACATCAGTACTTTGAGTCAGTTTAGTCTTCAGTAGTTATGAAATAGCTGAAGACTAAATTACTCATCAGTACTTATATTTGACCTTTGCTCTTCAGTAGTTGTGAACTAAGAGTACCAGCATAGGTCAAATCATTCAAGCTGCAGCATACCAAGCCTTAGTACCAAATTTTGGAATGTGGCACTATCTAAAGGCTTAGTAAAAATGTCTGCAAGCTCATCAGCACTAGGCACAAACTTAGGATCAATCAGACCTTTCTCATAGCAATCCCTGATAAAATGATGTCTGATCTCAATATGCTTGGTCCTAGAGTGCTGGACTGGATTCTTAACAATACAAAGAGCTGAAGCACTATCCATTAATAATGGAGTCTTAGTCTCAGTAATGCCATAATCCAGAAGTTGGTTCTGAAGCCAGAGTATTTGAGAGGTACAACTTGCAGCAGCAATATACTCAGCTTCAGCAGTGGATGTAGCAATTGATGTTTGTTTCTTACTCTGCCAAGAAACTAAACAATTGCCTAGGAATTGGCAACCACCAGAAGTGGACTTTCTGGTGACTTTGCATCCTGCATAGTCACTATCAGAGAAAGCAACTAATTTGCATGAATGCCCAGCTGAATACCAAAGTCCTAGTGATTGGGTACCTTGCAGATATCTAAAGATCCTTTTGACTGCAATCAAATGGGATTCTTTAGGTGCAGCCTGAAATCTAGCACAAGCACATGTTGAAAACATGATGTCTGGTCTAGAAGCTGTAAGGTCCATCAAGGACCCAATCATACATCTGTAAAGGGTTTCATCAACCGCTTTACCTTTCTGATCTACATCTAGTTGTGTAATGCTGCTCATGGGAGTAGAACAGGGCTTACAGGATTGTAAATCAAACTTATTCAGCAACTCTTTGGTATACTTGGACTGATGGATGAAGATTCCATCATCCAGTTGTTTGATTTGCAAGCCCAGAAAGTACTGTAATTCTCCCATGGCACTCATTTCAAATCTCAGCTTCATAAGCTTTGTAAATTCATCACACAACTTTGGATCAGAAGATGCAAAGATGATATCATCAACATAAATCTGAACAAGGAGCTTATGTTGTCCCACAGTCTTGATGAATAAGGTTTTATCAATGGTGCCTCTAGTGAACTTGTTCTCTAGAAGAAAGGTTGAGAGTGTCTCATACCAGGCTCTAGGTGCTTGCTTCAGCCCATAAAGAGCCTTATCAAGCTTGTACACCCAATCAGGATGTTTATTGTCCTCAAAGCCGGGTGGTTGACACACATAAACCTCTTCTTTGATTTTTCCATATAGGAAGGCACTTTTGACATCCATTTGATAAACCTTGAGACTGTGAAAGGCAGCATAAGCTAAGAACAGTCTAATTGCTTCTAGTCTGGCCACAGGTGCAAAGGTCTCATCATAATCGATTCCTTCCTCCTGTGCAAACCCTTGAACAACCAGTCTGGCCTTGTTCTTGACAATTTGGCCCTTCTCATCTGTTTTGTTCCTGAATACCCACTTGGTGCCTATAGCACACTTACCTTTGGGTAATGGAACAAGCTCCCACACTTGCTGTTTCTTGAATTGAAGTAGCTCAAGCTGCATAGCTTCCACCCATCCATTGTCTCTTAAAGCAATATGATAGTTCTTTGGTTCTTGCTGACTGATGAAGAGAGCATAGAAGCAGAAGTTGGACAATTGATTCCTGGTTGAAACTCCAGCATGAATATCACCAATGATTTGTGAAGTGGGGTGATTCTTGAGCTCTTGATAAACTATGATATCTGTGCAAGTGTTTGTAGACCCATCAGCAGCAACAGATGGTGATGGAGATTCCTGAAACCATGTAGAGGATGGCAGCTCAAATGAAGTAGAGCAAGCAGAAATCTCATCAGCATTTGTAGTGGATGGAGCTGCTGAGGCTACAGGAGCATCAGGTTCAGTGGAATTAGGCAGGTTGTCACTGAACTTGAAGAGGTGAGTACTGACTTCATCATCTTCAGTACCACCAGGTGGAGATCTGTTGACAGGCTCAACAGATGGAGGTTGATAAGGAACATATTGCAGTATGTCCAGATCAAACAGCTCCACAGGGTTTTGTGGAATCTTGTCCTTTGGAGATTCATTGAACTTAACATGCAAAGTTTCTTCAACCCCTTTGGTTCTACAGTTGAAGACTCTGTATGCTTTGCAAGTTGATGAATAACCAACAAAGTACCCTGCATCCACCTTACTAGCAAACTTATGGAGTGGGTTGCTAGTGTTGAGAATGAAACAAGGACACCCAAAGGCTCTAAAGAATGAAATAAGAGGGGCCAAATGATGAAGAACTTCATAGGGAGTCTTCATCAACCTCTTATTTACTAAGGCTCTATTCTGTACATAGCAAGCTGTATTGACAGCTTCAGCCCAAAAGGTCAGTGGCAGCCCTGAGTCAGCCAACATTGACCTTGCTGCTTCAATGAGGGTCCTGTTCTTTCTCTCCACCACTCCATTCTGTTCAGGAGTTCTTGGAATGCTAAACTGCCTTCTAATTCCCTTGGACAGGTAGAAGTCATCAAGTGTGTGGTTTCTAAATTCTGTTCCATTGTCACTCCTCACACACTTGACCTGTAGGGAATACTGCTTTTCTACTTGTAACACAAAGTTCAATATTGTCTTTGCTGCTTCATCCTTGGAGTGCAAGAAGAAAGTCCATACAAACCTGGAGTATCATCCACAATTACCAGGCAGTATTTCTTCTTTGCCATGCTCATTACTCTGACAGGTCCAAAGAGATCCATGTGCAGAAGTTGTAAGCAGGCAGTGGACTTTGGTTCTTCTATTGAAGGGAATGAAACTTTGTGTTGTTTTCCTTTCAAGCAAGCAGTGCAGTCATCTTCACACTTGAACTCCTTCAGAGGCAATCCTCTTACTAAACCATGGCTTATAAGCTGATTCATGTTCTTGAAATTAACATGACTCAGCCTTCTATGCCATAGTGTAGATTCTTGAGGAGATGCCTTGGAGAATAGGCACGGATGCCCTTTTAGATCCATCTTTTTGGAAAGATCTAAGGCATACACTCTTCCTGTCCTGTTGGCCTTCAGGAGAGTGTGTTCATCCAATGCCTTGTCAATCAAACTCAGAACTTTGGATGACAGAATCCTACAGTTCTGGCTTGTGAAAAGGGCAACATGGCCTTTGTCACACATTTGACTGACACTCAAGAGGTTGTACTTGAGATTCTCCACATGGTTAACATCATCAAACCTTATTTTCCCGTTGGAAACAAAGCCTTTTCCGACGATGTAACCCTTTGCATCATTGCCAAAAGAAACAAATCCCTTCTTTCCTTGAGAGTAGTCATTAAGAAGGGAGCTGCTTCCAGTCATATGCATGGATCCTCCACTGTCTACATACCAGATGCTTCTATGGCATGTTGAAGAACCCTGCAAACACAACCATGTGTTAGTTAGTCTTGGAGACCCAAACCTGCTTGGCTTTGGGTCTGTTCTCAGCTACAGGTGTAGCACTAACAGGTGTGTTGTGAGTGACAGCTTGAGGTGAAGAAGATGGTACAGAAGAGGAACCCTTTGGCTTGGACTTCCTTTTCTGTGGTTTCAACACAGGAGCATCTAAGTGGTTGACTCTTCCCACTAGCTGCTGAACCATCATCACCAATTGTGTCTGATTCTGTGATAGGGCTTTCAGCTCTTCAGACATATTGGAGTTTGCTGATGATGAGTTCCTATGTTGTACCATCTTTTTCTGAGCAACCTCAGCTGTTGCCTGAGTAATCCCTACCTTCTTGGATTTAACTTTGGCCCTAGGGATTTCAGGCTTGGATGTTGCCAGTACAAACTTGGTTTCAAACTCATTCTTCATTTTATTGATGCTCTCAGTAATTTGCTCCTTCTGTTTGAGTTTGGAACCCCTTTTGTACCAGCAGTCATCAGTAAGATGATTGAACAAGCCACATATCTCACATGGCTTTTTCTTCATCTTATGCTGATCATCAGCTGAAGAGGATTTAACTGCTGAAGACTTGTTCTTCAGCTGTTTGTCATCAGTACTAGCAGTTTTCTTCCTAGTGACTGCTTTCCTGGTATCCTCTCTAGCTGTCTTCAGACCTTTCCTATTGTTAGTTTTCTTCTCTTTAGTGCTAACAGTATTGGAGGTTTGAACTTCAGATGTTGTCACTTGCTCTCCAGTACCTTCAGTACTTCTAGTGACAACTCCTGAGTTGATCAGCCTTTTGGTCATGTGATAGTCTATCTCTGATGATGCTGATTCAGAGGATAGTAAGTCACATGATGAGAAGGATTGGTTATTGCTCTCCCCATCAGATTCAACTTCTGCTCTTGAAATGAAGTCTGTGGGAGGAGCAGTGTGATTATAACCAATGCCAAACTTCACATTGGAAGCTGTTTGCTTGCTAAGAAGCATTTCAAAACCCTTGCAAGATTGCACCCATCGATCACACTCAACTTGGGTGGTCGTAAGAGTTTCCTTGAGGTCCTTGTACTTCTCTAGAAGTACATCTTCCCTAGCTTTACTATCTTTGATTTGGCAGTTGAGCTTGTAAATCTCATCATTTTTATCTTTTAGAACAACCTCAAAATCAGCTTTTCTTTGGAAATAGTGTGCTCAAGCTCAAGATTTTTATCTATTAAAGCTACATTTGCTTCTCTAATAGAAGCAAATGCTGCTATGCATGACTCTGAACAAAGCTTGGCTTTTGCCTTAGTGGATACCTGAGATGAGGCATTAGATGATGACCCTTCAGCAGAATCAAGGGCCATCAGAGCAAGATTTCCAAAAGGTTGGTCACCACCATGTTGACCAGCACCTTGGAGTAGTGGTTCCTGACCAGATAGCTCTTCTGGTAGACTACTCCAGTCAACAGCAGTTGGGGTGAAAAGCTTTGTTGTTGAGGTTGTGTGTGATGATGAGATTGGGAAGAATGAGGCTCTGGAAGAGCATGAGGTGGTTGAGCCGGGGGTGCTTGAGGTTGACCAGGCTGAGGCATGTAGTAACAGGGGTAAGGATAAGGCATATGACCCTGTGGCACAAAATAAGCAGGTGGTGCTTGTGCTTGAGATGGATGGGGAGAACTGTAGGAAGGTTGCCCTTTGTGCTGTGAGCTATTGCTGGGAAAAGTCACAAAGGGTGCAGATGAGTTAGATCCAGATGATCTACACTCTCTTGCAGTGTCCAAGCCTTTGGCACTTGTGACACCTCAACTTGCTCTTGTCAAAACCAACTTTGGTTTTGCCAGAGAGTCCTGGGAATTTCCTACCAGTTCTTTTGTAGAACTTCTGAGAGCGGATATTTATCATTGCCATTTGGTTCAAATATCCATCTCTTCCAGATCATCATCTGGAATGCCCTTCAAATCCTCCATCAGAAAACACAAGTTGTCACCACCTCCTCCTGAACTACTGACACCAACAAAAGCTTGTTCTGAGTTTGTAGAGAATCAATATGCTCATCATAAGAACTTTCTGATGAAGCATATTCTGACTCATGACTTATCAAGGCAGCATTACCTTGGACAAAGTCATCAGCAAGTTTGCCAGAAGATGACAACTTCCTCTTTTGCTCTACCTCTCTCTCAAAAGTGAGTAGTTTCCCATGAAGTTGGGTGAGAGATAGAGTGTCAAGGTCAGCACTAGAGCGTAGGACAATGGTATATGTGTCCCATCTCTCAGGCAATGACCTGAGGAACCTGTTGTTCATCTGGCTTTTGGAGTACTCTTGTTTAACCATCTTCAGCTCAGAGATTAAACAAGAGAACCGCTCAAACTGCTGGGTCAGAGTCTCACCCTTTCTATATGAGAAAGTCTCATATTGTTGGGCAAGGATTTCCCTATTGTTTGCTAAGACCGAATCAGTTCCTCCAAATTGTTCCTTTAGAGCAACCCATAGGTCATGAGCAGACTCATGATGCATGAGCAGACTCATGATGCAACCCATAGGTCATGGGCAAGAAGTACTCTCTACTACCTTTTAAACACCACAAAGATAACCTGAGATTAGGAATGACAGGATCTCAGCCTCTCGTGTTGATCAATTAGATTATGTTTGCAGCGGATTTAGCACATTAATTAGCAATTAAAGCAAGAACATAAAAGATATTGCAATTAAAGCATTAACATAGAGAGAGAAGAGTTCTGCGAAACAATAAATGTTCTATTGGTCGCACGTTTCGGCAATTAAAACAGTATGGTTACCCATCCTTTTATAGGCGGCAAAAGGATGGGCGTGATGTCCTTTTTCTGACATCACTGAATATTCAAATTACAACTGACAAAACATAAAACTACTGAAGATGTCAACAACTGACATCTTCTTACAAAAGTTCCTAAGTGCTGACAAGAGTAAACTACTGAAATCCTACAACGACTGAAGAACAAACTCTTCAGTCGTTTATAACAACTGATACTATAACAACTGAAGAACATGCTCTTCAGTTGTTGTACAACTACTGAAAGTAAATAAACTACTGAAAAGGAAAAACCATCACAACAACTGAAGAAGACTTCTTCAGCTGTTGTGACAAACTCTGAAACTTCAGCACTTGGTCTTCAGACTTTGGTCTTTAGATGTTTCATCAGCTGATGACTTCCGTAGTTGTCATCAGCTGATGTCTTCAGTCGTTGTCTTCAGACTTTGTGCATCAGCAGTTGTTCATCAGTTCTTCAGTTCTTCAGACTTTGATCTTCAGCACTTGTCTTCAGTACTTGAAGTCTTCAGTACTTGTGATTATCAGTACTTTAGACTTTAGTACTTGTCTTCAGTACTTTGGGATCTTCAGCTGTTGTACTTCAGTTCTTTGAACTTCAGCTGTTTATTCTTCAGACTTTGTCAGAACAGCTGATGGGAGTCTTCAGCAGTTGTTGCAGTGGCATGTGGGACTTAGAGGTTTTCCTGATCTTGGCTCATTGGTTCTTTTGGTCCAACAAGGAAGCCGGTGTATATGTTCTAGACAACAAGTATAGGAGTTCTGAATTAATCAAGGTGTTAGAAGCCCGTGACTTAATCCTTAAGTTACTTGGAGGTTCAGAAACAAAAGCTTATCAAGTTTAGAGGCTCTGTTCAACTTGCCAGGTGAATACGTTTAGTGCTTTCAAAACATTCAAATGATTTTATTTTGCAAAATTAGCATTAGTATGTTAACCATGTTAATGCATAGAGGTATTCTGCTAAAACATTTAGACCAGAAGTATATGTATGTTTGATCAAATTATATCCTGGGGATGGGTGAAAATCCCATACTAGGGCTGGTTCAGACTCAGTGCAGATCCGGAGAGTCCCGTAGTAAGACTGCCTGAGCACCAATACCAGTATATATGGAGGGGGACTTCCAGTTGAAATAGACTGCTAAATGTGTGGTTTACCGTTAATTTATGATTAACTGTTTATCGTTATTCATGCCAATATTTTTGTGTCAAATTAAATGTATTCACTAGCTTTTCGCTGATGTATTATTTTCAAACATTTTCAGGTAAACATGATTAAATATGTTTAGTCAGGCGTTAGTATTGGATGGACTATGAATGCTAGGCATGGAAACCCTGTGATGAACATATTAGCAAGAATAGTGCTGGAAGGACTAAAGTTTCCTAGGCATAGACCTTGTGGCAAGTTTTGAATATCTATCAATAGATAGAAAACTTTGTAAACATTGCGTTAAACAATGTTATGTAAAATTATGGGTATTTAATTCCCAAGGAATATATGAAAGTTTGTTTTTTATAAATCATCAGAGTATTTTATTTTAGGAAATAAATTGTAAATTGTTTTCTGCTGCGTAAACGTCTTTCAAGACAAACAATAAAAAGTGAACAATGACGCGTACCAATCGGTCACACTCCCGGGGTGCCCTGAGACCGGGTGTGACAGGTTGGTATCAGAGCCACAGGTTTTAGCAAATTAGATACTTGCCTTAGTATCTAGGCTTTAACCAATATTAGAAATATTTCCTACTAAGAAAAAGTAGCTAGATGCCTTGTTATAATGATATGCAGGATATCAGAAAAAGTATTATACTGACATAATTAACGAACCTTATTTCTCGTAAACGATAGGAATACCTATCGAAGTATCCAATAATTCTATTTACGAAAATTCCGAATCTTAGAATTAAGATACTCCCTCTTATTCTCGTTGTAGAATGTCAAACAACAATGATAGTAGACCCGCGGTGTATACCAGAGGGAACCGTAAGATAGTTAACGAAGATGAAGGTCGTGCGACCCAGAAAGCTGAGATACAAAGGATGATCGCCAAGGGAATTAAAGACGCGATTCCTACCATAATCGCGGCATTAAAAGAAAAAGAACCTCCTAGTCAAACTAACGAAGTTTCAAGATCTAGAAAGAAAGATGATGATCGTCATAGCTCGAGTGGTGAAAATTTCAAAGATGAAATGCCTAAGAAAAGGAAGAAACAGGATGGATGTTCATATCGAACATTTCAAGCGTGTAAACCTACCGAGTTTTCAGGCAACGAAGGTGCAATTGCAGCCATCCGGTGGCTAGAAAAGATCGAAGCAGTCTTAGCCATTAGCAAGTGTGCTAATGAGGATATGGTTCTGTTTGCCTCACATTCTTTCAATGATGAGGCATTGGAATGGTGGAACTCTATTATTCAGTCAAAGGGACGAGATAAGACTTATGCAATGACTTGGGATGAATTTCGTGCATTGGTAACTCGAAAGTTCTGCCCAATGAACGAAAAGGAGAAAATCACTAATGAATTTTTGAATCTCCGAATGGTTGGTTCAGATAACAAGGGGTATAATACCAAATTCTTTGCATATGCCCGACTCGTGCCACATCTTGTGACACCCGAATGCAACATGATCAGTTGCTATATTTGGGGACTGGTCAATGAAATTCGTGATATGGTGAAGGCCGTCATGCCACAGACAATAGAGTCTGCGGTAGAGTTAGCTGGACTTTTGACAGATGGAATGGTTAGAACCCAGGAAGAGAATAAGAAGAAAGTGGTGGTCCATAAACCAAATATAGAGGCAAACAAACTTGAAAATGGGCAAGGAAAGAAAGAAGATTCATACTCTCTCCCCAGATGCAAAACGTGCAGGAAGAGACACATGGGAAGACGCAGATCCACTCTATTCTGTAACTATTGCAAGACTTCAGGACATCCTTCTGAGGCTTGCTACAGGAAAAGGGTGATAACTTGTTTTAACTACAATGAACAAGGGCACTATAAGTCTGAATGCCCAAGGCTTAGTAAAGAAGGTGGTGCTGGAGGATCTGGAACCAAGACAGATCCTGGTGTGAAGAAGACAGCACGAGCATTTGTGATGAATACTCGTGAGGCTGCTGACTTGCCGGACGTCATTACCGGTACACATCTTATCAATAATGTCTATGCTAGAATTTTATTTGATTCTGGTGCAAACCAAAGCTTCATAGACTATAAGTTCTGTAGTTTGTTAAATGAACCTCTAGTAAGGTTAGACAAATCCTATGAAGTTGAAACCGCGAACGGATATCTAGTTAAAATCTCAGAATCCTTAGATAATGGTAGGATTACTCTTTCTAATCGTGTCATCCCTGTGAAACTTTTGCCTATGACATTAGCTGGATTTGACGTGGTACTTGGTGAGGATTGGTTGGCCTCGAACCAAGCACATATCATTTGTAATCAAAAGCTTATTAAACTCTATGCGCCTACTGGGGAAGAGATTATTGTCAAAGGTGACAAACCAACAAATCATGTTGGAATAATCTCAATGTTAAAAGCAACCAAATGCTTAAGGAAAGGATGTTTGGCATATCTGATCACTATATCAGATGACAAAACGAAGAAAAAGATTGAAGACGTGCCAGTTGTAGCCGAATTTACCGACGTCTTTCCAGATGAATTGCCGGGGATCCCACCTGATCGAGAAGTTGAATTTAGAATTGATCTTGTACCGGGTACATCAGCAATAGCTAAAGCCCCGTACAGATTAGCTCCAACTGAAATGAAAGAATTAAAGCAACAGTTAGATGAACTGTTAGAGAAGGGATTTATCCGACCGAGTTCTTCGCCTTGGGGAGCTCTAATTCTATTTGTTAAGAAGAAGGATGGATCAATGCGTATGTGTATTGATTATCGTGAGCTGAACAAGGTAACCATCAAAAATCGGTATCCACTTCCTCGAATCGATGATCTATTTAATCACCTTCAGGGAGCGTGTTAATTTTATAAAATTGATCTAAGATCAGGTTATCACCAGCTCAAAGTTCAAGAAGAAGATATTCCTAAAACTGCATTCCGAACTAGATACGGACATTATGAGTTCACAGTTATGCCCTTTGGACTCACTAATGCCCCTGCAGCTTTATTGGACATGATGAATCGAATTTGTAGACCCTATTTAGATAAGTTCGTAATCGTGTTCATAGATGATATTCTTATCTATTCCAAAACTCGAGATGAACACGCGAACCATCTTAAAATACTAGTTGAGGTACTCAGAAATGAGAGATTGTACGCTAAATTCTCGAAATGTGAATTTTGGATTACGAAAGTACAATTTCTTGGCCATATTATTAATGCTAAAGGCATTCAAGTAGATCCTTCTAAGATTGAGGCTATTTCTAAATGGGAAATCCCTGCATCCCCATCTGAATTTCGTAGTTTCCTTGGATTGGCTGGATACTACCGTCGATTCATTCAAAACTTTTCTCGAATCGCTGCCCCTCTTACATCTTTGACTCGAAAATCCGCAAAATACGAATGAGGACAAAAACAGGATGAAGCATTCAAGACCCTTAAAGAAAAGTTAACAAATGCACCCATCCTGACTTTGCCAGAGGGTACCGAAGATTTCGTCATTTATTGTGATGCTTCACATATTGGTCTTGGATGTGTGTTAATGCAAAGAAATAAAGTTATCGCTTATGCATCACGTCAACTAAAAACACACGAGAAGAATTATACGACTCACGATTTGGAGTTGGGTGCCATAATCTTTGCGCTAAAGATATGGAGACACTATCTTTATGGAGTCAAATTTACTATTTACACTGACCATAAGAGTCTAAAATATATCTTTGGTCAGAAGGAACTAAACATGAGACAGAGGAGATGGCTGGAAATCCTAAGCGATTACGATTGTGAAATCTGTTATCATGAAGGCAAAGCCAATGTTGTGGCTGATGCCTTGAGTAGAAAGGAAAAAGAAAAGCCAAAAAGGGTTCGTGCCTTAAGGCTTGATCTTCAAATTGATTTACTTAGTCAGTTGAAGAATGCTCAGAAAATAGCCCTACAAGAGATAGAAAAAGAAGAAGGAATGAAGGGAATGCTTGATCAGTTGGTCAAAGGAGACGATGAACTAATCAGATTAAATAACAGAATCTGGGTGCCAATTGTTGGTACTCTGAGAGAAAGAATACTTGAAGAAGCTCATAAGTCTAGATATACAATGCACCCAGGGAGCGATAAAATGTATAAGAATCTGAAAACTAACTACTGGTGGGTAGGTATGAAAAAGAGCATTGCACTATATGTTGCAAAATGTCTTACATGCTCTCAAGTTAAGGCAGAACACCAGAAACCTTCGGGTTTACTGCAACAACTTGAACTACCTGTCTGGAAATGGGAAATGATAACCATGGATTTTATTACTAAACTTCCTCGAACAAGTCGGGGGAATGATACTATCTGGTTTATCATTGATCGACTAACTAAGTCCGCCCATTTCATTCCAATGAAAGAAACATTTAGCATGGATAAGTTAGCACAATTGTACGTCAATGAAATAGTAACTTTACATGGTGTGCCACTATCCATCGTGTCAGATAGAGATAGTCGTTTTACGTCTCGGCTCTGGCAAAGTTTTCAAAAAGCGTTAGGAACTCGATTAAACCTAAGCACTGCTTATCATCCGCAAACGGATGGGCAAAGTGAAAGAACGATCCAAACACTAGAAGATATGCTTCGAGCATGTGTGATAGACTTTGGAGGCAGTTGGGATAATCATCTACCTCTACTGGAATTCTCCTATAACAATAGCTATCACTCAAGCATCCAGGCAGCGCCATTTGAAGCCTTATACGGTAGAAAATGTAGAACACCTGTGTGTTGGTCTGAATTTGGAGAGAATCAAGTGTGTGGACCTGAAATAGTCCAAGAGACAACTGATAAAGTACTACAGATAAGAGAAAGATTGAAGACAGCTCGCGATCGTCAGAAGAGTTATGCCGACAAAAGACGTAAGCCACTAGAATTTAACGTCGATGACAAGGTGTTACTAAAGGTATCACCATGGAAAGGTATTGTACGATTCGGAAAGAAGGGAAAGTTAAGTCCTCGATTTGTTGGACCCTTTAAAATCTTAAAACGAATCGGACCAGTAGCCTATCAACTAGAATTGTCAAATGAGATGAATGGAGTACACGATGTATTTCATGTGTCCATCTTACGTAAATGTTTGGCTGATGAATCGCTAGCAATGCCATTAAAAGATTTAGAGGTTAACGAAAAATTGAAATTTATCGAACAACCTCTTCAAATTGAAGACCGTCAAGACAAACATCTAAAGAGAAGAAAGCTAGTATTGGTAAAGGTAAAATGGAACTCAAGAGGAGGTCCTGAATATACGTGGGAACTAGAGTCAGAAATGAAAAAGAAATATCCACACTTATTCCAATAAATCTCGAGGAAGATTTAAATAAAGGTGGGGAGGATGTAACACTTGCAAATTTTTCATATTATATTTGTCAATAAATAATCATAGTTATGTTGCAAGCGTGACTTCATGACAAAGTTTTTAGATAAATACTTAATGGCTAATCCTTCAAATGCAACTTAATAGTTATGTTATGGATAAAACTTAACAATTAAGTATTGAATAAAACTTAGTGTCTAAGTTTAGATAAAGAAAAGAATAAACTTAACGGCTAAGTTTTGGATAAAGCTTAATAGCTATGTCTTGAATAAAATATAAAACTTAATAGCTAAGTTTGAATAAAATATAAAACTTAATAGCTATGTTTTGAATATAATATAAAACTTAATGGTTAAGGTTTTAATAAAATATAAAACTTAATAAGTAAGAAATACTTAATGAGTAAGAAATATCCATATATAAATAGATGCTTCTAGCTTCATTTCATTTCATAACCTTTTGATCGACTTCCCTATTTTCACACACAAAACTCTCTCTACCTTTTAAACACCACAAAGATAACCCGAGATTAGGAAGCCGGTGTATATGTTCTAGACAACAAGTATAGGAGTTCTGAATTAATCAAGGTGTTAGAAGCCCGTGACTTAATCCTTAAGTTTCTTCAAGGTTCAGAAACAAAAGCTTATCAAGTTTAGAGGCTCTGTTTAACTTACCAGGTGAATACGTTTAATGCTTTCAAAACATTCAAATGATTTTATTTTGCGAAAATGGCATTACTATGTTAACCATGTTAACGATAAACAGTTAATCATAAATTAACGGTAAACCACACATTTAGCAGTTTATTTCAACTGGAAGTCCCCCTCCATATATACTGGTATTGGTGCTTAGGCAGTCTTACTACGGGACTCTCCGGATCTGCACTGAGTCTGAACCAGCCCTAGTATGGGATTTTCACCCATCCCCTGGATATAATTTGATCAAACATACATATACTTCTGGTCTAAATGTTTTTGCAGAATACCTCTATGCATTAACATGGTTAACATACTAATGCCATTTTCGCAAAATAAAATCATTTGAATGTTTTGAAAGCATTAAACGTATTCACCTGGTAAGTTGAACAGAGCCTCTAAACTTGATAAGCTTTTGTTTCTGAACCTCGAAGTAACTTAAGGATTAAGTCACGGGCTTCTAACACCTTGATTAATTCAGAACTCCTATACTTGTTGTCTAGAACATATACACCGGCTTCCTAATCTCGGGTTATCTTTGTGGTGTTTAAAAGGTAGTAGAGAGTTTTGTGTGTGAAAATAGGGAAGTCGATCAAAAGGTTATGAAATGAAATGAAGCTAGAAGCATCTATTTATATATGGATATTTGTTACTCATTAAGTATTTCTTACTTATTAAGTTTTATATTTTATTAAAACCTTAACCATTAAGTTTTATATTATATTCAAAACTTAGCTATTAAGTTTTATATTTTATTCAAACTTAGCTATTAAGTTTTATATTTTATTCAAGACTTAGCTATTAAGCTTTATCCAAAACTTAGACGTTAAGTTTATTCTATTCTTTTTCTAAACTTAGACACTAAGTTTTATTCAATACTTAATTGTTAAGTTTTATCCATAACTTAACTATTAAGTTGCATTTGAAGGCTTAGCCATTAAGTATTTATCTAAAAACTTAGTCATGAAGTCACGCTTGCAACATAACTATGATTATTTATTGACAAATATAATATGAAAAAATTCGCAAGTGTTACATCCTCCCCACCTTTATTTAAATCTCGTCCTCGAGATTTATTGGAATAAGTGTGGATATTTCTTTTTCATTTCTGACTCTAGTTCCCACGTATATTCAGGACCTCATCTTGAGTTCCATTTTACCTTTACCAATACTAGCTTTCTTCTCTTTAGATGTTTTTCTTGACGGTCTTCAATTTGAAGAGGTTGTTCGATAAATTTCAATTTTTTGTTAACCTCTACATCTTGTAATGGCATTACTAGCGATTCATCAGCCAAACATTTACGTAAGTTGGACACATGAAATACATCGTGTACTCCATTCATCTCATTTGGTAATTCTAGTTGATAGGCTACTAGTCCGATTCGTTTTAAGATTTTAAAGGGTCCAACAAATCAAGGACTTAACTTTCCCTTCTTTCCGAATCGTACAATACCTTTCCATGGTGATACCTTTAGTAACACCTTGTCATCGACGTTAAATTCTAGTGGCTTACGTCTTTTGTCGGCATAACTCTTGTGACGATCGCGAGCTGTCTTCAATCTTTCTCTGACCTGTAGTACTTTATCAATTGTCTCTTGGACTATTTCAGGTCCACACACTTGATTCTCTCCAACTTCAGACCAACACACAGGTGTTCTACATTTTCTGCCGTATAAGGCTTCAAATGGCGCTGCCTGGATGCTTGAGTGATAGCTATTGTTATAGGAGAATTCCATTAGAGGTAGATGATTATCCCAACTGCCTCCAAAGTCTATCACACATGCTCGAAGCATATCTTCTAGCGTTTGGATCGTTCTTTCACTTTGCCCATCCGTTTGCGGATGATAAGTAGTGCTTAGGTTTAATCGAGTTCCTAACGCTTTTTGAAAACTTTGCCACAGCCGAGACGTAAAACGACTATCTCTATCTGACACGATGGATAGTGGCACACCATGTAAAGTTACTATTTCATTGACGTACAATTGTGCTAACTTATCCATGCTAAATGTTTCTTTCATTGGAATGAAATGGGCACGAATAAGCTCAATCGCATGACTAGAGCTCAGTCATCCAGCTCAGTCGCACGACTAGATTCAATCTCTCAGTTCAGTCGTACGACAGAACAAAATGTTCAATTACATGAAACAAGTCTGGAATACTTTGACACGTACTAATGTTTATTTACTTTGTGTCACAGATGGCGAGTAGATGGCCTATGAGCTCTAAGCACAACATTTGTGCTTATCTCGACCTGACTTCCCGCAACTCTGCGGAGTTTTCTGGGATCATCTCATTTTTACGACGCTCGAGGAGCTTTCGTGCGATCTCAGCGCCTTGCACTCCTTACATATCGATACAGCAGGTGTTTTGAGAAAACGCTGCTGTAGACCGGTCTACCGATCTTTACATTATCAGGAGTTCGATTTTTGGGGAGGCCATCCAGATCACTGAAGAGGATATACGGACGGTTTTTGAGTTCGGGGATGATGCAGATTGCCCCACTAGATTACATCCCCTTACCGTCCGTGGCTGCTTCATGAGAGCCAAGTATTCTGGGGACATCAACACAAGTATGCTCAACAAGAGCAACTTGTGCCCCCAGTTCAAATACTTGGCACATGTACTTCTTAGATGCATCGCATCAAGGAAGGGTGGTTTTGATGAGTTGTCAGACCAGATGCAGAATGCATACGCTGCACTGGTGCTGAACCAACCTTTTAGCTTCTCCAGGATGATCTTCATCTACTTGGTGGAGAACATCAAGGCCAAGGGGAAGGAGAGTTTCTGTATGTACCCATGGTTCATTCAGATGATTATCGATCAGAAACTCCCCCAGCTGCCTAAGGAGAAAGATGATGCAGTCATGTTGAAAGTTATGGATAACATGACACTAGGGAGAATGAGGGTATACCGGGGGAAGCAGGTGAAGCCCCCGGTGAGGAGATTGTTTGGGCATTTGGCCCGTGAGGAATACATGGCGCCAGCTAGGAAAAAGTGGCGTCGCGATGACAGTTATTCAGACTCGGAGCCGATAGCGGTTCCGGATGATGATTCAGATGATGATGACGATGATGGTGGAGATACTGGCCCCACACAATCTACGGCCACTACTACTGATGTGACATCTCCATCCTCCACCCAAGGAGGAGCAGACAGTGCTGGTTTCCATCAGGGATTTCTGCCTGATGAGGTAGAAGAGTCGGATGATGAGCCCCTGGTATGAACGGTAGAAAGCCTTGTCATAGCCACGGAGAGGGGTATTAGGACAATTGGTGGACGTCCTGGAGGGTCTGGGGAGACTGTCACTGACCCATCTTACATCTTAGACTCTCCCAGTAGCCGAGAGGGAGCCTCCGGGTCTAGGGGGACTTGGAGGAAACGGATGGCTCAGCCACACGGGCTGAAGCCCAAGCGTAGGAGGTTTACCCTACTCACTACCTCCACAGCCACCACCACCACCACAACCACCCCTACCGCCACTCCACCACCCACTACCACTCCTCCACCCACTACCATTACACCACCAACAACCTCTATACCACCCCCAATCTTCACTACCACCACTACACCACCAACCACCTCTATATCACCCCCAATCTTTACCACCACCACGAGCCACCAAGCCGGCCCATCCTCCTTCCCCACAGGATCATCCCTCCCTCCTATTGGAGTGGAGGAACAGATTGCAGCACTTAACAGAATGGTGCTGAAGCTGCTAGCTGTAGACGAGGAGAAGTCGGCTAGGCTTCATCAGCTTGAGGAGCAAAATGCTTCTCAAGCTCAGCATATTACTCAGCAAGCTGAGCAGATCTCCCAACTCCAGGAGCAAAACGTCCTGTCTACTCAGAAGATTAAGGAGTTGGAGTCAGCTAATAAGAAGATTTTGCTAAAGCTGAAGGGGTCGGAAGCTAAGCCACTAAAGATAGGGGAAGGAGAGGATGATGATGATGGTGATGATGAGGAGGATGATGATGAAGAGGTTGAAAGTGAAGATGATGATGAGGAGGGTGATGGCGAGGCTCGAGGCAAGGATGGTGATGATGATGAAGGGATGCAGATGCATCTGCCTCTGCCCCTGGTCAAGAGCAAAGGACCAAGAGGAAACAGGACCAAGGAGCATCATCGTCTGTCCCGCCTACCTCCCCATCTGCTGAAGATCCGACTATGATTCAGGGCAAAAGTACAGATTAGATGTTTTATTTTTCAACTTTTGTTCTTGAATCATCTTTCAATGTTTATGTAACTTATGTAAATGTTGAATGATTAATGTTTGAGTATCTTGATTACTTACTAATGATTGTTATTCTATATGTCTAAATCAAGCAGATCCGGGATTTCAGCAAGATGAGCATGATGTTGCTCCCCTCCAACAGATCAAGTCTCAACTCACAATGATTCTTGATTTGCAGGGGATCGTCCGAAGGTCGATGAGTTATACTCCTGAAGAAGGAGAAATAATTCACGACCTAACCGACGAGCAACTTGCTAAAATATTTCGATTGAATCCGGACGAGATTATAAAGGATGCTCCAACTTTTGATGATGTTGATGATGACGAGCGCAACGACCTTGAAGAAATAGAGATAGAAGACATCACTGATCAGCATTATCCAGAATACGCTGACCGAGAAGGTAATGTGTTTCTAGATCTGGTTAACACCCTCGGCAGTGATATTCTGGAGAAACTCAGTGAGAAGGAAAGGGGAGCTGAAGCATCAACTAGCCAAGCCCAAGCCTCGGACACTGATGTAGATATCCGAAAGGCTGAATGGGCGGCTTACTTCGCTGAGGTCTGTGCATAACGCGTTACTACAACTCAGAGTACCTACACCAAGTTATACGAAGTCAAGAAGAACATGAAGGTGTCAGGGAAGATCATTTCTTGGGCTCATTTTGATGACCTTGGAGTTTATGCAGTGAAAAGGGAGAGGGGAATCGAGTACTTCAGATTCCCTCATGATCTAAAGACTCTCCCTGGGTTTGATCTCAACCAGCTGGCACGCCTGAAGTTACTATATGCTGATCCGAAGAAAATGTCAGGCTGGTTTGAAGCTGCCCTGAAAAGAGAATACTAGACGAGATGGGTAAACTTCAGACCACAGCAGGCTACGAGGTACATCCGTAGGTCTGAAGTGAGTCCCATCACTGGTCTACCAAAGATAGTCCTGAAGTGCCACAGGACTTTACCCCACATTTTAAGTGGTGGTACTATGACTGGCGCTCTGGAGTGGCCGTCATTGTTTTGGATAGGGAAGGCATGGTGGACACAATAAGGGTATTCGACCCCATGTGGCTTATAAACTTTTCAGAGTCAGATGTTTATACACTATACAAGTGGCCATTGTTTTTTTACACGCAGGATATAGTGCAAGCACTACAGTTTTAGCATATCATACGTCTATGCTTCGCACTCAATATCCATGCTGGGGTTTCAAAAGAAGAACAAGTAAAGAGATTTGAAGAGTTCAAGAAGGAAGTCAAAGTTTAGATAGATCTAGGTCCAAGGTGGAGTTTGTTGATACACATGTCCCTAGGTCTAGTCTAGTGAGCTTTAATGTAATAGACTTTCATCTTGTAACACATATGTAATGTTTTATCAATGAAATGAAAAACTCTTCTATGAATGTTTATTGGTTGTTTAATGTTATATCTATTAATATTATTTATTGTTACACGCTTATATAAACATGTTATATAGGTTTACGGTTGTTAGACATAGTTCTGAATCATTAAAGGTTCAAGAATGTGTTTAACTAAGTATTCTGATTCAGTCGCACGACTGGACCATACGAATGGGCCAATCGCACGACTGAACCAGGTGATTGAGTCAATCGCATGATTGAGTCATAAGACTGACTCAGTCGTACGAATGAATCAATCGTATGACTCAGTCGCACGACTGAGCAAGTCGCTTGGCTCAGTCGTACGAATGAAAGCTGTAACCTATAAATACCACTTAATTCGTGAAAAAATGAGACTCTTCAACAATTGACAACCCTAGCCGTCCCAGTTCGTGCAGAGCGTCCCTTCCAACTTCATAGAATGTTTCAGATCATTCCTACTTCATTCTTAACATATTCTAATCATTAGGTTTGATCCGGTTAACGTTCTCCCTGATTGGATCGCCAATCAAATAGAATTCCACACTATTGTTGGGTTTGTTGGACCTAAATCAGGTTGTTTAACCATTTTAAACAAGAAAACGCAGCGGATTAACATCAAATATCAACCATTTGAAATCTGAAAATTATACTTCATTGCATGTCTACAACAAACCCAAGAATGCAAGGATCTTATTTATTTGTTTGAACTAGTTATCACCAATATATAACAACCCAAATAAGTGATGTATACTACCTTTAGAAGCTGCCAAAATCGAGTTGTAGATGAAAATGATGTTCTTGAGCAGCCCTAACATCAAGAAGCAAAACACAACAACGAAATCAACAAACTACCTTCCAAAGATTTAGAAGCTGTCAAAATGTGAAACACATCCAAAGAAGGAAAAGCTGTCAAGAAAAACCGTGGATGAGACATCATCCAAAGAGAGAGGAAAAACGTGGACTTATCTTCAAGTATTGAAGTCTCCAAGTGTTCACTCCATGAGCTTTCAAACATGCATCAAAGTTCCTTGGACTTGGACATAAAAACTCCAAAGGAGAGCTGCCAAAGTGGGTCTCTTTGAGCAGCAAGGAACGACCATGAGGAGGGCTGTTGTAAGCTTCAAAACGTCCAAGAGAGAGAGCTGAATAAGGGCTGATTGATGGCCAAGACTTCAAACTAGAAGTCCTCAAACGTTTATACCCTCAAGCCTTCAAGCAAACACCATGGTTGCTAGGTTTTGTACACCAAAACTTCAAGAAACAAGCTGCCATTTTTCTTCAAAACCGTGAGAATGAAGAAGAAGAAGGGAGAGCATTCTTGGAGTTGAAGTTGCATGTGTGTGTGATGAATGGCTGGTCAAAAAGGAATTAAAGACCCCATAATGTCTTGTATGCATTCAACAATTTTGGTCCAATGGGAACCAAGGGGAGGGCGGCCGAAAATTGAAAGGGTTCCCCCCTTTTTTTTTATTAAACACATACATTAGTTATTGGTCTTATAATTTGTCCCTCTTAGAAAATGTATACAACTTACCAATTAATTGTATAACATATGTAGCCATTATTAATTTGTAATGTCATCCAATAACATTACAAATAATATCATTGAACAATATATCTAATAAATTGTTCCATGTCATTGCAACTTGTTTAGAAAACCAATTTTCTAAATTGGTGTTAATATTTTATTGCATGATCATATCATCAATTAAATATTATTTGGTGTTTGCTAAGCTTGTTATTGGGTATAACCCGACTTGGATCACAACGTACTAACCACATCAATGTTCTATGTGTCTTGGGCATACAGAATCCAACAGCTATTTGATTCGGTTACACGTAGAATCAGTTAGTACTCCGTCCGTACTCGGTCCTAACAATTTTGACAAATGGCAAGAAGCCATGAACGCTGAGATGCAATCCATGTATGATAACCAAGTTTGGGAATTGATTACACTACCTCTTAAATCCAACGTAGTTGGAAGTAAGTGGGTTTGCAAGAAGAAAACCGATATGCATGGAAGCTTGGATACTTATAAAGCTAGACTTGTAGCAAAATGTTTCATTCAAACTCAAGGGGTTGCTTATGATGAAACTTTCTCACCTGTGGCAATGCTAAAGTCTATCAGGATATTGTTTGCCATAGCTGCATATTATGACTATAAGATTTGGCAAATGGATGTCAAAACTGCTTTCCTTAATGGATATATTGAGGAAGATGTCCATATGGAACAGCTTGAAGGTTTTGTCAATCCAAAACATCCTAACAAGGTATGCAAGTTAAAGAAGTAAATCTACGGATTGAAACAAGCATCGAGAAGTCGGAATCACCGTTTTGATGATGAAGTAAAGAAATTTTGCTTCATCAAAAACGTTGATGAAGCTTGTGTGTATAAGAAAGCTAGTGGGAGCATTATTACTTTCCTTGTATTATATGTCGATGACATTCTACTATTTGGAAACGACATTCCAACCTTGGAAGGCGTAAAAGCCTCGCTTGGAAGCTGTTTTCCATTAAGGATCTTGGTGAAGCCGCCTATATTTTAGGAATAAAGATCTATAGGGATAGATCAAGGCGGTTGATAGGTTTAAACCAAAGTGCATACATTGAAAAGGTCTTGAAAAGGTTGAAGATGAAGAATTCTAAGAAAGTTTTAGTACCTACCTATTCAAAAGGGGACTAAATTGAGCACGTCTCAATGCCTTAGTTCAAAAGTTGAACAAGAAAGAATGAATGGAGTCCCATATGCATCTGCTATAGGATCCATCATGTATGCAATGATATGTACTAGACCGGACGTGTCATGTGCTCTAAGCATGACAAGTAGATATCAACAGAATCCTAGTAGTAGTCATTGGATGGCTGTTAAGAGTATTTTGAAATACCTTAGAAACACTAAAGATATGTTCTTAATATATGGATCTGGTGAGGAGGAGCTCGTTGTAAAAGGTTACACGGATGCAAGTTTCCAAACTGATCGAGATGATTCTCGATCACAGTCGGGATATGTCTTTATCATGAATGGAGGAGCGGTCTCTTGGAAGAGCTCAAAGCAAGATGTAGTGGCACTATCTACAACAGAATCAGAATACATCGTCGCTTCATTGGCAGCTCAAGAAGCTGCATGGTTAAGGAAGTTCATTGCTGATCTAGGGGTTGTTGCTACCATTCAAGACCCCCTAGAGATCTTTTATGATAACGAGGGTGCGATTGCTCAAATCAAGGAACCTCGTGCTCATCAAAAGACTCGGCACATTGAACGGAGGTTCGGGATGAAGTTGCGGATATTCACGAAGCTTAGAAAGGTCATCATACTTGTGCCTTAGGACTCGATATTCTATTGATTGGACTTGATCAAATTGTATTTGGATATCGGAACTTATATTAAATGGTTATAATTTTTCATTTATTCTTCAATTTTAGCATGTTTAAATCCGTGAATAAGTGAGTTATTCTAAACGTCCGTAGTCGATCATACTTGTGGGAACAACTATGAATGTAAGACTATAATGAACTTGGATTGGTTGATATTCATAAGGTATGAATATAGAGCAAGAGGTTGGTACCAACGTTCATTGATATCTATGGGATATAGATATAGGACTGACCCGCTCTCAATTATTTCTGCATGGAATCTTTGTGATTAGTCATAAGAGATATTGAGTAAAGGCGAATATCATTGTATCCTCAGACCTGAGATACATATTGGGTCTTGATATTCACCAAATATCATACTTTGACTTAGTACTTCATTGTTCTGAAAAATGGCAGTACATAAGGCTGGGTTCAGGTATGATATAAGGTGATTGTGAGAGACGTATGTAGTCAAGGTGGAATTTGTTCCTCTTATTCGTTGAGAGTTAGATGTCTAAGGCCTGTTAAAGTTAAATCATTAGAGAATGACATTCTATGTTTCTGGGATTTAACATGACATCTGTCACAAAAGGACAAATGATTGATTCACCTAAATCATTTCGAGTTGGATACTTGAAGGGGATGATGTTATTGAATGGCTTTTAGTCATGCGTATTAAGGGCAGTAAATCGTTGTTAGGCGGTATTACTGCTTGCATCAATCTTCTATGAATCTTGTGCAATTGGGAGATTGTTGGTTTCTTTATGCCCATGACACATAGAACATTGATGTGGTTAGGACGTTATGATCCAAGTCAGATCATAACCAATAACAAGCTTAGCAAACACCAATTAATATTTAATTGATGATATAATCATGCAATTAAATAATTACACCAATTTAGAAAATATGTTTTCAAAATAAATTGCATTTGAGATGGAACAACTTATAAGGATATTTTGTTCAAGAATATTATTTGTAATGTTATTTAAATTAGTTAAATAACATTAAATAATATAAGTGTGTGTGTATGAGTTATAAAATTAAAAAATAATCTAATAACTCAACATGTAATTAGTTAAAATAAATGGTTAATAAAAAATTTAGGGGGGAAACCCTTTTGAAAGGGTTCTTTCGGCCGCCCCTTTTGTATGGCGTATTTCATTTTCACCTTGGTAATAGTTACTCTTGGATAACACACACACTCCATCCTCTCTCTCATACATGCAAAGGACAATCAAGAAAAAGGGTTTTCTCTCTACTTCTTGAAGAAACTCAAGGCTGAAAATTCAGATTTGCAGCCTTCCTTGGTCGGTTTTTGGTGTCAAAATCCTAGCAAAAGAGTGCTTGCTTGAGGCTTATGGGTATGGATGCTTGAGGACACCTATCCTTGGTGTTTTGGTCATACAAACAACTCCATCTTCATCAAATCACACGTTTTTAGCAGCTCTACAAAGGTAGTTTGTATGTGTTGTTTTGGATTGTTATTTCTTATGATAGCTAGTTCATACACATATAAATGATCCTATGTTCTTGAGTTTGTTAAAATCATCTTATTTGCCTTAATTTTCAGATCATAAAACATGATATTAAGGTCTTATTCCGCTGCATTTTCAAGTTTAAATGGTTGAACTTCTTTGATAATGTGTCCAACAAACCCAATAACATACATACACATATACATACATACACATACATACATACACACAGACATACATACACACATACATACATACACAAATACATATATACACACATACATACATACACACATACATACATACACACACACACACATACATACATACATACATACATACATACATACATACATACATACATACATACATACATACATACATACATACATACATACATACATACATACATACATACATACATACATACATACATACATACATACATACATACATACATACATACATACATACATACATACATACATACATACATACATACATACATACATACATACATACACACACATACATACATACATACATACATACATACATACATACATACATACATACATACATACATACATACATACATACATACATACATACATTCATACATACATACATACATACATACATACATACATACATACATACATACATACATACATACATACATACATACATACATACATACATACATACATACATACATACATACTGTAACACCCCTGAAATATGCCCAATTGGAAACCTCAAAATATTATAAAACCCAACAAAGGTCTTGATAAAGTTGGGCTTACAAAAAAAAACATGGGAAATGAAACTAACCAGCCCAATAAGGGCTCGAACTTACAAACAAGGCCCATTTAAGGCCCAAATGCATGTTTACGAACTAATTAAATGTGAAACCATGAAATAATGAATTATTATGTGATTTGAAATAACTATGGAAAGATCCAAATTAAAAACAGACTCAGAACCCATACCGGGTAAAATCCGGCTATTTAACATGTTCTAACGTCTGAATTCATTCAAAAATTCTTATAATGGCTTCTCATCCCATCTAAATCATTGTTAATCTTAACAATAAAGTAAATAATGCTTGCTAAAATTTTTCATTAATCATGCATAAGCATCGGAGGTACGTAAGTGAAACACGAATACCGGTTTTCACCGACATTTAAATGTCATCTGATACGTCAACCAAGCCTCATAACATCATAACTATTCATCTAATCATCATTTTTTATCATAACATATTAAATTTTGTGAGTGATACGTTATCTGGAATAAATGCGTTCCGAAACGCGACCGTGACGTGAACCGGGTTACGGCTAGGTCAAAACCAGAGAATTGGATAGATAAGGTTATAACACGACTGGCATGGGAAGTTAACATAAACAGTATCATTTTAATACTTAATTGCATATATTATGATACCAAAATGATTATATTAACGCTTACTCGAGGAAAACGCGTAAAACCGTTGAACGTGTTAAATACGCGTTAATTTACAACCCCGTTTAAATATTCGGTATGTTTTTAATACGATAAACCTTACAATCTTGGAATATTTATAACGTATTGTATAACCGAATCTAACGAGAAATGAAATTTATTACGTTACGCAAAAATTTAATCGAACGTGTTACGAACCGACCTATTAACGAACCCATTCACTTAACCCCCTATATAAACAAAAATTTTCATTTTTTGGGTTTTAAAAGAAATTTAGGGCAGGGAGAAAGAGAGGCGATCGAAACACCCCCCCCCATTCCGAATGCCGACTGGATTCCGGCCACCGGCGACCACCTCCGGCGAGTGGTGGCGAGTGCCACACCTTACCGGACTCCCCTCGATGCCCCGGTCATGATAGTGGCTTTGATTTCTCCTAAACGCGACAAAGTTATAGGAATTGAGGGCAAAAGATATGGTCACAGGTCGGGATTCGGAGGTGGTGATGATTACACTCAAAACACAACAACAGTTGCGCGAATCGAGGGCGGTGATGATGGTTGCAGTGGGTTCCAGCGATGATTATGGTTGCGGGGATGAGGGTCGCCGATGGCGGTGGTAATCGCGACTGTGGCAGCGGTGGTTCCCTTTGGGGTGTCGGCCGATGGTGATAGTAGTCTCGGTTTAGGGTAGTGATAGGGGTACAGTAAAGACGGTGGTGGGTTGTGCGATAGTGTTGGTATTGGTTGTCGATGGTGGATGGTAATGGTGAAGGAGAAGGTTGTGATGTTATTGCTGGTTGGCGATAGTGGTTGTGATGGTAACTATCGGTTGTTGGAGTCATGGTTGTGGCTACTGTCGGTCGCGACTGTGGGTGTCGAGGTTGTGGAGGTCGACCCCGGTATGGCTGTGATCTTGGTGTTGTTAGTTGTGGTTGGTGATTGTGGCTGTTACGGTTGGTGGTGGTCAGTGTCGGCAGCCATGGTACGGCTGTGATGGTGATGGAGGGTACGAGGGCTGTCAAAGTGGTTGTGAGTGTGGTGGTTATCGTTGGGAGAAAGGTGGTTACGGTGGTGTAGGCTGCTGTGATGGTTGCTGAGGGAGGTGATATTGGCGGTTGAGGGTTGTTGGCTGTGACTGTGGTTGTCATCGGTATAGTTGAGGTTATGGTCGTGGTGGTTGTTGGTCATTGTTATGTTAAGGGTTATAGGTGGTGATTGGGTGGCAGCGGTGGTGATGTAAGTTGGTGGTTGTGGCGGTGGTTGTCAGATGTTGAAGTAAGAATGTAAATCAAAGGCGGCAGTAATGATGTCGGATGTGGTGGTGGTGCATGAGGATGGTTAGGATGACTGTGGGGTATGCGATTGTGGTGGTTAGTTGTGGGTTATCAACTTTGGTGGTGAGTTTGGCTACTATAATGATGGCTTAGACCTCCATTAGGTTGGTTGCAAAAATGCTGGTTACGATGGTGTTTAGGTGGTGGTATAGTGGTGATGATCAGCGGTGTTGACGGTGGTTGTTATAGTTGATACTAGTAGTTGTTGTGTTAGAATGATAAGGTAACATGTCTGGTGTTGGTCAAGCATGGTCAACTGAGGTCAACGGGTCGTCAACAAGAACATGATGAGATCAAGAGCAATACGAGTGGGTTAGTGAACGTGAAGCGAGTGGAAGGTATAATCGCACGCGCAACGCATTTGAATTTTAATTATAATCTATATGCGTGTTACTTGAGCTCTAATTATACAAAATACATAAATTATAAAATGAAAATGAACGCCACTTGATATAATTATCTGGTTTAAATAGATAGTTCTGACACGAGATTTAAATAACAACGCTATTTTTGTAGAAATCAACCTTGATAAAATATAGGAAGCATTTCATTTTTGGAAATGGTTATAATTTGTAATAGACAATACAAATAAGTTTATTTCGTGTAACATATAATCATACAAAACTTAGAGATGTAATTCATACAAATACGATTGTACATTCGTATATTTATGGAATGAATATTTAGGTTAACCGACATCTATATATTTTATTTAAGATAAAAGACCTAAAACTCTATAATGATCTATCATCTTGTTGTTATTATATGTCGGTCATCTCATTGTATTTTTGAAATAAATATTAATTGTAACACTCTTTTTATACAAAATATCGTTAACTATCATCAATAATTGGATTATTTAGCGTCAACCGAGTTGACAAATATGATATAAACGTGAACATTATAAACATCGCTTGAAACATTATATAATACTTACATCGTCAATGCAAGTTATTACAGGACCGGGTGAAGGGGTTTGCACTTTTACAACACAACAACACAATGAGGAGGGTGTATTAGAACACTTAACAACTCAAATGGGTGTTGGGTTTGTTAGAACATAAAATTATAGTTTAACCATTTAAACTTTCTGAAACGCAGCGGAAGTATAGCTTTAAAACTGATTTTATAAGCTGAAAATTATGTTCTTCAAGTGACCATTCAAGTGTATAAAACAAACCCATAAATCAAAGGATCATTATATGTGAATGAACATGCTATGTGTACATAAAATAACACAATATGACAGCCACAATGGGCTGTCAAACTCCTCCTTCCAGCAGCTAAATGTCGACTAAGGAAAGAAGATAGGAGGCTGAAATATGGCTAAAGCTTCAAGGTTGGATGTCCTCAAATGTTGACTCCCACAAATGTCGACTAAGGAAAGAAGATAGGAGGCTGAAATATGCCTTTTGATGATATTCATGAATTAGTTCATGATAATTCGTCCTATAATAAGTCATTATACACATTAAGCACCAAGAAACTTAAAATCAGTTTAAGTTATTATTATCTTTGACATTGACATCTTGGTCACATAAACAAGAATTGGATTCAAACACTTCAAAAGAATGGTCTTTTGGAAACAAATGAAAATGTTTCATTTGATAAGTGTGAACCAAAAGACTTATTGGGAATGATACATTTGGATGTATGTGCTCCTTTTAAGACAATGACAAAGATTGGTGAAAAGATACTTCATTACTGTTACCGACGATTACAGTCGCTATTATTGTGTGCACTTGATGACACATAAGAATGAAGCTTTTGAAATGTTCAAAATCTTCAATAATGAAGTAGAAAATCAACTCTACATAACTATCTAAGTTCTTCATTCTGATAAAGGAGAAACTGAACCCTATTTGGATATGAATCAATTCATTAAGGCTATGAGCTTACCACCTTTATCATCTTGGGTATTCGCACTACTCTCCACGGCTCGTATTTTGAATATGGCCCAAACCAAGAAAGTTGGTTCGACACCTTTTAAAATATGGCATGGAAAGAGTTCCATCACTATCATGTTTAAAAGGTATGGGTAGTAAAGCTTATGTTAAGCTTAACACCCAAAACAAATTTGAAAGTCGATCCACTAAGTGTATATTTGTTGGATATCCCAAAGACTGTATAGGATACTACTTCTTTGATCCAACAGAGCAAAAGGAGTTTATTGCTCGAAGGGCAGAGTTCTTGGAAGCCAAGTTTCTTATGGAAGGAGTGGCGCATAGAACAATGGAATTTGATGAAGATCAAGATCCACAAGCCGATACACGTTTGGTTGACACTAGCTGTCAACAAGAGGTTGTTGATGATGATCAAGAGGTTGATCAATACACACAAAACGTTCACAGATCTGATAGAGTTAGCATTCCACCTGAAATATATGGATTTTTCATGGATGGATGCTATGAGATTGAATCCGATGAGCCAACTACATACCATGATGCTATGTCCAATTCGGATTGTGACAAATGGCTGGAAGCCATGAACGTAGAGATGCAATCCATGTATGACAACCAAGTTTAGGAATTGGTTGACCCTCCACTTAACTCCAAACCGGTTGGATGCAAGTGGGGTTTCGAGAAGAAAACAAATATGCATAAAACTTGGATACTGACAAGGCTTGTGTGTAAAAAAAGGCTAGTGGGAGTGTAATAACATTCTTAGTATTGTATGTTGATGACATAATACTATATGGAAAAGACATTCCAACCATGGAAGGTGTTAAAACCTGGCTTGGAAATTGTTTTTCCATGAAAGATCTCGGTGAAGCCGCCTATATTTTGGGAATAAAGATCTATAGGGATAGATCGAGGCGGTTGATAGGTCTAAAACCAAAGTGCATATATTGGTAAAATCTTGAAAAGGTTCAAGATGGAAAACTCTAAGAAAGGTATGGTACCAATTCAAAGAGGGACAATATTGAGTACATCTCAATGTCCAAGCCCAAAGGATGAGCAAGATTGTATAAAGGACATCCCATATGCGTGTGCTATAGGATCCATCATATATGCGATGATATGCACTAAGACTGGACGTGTCATGCGCGTTAAGCATGACAAGAAAATATTAGCAGAATCTAAGTAATAGCCATTGGATGGCTGTTGAAATACCTTAGGAGGACTAAGGATATGTTTCTAATATACGGATCTGAGAAAGAGGAACTTGTTGTAAAGGGTTACACGGATGCGAGTTTTCAAACTGACTCGATCACAATCGGGTATGTCTCCATTATGAATAGTGTAGCATTGTCCACTACAAAATAGGAATACATAGCCGCCTCATTAGCAGCTTTGGAAGCTGCATGAATAAAAGGTTTATCACGTATCTAAGGGTGGTCTCTACCATTCAAGACCCCTTAGAAATCTTTTGTGATAACGAGGGTGTGATTGCTCAAATCAAGGAACCCCGTGCACATCAAAAGATTAGGCACAATGAGCGGAGATTCAACTACATAAGGGATGAAGTTGAAAAGGGAAAGATATGTATTCGCAAAGTTCACTTTGATCAAAATATTACGGATCCACTCACGAAGCTCCTCGAAAGGGCAAAGCATGAAAGTCATACCTATGCCTTAGGACTTCGATATTCTAGTGATTGTACTTGATCAAATTTTGTATTTGAATATGTGGAACTCTTTATTATTTGAGTAAAATTATTTGGTTATAATGTTTCAATTAATGTTCCAATTTAGCATGTTTAATCCATGAGTAAATTATTTACTCTAAATGTCCGTAGTCGTTCATACTTGTGGGAACAAGTGTGAGGGTAAGATTATTATGAACTTGGATTGGTTGATATTAATAAGGATGAATATAGAGCAATGGGTTGCTTCCAAGGTTCATAGATATTTGTGGGATACAAATATTGGACTAACCCGCATCTCAAATTTTACTACATGGAATCTTATCGATTGATCATAAGTAAATTTGAGTAAAGGCGAGTATCATTTGGTATTCTCTGACCTGAGATACATACTGGGTTTTGATATTCACCAAGTATTATGCCTTGAGCTAATTCTTCACTGTCCTGAAATAGTGGACAGTACATAAGGGTATGTTCAGGTATAACACGAGGTGTTTGTGAGAAACGTATGTAGTCAAGATGGAATTTGTTCCTCTTATTCGTTGAGAGTTAGATGTCTAAGGCCTGTTTAAGTTAAATCAACAAGAAATGATCATTCTGTGTCCTTGGATTTAACATGACATCTGTAACAAAAGGATAGATGATTGATTTACCTAAATCATTTCAAGTAAGGTACTTGAATGGGATGATGTTATTGAATGGCCATAAGTCATGCGTATTAAGGGTAGTAAACCGTTGTTAGGCGTTATATACTGCTTGCATCAATCGTCTATGAATCTTGGGCAAGTGGGAGATTGTAGGATTCTATGTGCCCAAGACACTTAGAATATTGATGTGGTTAGTACGTTATGATCCAAGTCGGGTTATACCCAATAACAAGCTTAGAAAACACCAATTAATATTTATTTGATGATATGATCATGCAATTAAATATTTACACCAATTTAGAAAATGAGTTTTCTAAATAAGTTGCATATGAGATGGAACAATTTATTAGGATATTTTGTTCAATAATATTATTTGTAGTGTTATTTAAATTAGTTGTATAAAACTAAATAATAATGAGAGTATACTACTTATACAATTAAATGGTTAATTGTAATAAGACTAGACATATGTGTGTGTGTTTAATTAAAAGAGAAATCTCTTTTAATTGTTTAACAAAACCGTCCCCTTTGAAGGGCAAGTGGGAGACACACTTGCATGCTTGGTTTTGTCTCCACCATGAGATTCTCTTGAAGACATAAATGCATGGTCCAATACACTAGTCAAGTAGCTCTCTCTTTCCATTATTTCCACACATGCAAGACAACATTTTGAGCTCCTCCCCTCTCTCTCTATTTACGGAATAGGCAGTAGCATTAGAGGGATCATGGAGCAATTTTTTGTGGTGTTGGTGATAATCTCATTCAAGCATGCAACTAACAATATAACTTCAGCTCAAACTCTCTCTCTCTCTAGCTACGGTTTTAGCAAGAACAGGAGGGTTTTTTAGCAGCTTCATTTCAGGGTTTTCTTGAAGTGTATTGTGTTGTTCTGGTGTATTCTACCTAACAAGAAGGTATTTGCAATGAGGCTTGGGGTATACACACTTGAGGTTCCTCCTCTTGGAACCTTGGTCGCTTTCCATCCTCCCATTTCATCTATTTTGCTGCCTGAAAGTCACATTTTTGAAGGCCTGTTGGCAGCTTACTTTTGGAGTTTTTTGATGTCCAAAACCAAGCAACCAAGATGCCTACTTAGAGCCTTGTGGGAGTGAGCATTTGAGGACTTCTAAGCTTGAAGTTTTTGGTCATATTTCAGCCCCTTATCTTCTTTATTTGGTCGACCTAAAGCTGCTGGAAGGAGGTAGTTTGACAGCCCATTGTGGCTGTCATATTGTGTTATTTTATGTACACATAGCATGTTCATTCACATATAATGATCCTTTGATTTATGGGTTTGTTTTATACACTTGAATGGTCACTTGAAGAACATAATTTTCAGCTTATAAAATGAGTTTTAAAGCTATACTTCCGCTGTGTTTTCAGAAAGTTTAAATGATTAAACTATGATTTTATGTTCTAACAAACCCAACAGATTCCAACTTCTCGATGCTTGTTTCAATCCATAGATTGATCTTTTTAACTTGCATACTTTATTAGGATGCTTTTGATCGACAAAACCTTCAGGCTAAACCATATGGACATCTTCCTCAAGATATCCATTTAGGAAAGCGGTTTTGACATCCATTTGCCAAATCTCATAATCATAATGAGTAGCTATGGCAAACAATATCCTTATAGACTTTAGCATCGTAACAGGTGAGAAGGTTTCATCATAATCAACCCCTTGAGTTTGAGTGAAACCTTTTGCTACAAGTCTTGCGTTTTATGTATCCAAGTTTCCATGTGTATTTGTTTTCTTCTCGAAAACCCACTTGCATCCAACCGGTTTGGAGTTAAGTGGAGGGTCAACCAATTCCTAAACTTGGTTGTCATACATGGATTGCATCTCTACATTCATGGCTTCCAGCCATTTGTCACAATCCGAATTGGACATAGCATCATGTTATGTAGTTGGCTCATCGGAGTCAACCTCATAGCATCCATCCATGAAAAATCCATATATTTCAGGTGGAATGCTAACTCTACCAGATCTGTGGACGTTTTGTGTGTATTGATTAACCTCTTGATCATCATCAATAACCTCTTGTTGACAGCTAGTGTCAACCAAACGTGTATCGGCTTGTGGATCTTGATCTTCATCAAATTCCATTGTTCTATACGTCACTCCTTCCATAAGGAACTTGGCTTCCAAGAACTCTGCCCTTAGAGCAATAAACTCCTTTTGCTCTGTTGGATCAAAGAAGTAGTATCCTATATAGTCTTTGCGATATCCATTTAATATACACTTAGTGGATCGACTTTCGTGTTTGTTTTGGGTGTTAAGCTTAGTGTTTCCTTTATCAGAATGAAGAACTTAGATAGTTATGTAGAGTTGATTTTTTACTTCATTATTAAAGATTTTGAACATTTCAAAAGCTTCATTCTTATGTGTCATCAAGTGCAGACAATAATAGCGACTGTGATCGTCGGTAACAGTAATGAAGTATCTTTTCACCAATCTTTGTCATTGTCTTAAAAGGACCACATACATCCAAATGTATCATTCCTAATAAGTCTTTTGGTTCACACTTATCAAATGAAACATTTTCATTTGTTTCCAAAAGACCATTCTTTTGAAGTGTTTGAATCCAATTCTCGTTTATGTGACCAAGATGACAATGTCAAAGATAATAATAACTTAAACCGATTTTAAGTTTCTTCGTGCTTAATGTGTATAATGAGTTATTATAGGACGAATTATCATGAACCAATTCATGAATATCATTAAAGGGCATATCCTTAAGTAAAATACATCATCAATAAAACTTAATACCATTATATACAAACTTTAAATCATGACCATATTGTTTTAATAGGAAATATTAATTATGCTCCTAGTCAAACTAGGTGCATACAAAAGGTTTTGAGTACAACTTTCAAACCATTTGTAAGTCTCAAAATAGAGTTTCCCTCCTTGAAGCGCACATTTCTTTTGAACCCCTTTGCAACAATTGCAAGTATGAGTCTCAGATCCGGTATCCAATACCCATGTGTTTGAAGAAATGACATTTAATACAATGTGAATCATGAAAATTGTATTCGAGGTTTGCCTAGCATCCCTCTTATTTTTCAACTCCTTGAGATAGGAGGGACAATTCCCTTTTATTGTCCTATCTCTCCATGCTCAAAGCATGGATCGTTCTCCTTTACTTTAGGCTTCATAAGCTTAGGTTGTTGAGGTTTCACTTTAACCTTTGCTTTGATGTATTCCTTTCTTTTGGCAATAATTGCCTTAGTATCGAGATTGGCCATTTCTTATAGTCTCCCTCATTGATCGAGAGAATAGGTAGAACCTCTCTACCCATCCATGCCTCAGTTGCTTTGAGCATTGCGTGAATTTCACCGATGCTCTTGTCCCATCCGTTCATATTACAGTTTATTATGAATGTCTCAAACCTTTTGTTAGGCAATCAAGGATCAAATCCTTGGCCAACTACTTTGAGACAGGACATTTAAGCATCTTGAAGCTTTCAATGTGGCTTTTCATCTTAAGAATTTATAAGATGATATCGATTGGGTTTCTTCCATGTGACATGCATAAAGTGCTTGAACCATTTCGAAGCAATCTTACTAATGTTTGTTGAAGGAACATTTCCTTCAACTAGATTATCATGTCATATGCCCTATGATGTTCCAAACCCTTTTGGAGTTCGGGAATCATATTCCCAACATGAGGTAGGAAACTTGCACAGAATCCGTAATGTGCTTAAGCCAATCGTCAAAAGGCCTTAACATCAACAGCGTTGGTTGGTAAGACATGGGATCGTCAAGGACATAGGCCTTTACTCATTTTGATAACGATTCTCAGTGATAGGGTATGGACGGTCGGGGTGGTAGCATTATTGTTTGCGGCCATTCTATAAAATTTACAAAGTTCTTATTAGTATTTCTTAAAATTTTATTTTAATTATTAATACCCTTTTATGTCTCATAGACAATTAATAATTAAAATCTAGAATCCAACGTTACATTCAAATAATGGTTAGGTGACCTTTATCCCATTATTTAATTTAACAAGCTAGTCAATATTTGACAATTGCAACCTTTTGCAACTTCAAGCCTTTATGGGATCGGTTAGACATCTTATGTTTGGTTGGCATGTTTAATCCCATCAACACCATTGTACGCCATGCTTCGGTGACCCTATGCACATGGTTTCCAATTCAAGTCGTCCTACTTACACACACATGTGAGTTTTCACATACAAGCGGTTAGGTGACCTTTATCCCACAAGTATGTTAGACTCACCTCAAACACACAAGTTCCCTATAAGTGGTTAGGTGACCTTTATCCCACAAATAGTTCTCAAGTGATTCGAGTGTCGTGTAAAAGGATGGTGTTAAACTTGTTTCAAAAGGGATTTTTAGTTTTCATTAATTCTAGTTTTGAAAACTCTATATATACCTTGTATTTGCATGCTTTCAAATGCAAGGTATCCTATGGTTTTTTTTTAATAAAACCTCTTTTTTTAAATCATTAATCCTTTTAATAACCTTTTATTAACCACTTAATGATTAGAAACCATAAATTTTCAGCTTGTTAAGTTTGCTAATGAGTTTGTTATGCATATCCAAATATCAAACAACAATCATACAACAAACAACCAAACAAGCATAATATTAACAACCACAATGTGCATAACTATAGCTACTATTATGACCACACTTGTTTGCCATCACAAGTGTGGTCATTTGGTCTTTCCTAGGGGTTGAATACAACACAAAATTGAGGTCTTCATAGACTCCCACTTGAACTTGCATCCATATGCTTCAAGTCCTTTTTGTGTCTTTGATGTCCATCTTTGGGTCTTCATCTTGTGCATCTTCCTTTTACAAAAATTATATCCTAATACATTTTTCAAATAAAAGAAATGCACCTAATCTATTTATTACATAACCAAATGAATAAATAATTACAACCCAAATAATAAACATAAATATTACAACCTAATTGAATGAATTAAAACAACCATTCCAATCATCCAAAGTCAAAAGGCCAAAGGCTAGGTTATGCACTATTATATGACCAATCATAAATATTATTCAATAAACTAAATAAACCCCATCAAACCCTAATTTTTCAGCCAACATAAACTGAAAATTTGGGTTTGTTTGTCCAAACAAACAACAACCAAACATATAAACCAATTAACATTCCTATCTTTCAAAGTTTAATCATAAGCATGAAGATATAACTTTGAAAGACTTGGGGTTTATTAAATCAACCAAAATCAGCCCCTAATTAGTTGATTAACATCCTTTAAAATGATTTTTAAAGGATAAGAACAAGCAAGCTATTCACATAACCGGATCTGATACCATTGTTGGGTTTGTTAGAACATAAAATCATAGTTTAACCATTTAAACTTTCTGAAAATGCAGCGGAAGTATAGCTTTAAAACTAATTTTATAAGCTGAAAATTATGTTCTTCAAGTGACCATTCAAGTGTATAAAACAAACCCATAAATCAAAGGATCATTATATGTGAATGAACATGCTATGTGTACATAAAATAACACAATATGACAGCCACAATGGGCTGTCAAACTACCTCCTTCCAGCAGCTAAATGTCGACTAAGGAAAGAAGATAGGAGGCTGAAATATGGCCAAAGCTTCAAGGTAGGATGTCCTCAAATGTTGACTCCCACAAAGCTCTAAGTAAGCATCATTCTTGCATGGATTTGGACACCAAAAACACCAAAATGAAAGCTGCCAAAAGACCTTCATGATGTGAACTTCCAGCAGCAAATTTGATAATGTGGGAAGGTGAAATCGACCAAGGTTCCAAGAGGAGGAACCCACAAGTGTGTATACCCCAAGCCTCATTGCAAACACACCTTCTTGTTAGGTAGAAAACACCAAAACAACTTCAAAACCCAGCTTGAAAATCTCTTGTTCACTGCTGCTGAAACCCGTAGCTAGAGAGAGAGAGGAAGCTGATTTTGTTGCTTGTTTGCATGTGTTGTAAATGTGAGAAATGAGAGCTTGCACTTACTTGTAAGTTGAGATATGCATGTGTTGGTGTTTATCAAGAAATGGGTTAGTGGAAACAACACAAGCATGCATGTCTTGTATCCACTCAAGTGAAATCTATGGCAAGACCAAGGGGACGGTCACATGGCCATGTTTTGTTGTTTGTTTCCCTTTTTAATTAAACACACACACATATGTCTAGTCTTGTAACAATTAACCATTTAATTGTATAAGTAGTATACTCTCATTATTATTTGGTGTTATACAACTGATTTAAATAACACTTCAAATAATATTATTGAACAAAATATCCTAATAAATTGTTCCATCTCATATGCAACTTATTTAGAAAACCCATTTTCTAAATTGGTGTAAATATTTAATTGTATGATCATATCACTAATCAAATATTAATTGGTGTATGCTAAGCTTGTTATTGGGTATAACCCGACTTAGATCATAACATACTAACCACCTCAATATTCTAAGTGTCTTGGGCACATTGAATCCTACAATGGGGAACCGGTTATGATGATGCTAAGAACACAAAGGTAAACTCAAAACGAAAGAACAAGATAACAACACTAGTGGTTGGTTTTCAAGGATGTTGTATATTGCTTCTCAAATTCATGTTACAAGTATTCAGCATGCATACATTACAAGACTTTGAGATACTATAAAATACAACCAACAGACGGCCATACTTTGAAGGCTAGCTGGATACATGAATTAGACAACACAATCCATGTAGAGTCAAAAGGCAGATTGCCTTTTGGCTAGTGACTATGACATGCCATAGCTCACATCCTAATATATTACAAAAAGGATAAAGGTACATAAAGTAGAAAGGTTTGACCCAAGACCTCAATGTACAGTTTCCTAAAGCATGGACCTTTTCACCAACTCATATAAGTTGGTGACCAACCAGAGTGGACAGCGGCAAAGTGGTTCAGCTTTATCAGAAAAGGTACATCAGTTAAAAGCATGTATGATAAAAGTCTTCGGAAGAATCTGCCTTGGTTTCTTGGCTACGGAAGACTTTGTCTTGAAGCTAAGGAAGACTTCATTTCTGGCTTCAGTAGATATTGGTCTTGGATACAAAAGATTTTACACTGAGAATGTTTCTGAAGTGGTGTAGAACTTTCATAGCAATACTACTTCATGTTCTGTGTAGCATGCAGGAAGACGATCATTTCATAGAACTACTGAAAGAAGACTAGCACAACTACTGAAGAATACTTGTTCAGCTGTTGTGATAACTACTGAAAGACTAGCACAACTGCTGAAGAGTATTTCTTCAGTTGTTGTGACAACTACTGAAAACTGTCTTCACACTTTGTCTTCAGTTGATATCTTCAGCTGATGTCTTCAGCTGTTGTCTTCAGATGTTACCTTCAGCTGTTGTCTTCAGCTGATGTCTTCAGCTATTGTCTTCAGCTGTTACCTTCAGCTGTTGCCTTCAGCTGTTGTCCTCAGCTGTTGTCTTCAGCTGTTGTCTTCAGCTGAAGTCCTCAGCTGATGTGATAAGCTATTACCTTCAGCGGTTGTCTTCAGCTGATATGATCAGCAGATAGTTACAAGAGTGTTTTGGCTGCATCAGACTTCTAGGAATCCTTACAAACTCCCCCTAGGCTGATGCTACCAAAACACTTGAAGATATTCAACAGTTCATAGTCCTTAACATGATCATGACCATTCCTTTCTTCATTAGAGGGTTAGGATCATTCAGACTTGTGAAGTATCTTCTCATATCAAAAAGATCATGCAGAGGTAAATTAAAGAGGTCTTCCTAAGAGTAGACATTTACTTCACCTTGATCTCTGACTACATGCCATCTCTCTGGATTAGTTGAATAAGTCCAGGATAAGATGGGTCTTCCTGATGCAAGAGGAGCCATTTGAATTGGAGATGTTTGGGCTTTCTCTTCTTGCACTTCCTTAGGATGCTCTGATTCATCCTCAGGATCAGAGGAGGTTGATTTTGACTTCTTCTTCTTCTTTGCATCAGATTTAGAAGCCATCCTCTTCTTCCTCTTTGCAGTCTTTAACTGAGAAGACTGGTCTGCAGCACCTTGTAGATCAGTTGTGTCTTCCTCAGTTGGGTGTTCCTCCCTCACAGGTTCAGAATGAGAGGGAGTTTGACCCTGTTGTGGGTCAGATGTTGAGGCTGGCCTTTGACCTTGCTGTTGGTCAATAGTTGAAGAGGCTGGCCTTTGACCCTGCTGTGGATCAGAAAATGAAGCTGGAGGTTCAGTTTGAGTTGTCTCTTGTTGTTCAAACTTAACCTCTACTTGAGGTAGAGCTTGACTTGGAGGAGTGTGCAAGTCAGCAAGCTCTCCACTCTTGATCTTCTACTTGATTACCCTGATATGCTCATCCATAGTGGATATAGACATAGGACCAAGTCTCCTTCCGGAGAATCCATACAGCTTCAAAAAGCTCATCATTCTTTGTCTATCAGCAGATTTCTTTAAGTTCTTCTGAATGAGAGCTCTTGACTTAGCAGCTTCTTCCCTCATTTTCTTCTTTGATGTCTTCTGCTCTTTGAGTACTTGAAGTTCAAGTTGTTTGAGATACTCAAACTCAATGTACTCAAAGGGAAAGGAAAGAAGTGCTTCTACCAGGTACAGGCCTGTGATACTCAGGTAGTCTAACATTCTTTGTCTATCTGTTTCTTTATCTACCTGAGGTTCTTGTGTAGCAGCCACAGCCTCTTGCACAGGACTTTCTTGAACTGGCGAGAGAGTAGGAACATACATGTATAGCCTTTGTTGTCTTGTTTTCTCTTTGTTCTCAAGAAGAATTCTTGCATCTTCAACTTCCTTCCTCTCTCTTAACATATCCATGTCAGCCAGATCATTCAAATCTTCTAAGGGGAGAGAGATAATCTCATCTATGTCATAGTTCCTGGTCTGTAAGTAAGTAATCCTGACTGCCCTTAACTCATAATTTTGAGTGTTTGGTCTGGGGGCAGCCCTGATTGCAGCTTGCATGATGCTTGAAGACCCCATGGAACTTATTTCCTTTAGCTTCCTCTTTCTCTCTCTTTCCTCCTCCTCAATCTCCTCAGGGGTTAGAACCTTTTTCCCCTTATCACCCACAGACCTTAGTGACATAAGGTGGAGAGAGCTTTGGCCTTCATTGCTTGGTGCAGCATCTAAGCTATGGCCGGAGAGAGACTGTGATACACCTTCACCAGCAGGTGTTTCACTGAGGGGTTGATTTGCTGAAGTAGTTGTTGTTGTGATAGGTGTTTCAATCTCTGTCACTTCTTCAATTGATTGTAAGACAGGACTTTCAGGCTCTATCACTGGGCCTTCAGTCAAGGTTTTCCCTTTGAAGCTAATCTCAGGGTCTGCCTCAACATCCAGTTGACCAATGACATTACCTGATTGCCTTGGTCTATCTTCTTCAGCTTCTTGCCTTGATACACCCTCCCTAAAGATACTTTGAAACAAGTAGTCTAGGATGTTCACATCAATGTGAACTTGAGGAGGTTGCTGAGTAGGTACAGTTACAAGAGAGGATGGTGAGTCCTCAATGTCCATACTCCTTGAAGAACTCCCAGGTTCAGTGATTGTAGTGACTTTCTCCCCCTTTTTTGTAGCATCACCTTCTTGTATAGGTGAGCTAGGAGTTAAGTCAACCACATCCTTAGGTTCTTGTGTTCCTGGTTGAGCTCTTCTTAAAGGTCTCCCAGCTAGTGGTTCCTTAAGATAAGATATCTTAAGTTGCTGATCATTGACCTTATCATTTAAGGTAGTCACTTGAAATTCAAGATGACTAACCTTAGAGACTAAGTAAGTGCATAATTTTGACAGTTGTTGCACCTTTAGTCTTAGATTCCCCTCATCTTCATCAGAAGAATCATGGGGGGATGAGAGAATTGGACCTAAGTCTTCACTCTCATCACCAGCATGGGGTTCTTGGCTGCTGGATTTCCTCTGCTCATTGACAGCCTCAGATGAAGTGTCAATGGGCTGAGTTAGCATGGTTGAGGTCTTAATGATGTAATCACTTGCAGAAGTGAGAGCCTCTTCCATATGGATCCCCTGAACAGGTTCAGAAGGACCCACATCAGCAATGGGTGACTGATGTGGGATAGACATAGGGAATTCAGAAACACTCCTCTTTCTTTGAGTAGGTGAAGAGTAGAGAGAGTCATGGTTTTCACTGAAGCCTAAGTCCTCATCAGTGTAGAATTCACGGTTGGGAATTTGGGTATTTAAGTCCAAAGGCTGGGGATGGTAACTGTCCCCTGAAGGTTGTTCACTTGAGTATTGAGACTCAGAGTGAAGGCTTAAGGCAGTTGGGCTTATGAGCTCATCAGGCTGATCATGAGGAACATCAGCACTGATGCTTAAAGAGATGGGAGTGGTTTTCTTCTTAGGAGAAGTGGGAGCTCTAGTATCCACTTCTTCCTGTATGGGTGAGTATATGGGGACCTGCACAGACTCAATAGCTTGAGAAGAGGTTCGTTTGGATTTTCTTTGGTAGGTGAGGGTGATTTGAGGCTGTTTTGGTGGTTGAGATGTAGAAGGTGTGGGTTCAACACTAGCTTGTGTTGCTAGGTTGTCACCTTGAGCAATGAGCTCTAACATTTTGGGGACCAGGGCTGTTTCTACCCCGAGAAGCCTACAGTTGGCTTCTTCATAATCTTAAAGATGCCTGGCTTCATCTGTCCCAATTTAAGAATAGTATTTGTTTCCCTCAACTGGGATCCAAGTTCACAGTTGAGAATGTGTTGAACATATCTAGGAAACATATAGTATTTTAAGGAGTCCAAGTTAGCAAGTAAGTTTGTCTAAACAAATTGTGAGTACCTGAACTTGACCCCTTGTACCATTCCATGAACTATAAAGGAGAGATCCTCAGGAATCTGGTCCCACCCACCATGCTTGTTGGACAAGCTGTGAATCACTACATGGAGTAGATATTTCCACTGGGATGAGACCTTCCCTTTCCTGAAGGTCTTTACAGAGAAATCTCCCTCATAGCCCATCTGCTCAAAGGAATAGTTGACAGCTTCCTTTGGGAAAGACAGTTCACCTTCTTCATCATCCAGCTGAAGATGAGTGTTGATGATGGCTGGAGTGATAAAGACTGTCCTCCCTGCAGTATGGCAGATAGTGCCTTCTCCACATCCATAATAACCTCTTGACATGTCCTCCAAAAGTCAAGCAGGTGATCCACATAAAGAATAGGATCAATGGTGAGTGTGGTGTAGTAGTTGGATACAGCAAGAAAACGGCAAACCTCTGAGAAGCTATCATCTTTCTCAGAGTGCAACAAGGCAACTTGATTATGCTGCCTATGGAGTTGCATGGAGAAATTTTGGTTATTTCTGTTTGGAACGTTGGCCATTTTTGAAAAGCTTAAGGATGAAGAAATGGTGAAGAGCAAAAGTGGTTTCAGAGAGATTAGGTTTGAGGTATGGGTGAATTTTGGAGCAGGTAGAGGAAAGAGGTGTAACCGTTGGATATTTGTATAAATTTGGATTTGAGACAAAGTTAATGGAAAAGAATAAACTTTGAAATCCATTGTGTTGGTCCCACCTCTGAAAAGTAGTTTGCTTTTTGCCCAAAAGATAGTTTCTTGGAATAATAAAAAAATCTTCCGAAGGTTATTTGCTTTGGAAGTTTTGACTAGAAAGCTTCCGAAAGCAAATTTTGCCTCCAAAAAAAGTATTTCAAAGATTTTGAAGAATTTTTCTTCAAAGAGAAACTGGGGCTTTATTAAAGGGATAGAATAGACAGCATAGAACATACATAGTTTTTAGAAATAATATGATTAAGTTTTTTAAGAAAAGCTACTCAAAGTTGATCATCCCAATGGCTGATATAAGATATTTAAATCTCTGTTCATCAAAAACTTTAGTGAACAGGTCAGCATATTGTTCATCTGTATGAACTTTGATTAGTTTGATTAATCCCTTTTCAAAATTATCTCTAATCAGATGATACCTGATGTTGATGTGCTTAGTTCTTGAGTGCTGTACCGGATTTTCTGTGATTGAGATAGTACTGTTGTTGTCTATGTGAATGGGAGTCTCTTTGAAGTTGAATCCATAGTCTAGCATCTGATTTTGAATCCAAAGCACTTGAGCACAGCAGCTTGCAGCAGCAATGTATTCAGCCTCAGCAGTTGATGCAGATACACAGGATTGTTTCTTGCATTGCCAAGAGACTATCCTTCCACCAAGAAATTGACATCCCCCTGGTGTAGACTTTGTAGTCATATTGCATCCACCATAATCACTATCTGTATATGCATACAGATTGAAGTCAGAATTTTTTGGATACCAAAGGCCAAGAGATGGGGCTCCTTTAAGGTATCTTAAAATCCTTTTGACAGTGATTAGGTGTGACATCTTGGGGTTGGTCTGATATCTTGCACAGATGCAAGTGGCAAACATAATATCTGGCCTGCTAGCTGTAAGATACATAAGAGACCCAATCATAGCCCTGTAGAGATGTTCTTCAACACACTCCCCCTCAAGATCAGGTCCAAGGGAGTGGTTTCTAGCTATGGGTGTCTTAGCAACCTTACATTCAGTCATATTGAACCTTTTAAGTATGTCTTGTACATACTTTGATTGATTTATGAAGATACCATTGTCAACTTGCTTCACTTGAATCCCTAGAAAGAAATTGAGTTCCCCCATGGCACTCATTTCAAATCTATCCTTCATCAGCTTCTCAAAGTCTTTGCAGAGCTTTGGATTAGTTGACCCAAAGATGATATCATCTACATATACTTGAACTAGCATTATGTCATTTCTTGTTCCTTTGATGAAGAGAGTTCCATTAATAGTACCACTTTTGAACCTATGTTGAAAGAGATACTGAGACAGAGTCTCATACCACTTTCTTGGTGCCTGATGTAGCTCATAGAGAGCTTTGTCAAGCTTGCAGACATAATCAGGATGATCGGGATCTGTAAAACCAGGTGGTTGTTTGACATACACCTCTTCATCAATCACTCCATAAAGAAAAGCACACTTGACATCAAGTTGATAGACCTTGAAGTTCTTGGATGCAGCAAAAGCTAGGAATATCCTAACAGCTTCAAGTCTTGCTACGGGAGCAAAGACATTAGTGTAGTCAATCCCTTCTTCTTGAGTATACCCTTGAACAACTAGTCTAGCCTTGTTCTTGATGACAAGTCCTCTATCATCCTTCTTATTCTTGAAAACCCATTTTGTACCTATGGTAGTCTTTCCATAAGGAAAAGGACATAGGTTCCAAACTTTTTGTCTCTTGAATTGAAGCAACTCCTCTTGCATAGCTTCAACCTAACTTCCATCCTTTAGAGCTTCATCAATCTTCTTTGGCTCTATTTGGGATAAGAAACAAGAGTGAAGACAGATATTGGCATTATGAGACTGTCCTCTTGTTCTTACACCAGTCCCAACATCTCCAATGATGTTTGAAGAGGGGTGAGACTTGCGGATCCTTAGTTGAGGAATCACAGAAAGTTGTTTAGACAGATCCAAATTGGAGAAATTCTGATCTGGCAAGGAGGATTCACCCTCTACAGCAGCACACCTATCCAGATTAACTTGATCCAATCAGTGTGTGACATCATTGAGATTTTCTTCAATGGGATGGTCCTCAGCATCAAGGAATTCCTGATCACTGTCACCACCACCATGTTCTCTAACATTTGAAGTTCTTTCATTTGAGTTTTGTGCCTCAAAACTGGAAGATGAAGGCAATTCAGATGTATCAGCGGGATTTGTCATTGATGTGCTGGTAGAAGCTTCATTCGCAGGATTAGTTACCACTGGAGCTGGAGATATGTTGCTTGAAGATCTTCTCAGCTCAATTCTTGGATCAGGATCACCTGTAGGTAATATATCTGTGGATCCTGAAACATTCTCACAAGATTTGTTAAAACAGTTGGTAACTAGGTCAAGATCAAACAGCCAATCCGGACCAGAACCTTTCACACTGGGAGTGTGTTCATTGAAAGTCACATTGGCTGACTCCTCAACTATTCTAGTTCTGAGATTGTATACTCTATAAGCTTTAGCTTGATAAGAGTATCCAATGAAGTGTCCATCATCTGATTTCTCAGCAAACTTGGCTATATGATCTTTGGTATTCAAGATGGTGCAAGGACATCCAAAAGACCTGAGAAAACCAATGAAAGGTTTCCTCTTGTGCCAAAGTTCATAAGGAGTCTTACTATGTGTCTTAACTACTAAAACTCTGTTCTGCACATAGCAGGCAGTGTGACTGCCTCTGCCCAGAAGGTGATGGGCAGTTTAGAGTCAGACAACATAGTTCTTGCAGCTTCAATTAGTGTCCTGTTCTCCTTTCAGCATCTCCATTTTGCTGAGGAGTCCTGGGAGCACTATATTGTCTTGTAATACCCTTTTCATCATAAAATGTATCAAGTATTTGATTCTTGAATTCAGTTCCTTGATCACATCTTATGGTTTTGACCTTGTGATCACATTGATTCTCAATCTTTAAGATGAAATTCTTCAGAATCTCAAGAGTCTTATCCTTAGTTTTAAGGAAGAAGACCCATGTGAATCTTGTAAAGTCATCTGTGATCACCAGACAGTAAGAGGTCCTTCCTAAACTCATTACACTGGTAGGGCCAAAGAGATCCATATGTAACAAGTGTAGGGGTGTAGTGATGGAATTTATTTCCTTAGGCTTGTGAGATACCTTGTGTTGCTTCCCTTTCAGGCATGCAACACAATGATCATCACTTGTAAACTCTCTTTTTGGTATTCCAGTTACCAAATCATTCTTAATCAATTTATTCATGTTCTTAAAGTTTACATGGCACATTCTTTTATGCCAAAGGAAAGATTCATCACTATTAGCTTTAGATAGAAAGCATGAAACTTCTCCTGAGGGAGATGTTTCTTGCAAATCCATCTTGTACATGTTCCCTTTCTTGGGGGCTCTGAGTAGGATGTGCTCATGAGGAATGACCACCCCGGGATTGAGAACAATGCACTCATGCTCAGTAAACAGCATGTTATGACTCTGATCACAAAATTGAGATACACCCAAAAGATTGTATCCAAGCTCCTTGACAAAGTTTACCTTGTCAATGCTGAGCTTACCATTTGTGACCTTGCCCCTTCCAGTAATGTAACCACCTGCATCTCCTCCAAAAGCAACTGGTCCTCCATCAATTTTTTCAAACTTCTGAAGTAGTGACCTATTGCCTGTCATGTGCCTGGAACAACCACTGTCAATGATCCACACATTTTTGTTTGTCTGTAGCTATTCCTGCACAAAGAGATAGCTAGTTATATTTGGAAACCCAAGCCTCATTGGTCTTGGGCTCATTTAAAACAGTTGAAGACAATGCAACAGTAATAGATCCTATGGTTGTGCTTTGAGGATCTTGAGCTGTTGTTGATGAAGAACCTTTAGACTTTTGGTCTTTCTTTGACTTCCACACCACCTTTGGAAGTTTAGACTTGACCTTCAATACTTCAGAAGCTTTTGAGACTTTAGAAGTTTCGATGACTGGTCCTTCGGAAGATCTTGCCTTTACTGTAGCAAGCTTCAGTACTTCGGAAGCATTCCTTTCTTCAGAGACCAAATTTTCTTCCGAAGGCAGTTTTCCACTTGCCTTCTTCTTCATCTTGGAATTCTTGGAAGTCTCTTTGTTTATCATGTGAAGAGTACCCTTAGGATTGTATGGACAATCCTTTGCCAAATGACAAATACTCTCACACATGACACACATCAGATTCTTCTTTCCAAGAGTCTTCTTCATAGAAGAGCACTGACTTTGGTCACATCCCTTCTCCATCTTCACCTTTGCAGGAGCTGAGACAGTTCTTTTGGGTTGAGAACTGTTCTTGGAGTTGGATGGTCCAGGTTGTGTAGCAGTAACACACAACAGATCAGTCTTCTTCTTGTTGCTGAGATGAGTTGCACATGAGCCAGAATTCATGTCATCAGTCTTAACTACTTCAAACCCTGCAGATATAAAGACTTGTTTCTGCTTAGAGTCAAAAGTAGCCTTGATCTCTTGAGCCTTCCTTGATTTTCTTTTGGCTTTCCTGATCAAGTTCTTTCTCCTTGACTTGGTCATCCCAACAGCTTTACAATCCTCAGAGGAATGGTGACCCTTCTCAGAATGCTTTTCTTCACTCAAACCAAAGTCATCCTTCACCATCTCCTCTTCATCCTCTTCAGTCAAAGGATCTATGAGGGGAAGCTCATCTTCACAAGTTCCACACCTAGGAGATCTTACAGACAAGATGGTGTGTGGAGGAGCTATCTCACTAGATCCCAGTCCCTGCTTGTTCTTATAATACACTTTTGCATACAAGGATGAGGATATTATGTTCTTGAAGGTATCTTCTTCAAAAACACAATTTTCTGCCTTAGCTTTGCTGATCACAAGCTCAGCTTGGCATTCAGTTAACTTAGCTATGAGATCTTTGATTTGAGTCCTGTAATTTGTTAGCTCATGTTTAAGAGTTGAAATGGTTTTCTCTAAATCTTCTATTTTAAGTTTATAGTCATTTCAGCTCTTTTAAAGTCAGCTTTCAAGATGTTTAAGGACTTAAGGTCAGACCTTAGCTCTAAGTTATATGACCTGTATCTATTAACTTTAGCAATGCATTCAGAGGAGCAGAGATTTCCAATACCTTAGTTTCATCATGATCTTCCATAAGAGCTTGGTTTAGAGATGCATCTTTTATCTGAAAGCTCCAGTCAAAGCCTCCCTCTTCAACAGCAACTGCAGCCTGTTGCTTTGGGTTGTCATTCTGGTGAACTTTCTCAGTGTAGTTTGGTCTGGTTTGTGTCTGGCCACCATTTATTCTTGGTGCCTTACACTCTCTTGCAAAGTGCCCCATCTGGTTACAGTTGTAGCACTTTACCTTGCTTTTATCCAGCCCAAACTTTCCACTGGATGTATTGCTTGGAAATCTTCTCCCAGTCCTCTTGTAGAACTTCTTGGCCCTGTGAGTGAGAAGAGCCATTTGCTGAACTATCTCCATATACTCCAGATCATCCGGATGGATACAGTCTAAGTCTTCAAGAGTGAAGAGAAGGTTGCTAGAGGTTTCATCAGCTGAGACAAAGGCATGAGAAGAACTTGTCTCTTGGAAGGGACTTCCTTGAGTGTAGCTTTCTCTTGGTGTCTCTGGAAGACTGATGAAAGGCCCCTTCTGTGAGGTGTCAGGGTAGCATAACAACTGATGTTATGGTTCAATGCATTCCCTTTCATTCACATGAAGAGCTAAACTCAGTTGGTTATTGGAGTTACCAGAGGAATTTTGCATGTTCATCTCCATCTGGAATGCACTCAGGATACCATACAACTCTGTAAGAGTAAGAGTTTTAAGATCTGAAGTTCTCTTGATCACAACACAATAATGTCTCCATAGTTTAGGAAGAGAAGACATGAACTTCCTTACTATGTCTCTGTTCTCAAGAGTTACTCCAATATCCACTAAAGTGTCCACTATCTCAACATACCTGAAGTATTGTTGAGTCAGTGTCTCACCTGCCTTGAAGGTGAAGTTTTCAAACTGCAGCTTCAAGAGATCCTTCTTGTTCTCTTTAGAAAGAGCTGCCATTTGAGTTGTTAAGTATTTCGTGTGTGTGAGGGATCTTAAGATGGTGAGATCTTATATCAAGAGCCTGGAAGCTCTGATACCAAATGCAGGACCGGGTGAAGGTGTTTGCACTTTTACAACACAACAACACAATGAGGAGAGTGTATTAGAACACTTAACACATCAAATGGGGAACCAGTTATGATGATGCTAAGAACACAAAGGAAAACTCAGAAAGAAATAACAAGATAACAACACTAGTGGTTGGTTTTCAAGGATGTTGTATATTGCTTCTCAAATTCAAGTTACAAGTATTCAGCATGCATACATTACAAGACTTTGAGATACTATATAATACAACCTACAGACGGCCATACTTTGAAGGCCAGCTGGATACATGAATTAGACAACACAATCCATGTAGAGTCAAAAGGCAGATTGCCTTTTGGCTAGTGACTGTGACATGCCATAGCTCACATCCTAATATATTACAAAAAGGATAAAGGTACATAAAGTAGAAAGGTTTGACCCAAGACCTCAATGTATGGTTTTCCTAAAGCATGGACCTTTTCACCAACTCATATAAGTTGGTGACCAACCAGAGTGTGTAGCGGCAAAGTGGTTCAGCTTTATCAGAAAAGGTACATCAGTTAAAAGCATGTATGATAAAAGTCTTCGGAAGAATCTTCCTTGGTTTCTTGGCTTCGGAAGACTTTGTCTTGAAGCTAAGGAAGACTTCATTTCTGGCTTCAGAAGATATTGGTCTTGGCTATAAAAGATTTTACACTAAGAAGGTTTCTGAAGTGGTGTAAAACTTTCGTAGCAATACTACTTCATGTTCTGTGCAGCATGCAGGAAGACGATCATTTCATAGAACTACTGAAAGAAGACTAGCACAACTACTGAAGAATACTTCTTCAGCTGTTGTGATAACTACTGAAAGGATAGCACAACTGCTAAAGAGTATTTCTTCAGTTGTTGTGACAACTACTGAAAACTGTCTTCAGACTTTGTCTTCAGTTGATATCTTCAGCTGATGTCTTTAGCTGTTGTCTTCAGCTGTTACCTTCAGCTGTTGTCTTCAGCTGTTGTCTTCAGCTGTTACCTTCAGCTGTTGCCTAAAGCTGTTGTCTTCAGCTGTTGTCTTCAGCTGTTGTCTTCAGCTGAAGTCCTCAGCTGATGTGATCAGCTGTTACCTTCAGCTGTTTTCTTCAGCTGATGTGATCAGCAGATAGTTACAAGAGTGTTTTGGCTGCATCAGACTTCTAGGAATCCTTACAAACTCCCCCTAGGCTGATGCTACCAAAACACTTGAAGATATTCAACAGTTCACAGTCCTTAACATGATCATGACCATTCCTTTCTTCACTAGAGGGTTAGGATCATTCAGACTTGTGAAGTATCTTCTCATATCAAAAAGATCATGCAGAGGTAAATTAAAGAGGTCTTCCCAAGAGTAGACATTTACTTCACCTTGATCTCTGACTACATACCATCTCTCTGGATTAGTTGAATAAGTCCAGGATAAGATGGGTCTTCCTGATGTAAGAGGAGCCATTTGAATTGGAGATGTTTGGGCTTCTCTTCTTGCACTTCCTTAGGATGCTCTGATTCATCCTGAGGATCAGAGGAGGTTGATTTTGACTTCTTCTTATTCTTTGCATCAGATTTAGAAGCCATCCTCTTCTTCCTCTTTGCAGTCTTTAACTGAGAAGACTGGTCTGCAGCACCTTGTAGATCAGTTGTGTCTTCCTCAGTTGGGTGTTCCTCCCTGACAGGTTCAGAATGAGAGGGAGTTTGACCCTGTTGTGGGTCAGATGTTAAGGCTGGCCTTTGACCTTGCTGTTGGTCAATAGTTGAAGAGGCTGGCCTTTGACCCTGCTGTGGATCAGAAGATGAAGCTGGAGGTTCAGTTTGAGTTGTCTCTTGTTGTTCAAACTTAACCTCTACTTGAGGTTGAGCTTGATTTGGAGGAGTGTGCAAGTCAGCAAGCTCTCCACTCTTGTTGTTCAGTTTGAGTTGTCTCTTGTTGTTCAAACTTGACCCTGATATGCTCATCCATACTGGATAGAGACATAGGACCAAGTCTCCTTTCGGAGAATCCATACAGCTTCAAGAAGCTCATCATTCTTTGTCTATCAGCAGATTTCTTTAAGTTCTTCTGAATGAGAGCTCTTGACTTAGCAGCTTCTTCCCTCATTTTCTTCATTGATGTCTTCTGCTCTTTGAGTACTTGAAGTTCAAGTTGTTTGAGATACTCAAACTAAATGTACTCAAAGGGCAAGGAAAGAAGTGCTTCTGCCTGGTAGAGGTCTGTGATACTAGGTAGTCTAACATTCTTTGTCTATCTGTTTCTTTATCTACCTGAGGTTCTTGTGTAGCAGCCACAGCCTCTTGCATAAGACTTTCTTGAACTGGCGAGAGAGTAGGAACATACTTGTATAACCTTTGTTGTCTTTTCTTCTCTTTGTTCTCAAGAAGAATTCTTACATCTTCAGCTTCCTTCCTCTCTCTTGACATTTCCTACAAAAGTGGTGATGAGGGCGAAAGAGATTGTCGCAGGTCGGGAATCAGAGGTGGTGATGATTACACTCAAAACACAGCAACAATGGCGCGAATCGAGGGCGGTGATGATGGTTGCAGGTGGGTTCCAGCGATGATTATGGTTGCGGGGGTGAGGGTCGCCGATGGCGGTGGTAATCGCGACTGCGGCAGCGGTGGTTCCCTTTGGGGTTGACGGCCGATGGTGATAGTAGTCTCGGTTTAGGGTAGGATTATAGAGACGATGTGTGGATGGTAATGGTGAAGGAGATGGTTGTGATGTTATTGCTGGTTGGCGATAGTGGTTGTGATGGTAACTATCGGTTGTTGGAGTCATGGTTGGAGAAAGGTGGTTGCGGTGGTGTAGGCTGTTGTGATGGTTGCTGAGGGAGGTGATGTTGGCGGTTGAGGGTTGTTGGCTGTGATTGTGGTTTTCATCGGTATAGTTGAGGTTAAGGTCGTGGTGGTTGTTGGTCATTGTTATATTAAGGGTTATAGGTGGTGATTGGGTGGCAGCGGTGGTGATGTAAGTTGGTGGTTATGGCGGTGGTTGTCAGATGTTAAAGTAAGAATGTAAATCAAAGGCAGCAGTAATGATGTCGGATGTGGTGGTGGTGCACGAGGATGGTTAGGATGATTGTGGGGTATGCGATTGTGGTGGTTAGTTGTGGGTTATCAACTTTGGTGGTGAGTTTGGCTGCTATAATGATGGCTTAAACCTCCATTAGGTTGGTTGCAAAAATGGTGGTTGCGATGGTGTTTAGGTGGTGGTATAGTGGTGATGATCAGCGGTGTTGACGGTGGTTGTTATAGTTGATACTAGTAGTTGTTGTGTTAGAATGATAAGGTAACATGTCTAGTGTTGGTCAAGCATGGTCAACTGAGGTCTACGGGTCGTCAACAAGAACATGATGAGATCAAGAGCAATACGAGTGGGTTAGTGAACGTGAATCGAGTGGAAGGTATAACCGCACGCGCAACGCATTTGAATTTTAATTATAATCTATATGTGTGTTACTTGAGCTCCAATTATACAAAATACATAAATTATAAAATGAAAATGAACGCCACTTGATATAATTATCTGGTTTAAATAGATAGTTCTGACACGAGATTTAAATAACAACGCTATTTTTGTAGAAATCAACCTTGATAAAATATAGGAAGCATTTCATTTTTGGAAATGGTTATAATTTGTAATAGACGATAAAAATAAGTTTATTTCATGTAACATATAATCATACAAGACTTAGAGATGTAATTTATACAAATACGATTGTACATTCGTATATTTATGCAATGAATATTTAGGTTAACCGACATCTATACGTTTTATTTAAGATAAAAGACCTAAAACGCTACAATGATCTATCATCTTGTTGTTATTATATGTCGGTCATCTTATTGTATTTTTGAAATAAATATTAATTATAACACTCTTTTTATACAAAATATCGTTAACTATCATCAATAATTGGATTATTTAGCGTCAACCGAGTTGACAAATATGATATAAACGTGAACATTATAAAAATCACTTGAAACATTATATAATACTTACATCGTCAATGCAAGTGATTCATAAAGATTTGGAATCCATGATATAAATCGATTTACTACATTCTTCATACTAAGACTCAATTCTTAATTGAATGCATTAATTAACCTAATGTACACGAGTTAGTTCATAACAATTAACAAATACACGAGAAGCTAAGCTATACTAAGGATACTAAACACCAACTTTAAGATAACTAAAGAGCTCAACCGCACACATGTAATAACATCGTGCTAATTCTAAACGTGAATCTTATATGTTCTAATTAGGATCGCATGTGGTGATCATTCTTTTTCTTTATCAAGCTCAGAATTATTTAAGGACACCAGGTGAGTTCTAGTGATCCCTTTTACTACTATTTTGGGATGAAACATGCTCTATTATTTATGAACTATAATTATGCTTTACTTGATGCTTGTATGTGGGATTTATGGATACCTGCTGATACTTATATCATGATCATTAATTATTTCGTGAACTGCTTGTTTTATGTGGATAGATCTATTTGGGGAAACCCCCACACACAGTGTCTCCCGCCACAGGGAGGTACCCTACTGAGATCCTGAGGGGTCGTTTGTGGCATGTGACAGGTGTTGCTAAGAAACTATGGTGAACCATCTGGGCAGGTAGGGTTCACTGGTTTGGGGCTCAGTTCTCCCCTTTGGGGGTTAACCGGTTAAACACAACTTTCGAAGAGGCTAACCGGGACTGAGTGTAGGGTTGATTATGATACTCCCACGATAACTAAAGAGCTCAACCGCACACATGTAATAACATCGTGCTAATTCTAAACGTGAATCTTATATGTTCTAATTAGGATCGCATGTTGGTGATCATTCTTTTTCTTTATCAAGCTCAGAATTATTTAAGGACACCAGGTGAGTTCTAGTGATCCCTTTTTAAACACAACTTTCGAAGAGGCTAACCGGGACTGAGTGTAGGGTTGATTATGATACTCCCACGATAACTAAAGAGCTCAACCGCACACATGTAATAACATCGTGCTAATTCTAAACGTGAATCTTATATGTTCTAATTAGGATCGCATGTTGGTGATCATACTCCCACGATATTGAACTATGATTCTTTCCTTTTTATCAAATGAGAATTTTGTTAAGTGCGTTTGTTTTTAAACTTTAAGCACTTGAACTCACCAACTTTATGTTGACACAAAATCTTTTTAAGCATGTCTTCAGGTACAGCTAGGGAGAATTGTTGAGCTATAGAAGTTACCCAAATCCGAAGCAAGATATGAGGGTAGAGGTTGAAGACAAAAGTTGAGCCTAGAAGCCTTAGTTACTGAAGCCTCAAGAAATATTGACCAGGAGATTGACCATGATACCTATAGATTGTAGATTGAGGCACCTTATGAATTGAAACAAGGCCAATATTTTAATGTAAATATTATGTGACCCTTTGTAATAAACCATTTAGTTTCTGCTGCATTTTGGTTATTGTTTACTGATCGTTATGTCCCGCCTCTCTGGGCCCGGGGTGTGACAGATTGGTATCAGAACCAAAGGTTGTAGAGAAGTAGGTCTGCTTCATGAGATCTAAACTACAACCATATAACCTCATAGGACCACGTTAGTAAGATGCTCTTCTGAGCTTTGTAAACCAAGGTTGTAGAAAAGTAGGTTTGCTTTGCAATACCTAAGCTATAACCATGAATAGGACCAGCCTAGTAGGTTGTTTCCATGAGCTAGTGATCCAACATGTACAGCAAAAATAGGTTCTCTTAAGAACACCCATCTTTAACCTGTATACCTTAAGGATTATATCCATATCCTATTAAGAATTCTCTACCTTATAAGAAACCTTGATACATTAGGGTATTACCTATGATAGGTGCACCCGAGTAAACCAGGAAAGGTATGGAATCTTTTGGAGTTGACTATTAGGACTACTGAATGTCAAGTATTAAGAATGTTAGAAACCAAAGGTGTGCATATAAATTAGGACTTAAATCCTAGAGAGACACTTGTATAATTGCACAGATGACTTTTGTCACTATATGAAACAACTGCTGTTTGCTATACACTCGATACGACTTGTGTCGTTACATGAGACAACTGTTATAATGACACTTGTTGGAATGATGATACTTGCTTATATGCTTCATTTGTATGATGATGCTTGTTGGAATGCAAGGATAGGATAGTAACCCCTGATGCCTTTTGTTGATCTGCTCCCTAGAATAGTATGTACCTGAATGCTCATTTATTGCTTGATTTGTTGAAACTGTACTGTGACACAATTGTTGGGTTAGCAAGATTGTTATCATAATTAGAATCTAAGTGTGCTTAATCGCAGATGATGACCAAATGGGAATTGTAACTCAAAGACCTAATTACACAAAATCAGAACTTATGATGGGAATGACTAGAATAATAGTGTAAGGTAAATTGATGATTACGGTTGCACACGTAATGGTGAATTTACAGGTACACTTGAATTCTGGTGGGCCCTGTCATGTAAACTAATATCAAGTATAACACTTAAAGAACCAATAAATCCAAGATTTAAACACAAATATTCGTAATATACTCAATAATTTCATGTTCAAAACTTTCATGCTGGGCAAAACCATTTGACACATGAAGAGCTACCAAGGATGATGTTGCAGTAACTATTCATTTCTCTTCTTCTCTTTTCTTTTATTCTACTCTCCTATTGGAATTATAATGATAAGACCATCAGACTCTGAAGATCATTAAATAATGTTCTCAAACTTAACTGGTCTCATGCTGAGTATGGCACTTCACCTCGTTGTGCGTGTACTTTAGCCATACTATTTTTAGCAATGCCTGAAAATTCCTTCCTACCTAACATTGAATTCGTCAAAGTTTTCCTAACATAGTGGGAGACTCCATAACAAGGCTTGTACAACGGAGAACATACCGGAGTAGGAAATTTCCAACGCCTCTTGTGGTCAATGACATAGAAGACTTGTCACTTCTTTCTTTCCTAGTAGTTCACACTTCATAGGATCTTTCGGATTCTAGAATTCCTCTAATCATTTTCTCAAAGTCCTTGAGGAATATGACTTCTCTATACCTAATCAGTGTAATGGAACCACCTAATTCAAAAGAATATCCTGGATATCAGCTGTGATTGTGATTGATTATCACCTTTCTTAATACAATGCTCGTGAAATCTTTCATCATTCTCAACCGTTAGACACCTAATAACAAACATTACTTGAAACTTAAGTTGATTTATCTTAACCATGCTTTTAACCGATCGTGTTATTGGTAAATTTCTGAGCGCCAGACTATGCAGGAAATGAAACCTCGTTCTAAAATCTAGATTATCCGGAGATAAAGATTCAAGTGCCAGGGTTAATTGCCGAGAAAAGCTAACCTTCGAGATTCAAGACAAAAATCTGAACTTACAACTTCTTTGGATCCCTGATTTTTCCACTCACCCTCTGTTCTCGATTTATTCTCTTAACGAGTAGTGCTACTCACCTTAAGCCCTCTAGCATAACCCTCATCTTTGGAAACACGTGATAGCCGATGCGGAAAACTTTAAAACCTTGTAAGTTATCTCTACTCGGGGATCTATACTATTTGAGTGATAAGTCAGTGATTCGAGCGCGAAGATCTGAAGTAGAATACGATCTCGAACTATACGATAAGTTATTAGAGTGGTAGTTAACCTTCTTGTGCTAGCGAGCACCTTGATAAAGTCCTAAACTTGTTCGAATCGATGCGGTCGATAATAATGAAGAATTCATGGAAGAACTCATGGTCGAAGTTAAAGCATGGTATTGCTCCAAAAGATGTACTAAGAAGCATAGAAGATCAGCTAAAAGAAATCTCATGTGTTAAATCACTTGAGATCCAACTACAATGAGGTGATAGACATGCAGCAGATTGTAGACAAAGAAAGTCTGCATAATCATCCCCGATCGTAAGCGTTGGTGTTAATCCTCTCTAAATTTTCAAACCTCTCCTAAAGTGATTCTCTAATACCTTACCCTAGAATGCTCCGTACCGTCAGAAATTCGAGCAAAAAGTCTTATTCCCATATCTCGTTGGAACAATCGATATGATTATAAAGGATTGGAATCTAAACAGAGTTACTTGCTTCACGAATAGACCCTCTACAGGGCACAGTTACCTTGTAGAATATGGACCGAGGAAAAGGTCATCTAGAAGGTTGACCTTAATTGGGAAGCACTATGAAGAAATTAGTGGAAACGTTTGCAGCAATTCTATAGCTTAAGACAACAGTCAAGGTTGCTCTTAAGGAAATTGAGTCGGAGAATAGAAGTAAAATATATATATATATGGAGGTACTAGACATGAAGCTTATATTAAGGAGCCGGTGGAAGGAAAGCAGATTTGATAGCTGTTAGATAAACAGTTCATAAGACCTAGTATGTCATCTTGAGGAAACTTAATGCTCTTTGTGAAAGGAGAATAGAATGCTCCAAGTTTCGATAGACTATTGAGAGTTAAATAAAGTCACCAAGGATAAGTGATATTGTCTTCCTAGAGATGATAACCTACTTAATCAATTGCAAGATGCTACCTATATCTTAATTGTTATCAGCCGTGTTTATAAGGAAAACGACATTTCACAAGTAACAGTTAAAACAAGATATGGCAAGTATGAAGGTTGTGGTCAAGCCCGTGTGGGAGGACCTACACATTTCACGGTATTCATGAATCTCATGGATAGGATTTTGCAAGACATACTTACACTCGTCTGTCAATTTGTTACTACTAATGAGCACAAAATTCGAGACAATTTGCTATAATTTGAAGCTATAAAATTCCAGGAGAAGTAAAACCCCATTGAGATGCGTCAATGCTTAGGGTTAGGAGAAAGTTCTAGAAGGATTAATAAAAACTTGATTCGTGTAGCTATACGACTGGCATCGTTATCCTTGGAGAAAAGCGGAATTCGTTTGGGCGCGTATAAGAAAGGTTCAGATGTGTGTTGATGCAACGGTACAAGGCAATCTTCTAGACGCCCGATGATTCGAGAAAATATATGGGAGCTACATTAAGCATGAACTGGAAACTTCTATAAAATAAAAGGATGCACCTGGATACATTATCGGTGCGACACTACCAACTACACATCAGAATACTAGACAAAGCACAATAGGGTGATCGACAATCGGTAATGTCAACCGCATTGACAAGTGTGGATAGGATGCCATCATCCGCATTGTCCTAAGACATTCGTACTACCAAATGCGAGAGAACAAGTCTTGACCGCATTTGTATCTGCTTACCCTCGTTGACGAATGCAGATAGCCTACAGTTAGGCTTTTCTTCTATTGCCTTCGCTATATCATTTCATGAACTTGTAAATTCTCCTAGCGTTGGTTCCTAAGAGTTTATGGCACATCCTATATCGGGAACTCTTGACATGCATCTGATAAGATGAATGGATCTACTCGAAGACTGAGATTATGATATACGGAACCATTCCGGAAAAGAAAACATACTCGAAGAAGCACTTGTTGGGAGAAAAGACTTAACCCCTTAAGATGGAAATCCTAGAAAGAAGAGGTCGAAGAAAATCTTTCCGAGGAAAGATGAGAATTAAAAAGGAGGCTTTGGAAGGCAAATACCTTCGTGTGTGACCTAACCTCTTCATTTTTAGCAATCGAGAAAACTTCTTAGTTTTAGCTTCATAGAAATGATCATGCGATTCCTAGATATTAATCTGTACTCGTTGGGAAAAACCCAATCCTTCTTGCTCTGAAACCATTTATCTAGCGTATCCTGGTTATCCTAACTAATTAAAGGCATGCACGCTAATATCCTCTTCTTTTCAATCGTTCTTAAGATTCTCAGTGAGGACGGTAACACCGTCAGGATTTTGGGAATTGTCTCCTTGCAAAATCTACCTTGTAGGTCGATGCATTGAACCACAGTGGAGAATCTCTTCTTGTTAATTCGGTATGATTGTTAAATGATCTGATTTGTTGGTACACATGTCCCCAGTTCTAGTCTAGTGATCTTAAATGTAATAGACTTTCATTCTGTAACACATATGTAATGTCGATTCAATGTAATGAAAAACTCTTCAGTGAATGGTTGATTGATTGTTTAATGTCATATCTATTAATAGTGTTTATTGTTACACACATATATGAACATGTTATATAGGTTATAGAGTTGTTAGACATGTTCTGAATCATTTAAGGATCAAGAATGTGTTTAACTAAGTAATCTGATTCAGTCGCACGACTGGACTATGCGAATGGGCCAATCGCACGACTGAACCAGGTGATGGTATCAATCGCACGATTGTGTCATAAGACTGACTCAGTCGCACGAATGGTCCAGTCATATGACTCAGTCGCACGACTGAGCCAGTCGCTTGGCTCAGTCGTATGAATGAAAGCTGTAACCTATATATACCACTTAATTCATGGAAAAACAGGACACTTCGAGAATTATGAACCCTAGCCGTCCCAGATCGCACAGAGAGTCCCTTCCAACTTCACAGAGCGTTTCAGATCATTCCTACTTCATTCTTAATGTTTTCTAATCGTTAGGTTTGATCCGGATAACGTTCTCCCTGATTGGATCGCCAATCAAATAGAATTCCGCGCTATTTGATTAGGTTTCACGTAGAATCAGTTAGTACTCCGTACGTACACGGTCCTAACAAGTGGTATCAGAGCTTTGGCTCTTGATTCTTCGTGGATTCAATCTTGTCTTTGAAAAAGACAACGTTTTTAAGCAAAAAGATCCTTTCTTTCTGCTCAAAATCAAGTTTTTACGTGTGCATGTTTTTAAAATTGAGTCTTTTTCGAGTTGCAGCCGTCTAGGGTGTAAAAAAATGCATTTTTAGGTCAAAGTGTGTGAAAATTTTGATTTCAGCAGTCTCAGTCGCACGATTAACTCAATCGCACAACTGAACTCCATTCGCCAGTCCAATCATACGACTGAAGTCAATCGCTCGTTCAATCGCACGATAGACTCAGTCGGTTGGTCCAGTCACACAACAGCCTAATCGCCTGCCCAGTCATACGACTAAGCTCAATCGCACGATTGTGTTTCAGTCGTCCCCCAGTCGTCCATCCCAGTAGCCTAACAGTTTGCTTTCCAAGTTAAAGCCTAAGACACTATGGACTTAGAAAACTTCACATTCTCAGCAGAAAAGGACTCAAGGATTCAGAACCTCTTGCTACTGGAAAATGAGATTGGGAACCATAATAAACCTCCGAAGTTACTGTCTATTGATGAATTTCCTCAGTGGAAGCAAAGATTTGAAATTCATCTAAATGGTGTGGATACCAATCTCTGGAACGCCATTGAAACTGGCTACAATATGCCAGTTGGTGCTGATGGAATACCCTGACTTTGAGTGGTCTGAGTGATGCTCAAAAGGTTGCTTATAATGCAGAGAAGAAAGCTTATGCCTGTAGGATTCTATATGCCCAAGACACTTAGAATATTGATGTGGTTAGTACGTTATGATCCAAGTCGGGTTATACCCAATAACAAGCTTAGCAAACACCAATTAATATTTAATTGATGATATGATCATGCAATTAAATATTTACACCAAATTTAGAAAATGTTTTTTCTAAATAAGTTGCATATGAGATGGAACAATTTATTAGGATATTTTGTTCAATGATATTATTTAAAGTGTTATTTAAATTAGTTGTATAACACCAAATAATAATGAGAGTATACTACTTATACAATTAAATGGTTAATTGCATAAACTAGTTACAAGACTAGACAATACATGTGTGTGTTAGTATTTGGCTTTTATAAAATATGATCACCTATTTATAAAAACTCAAATATTAATCAAAAGAAAAAGGAAACCACTTCAATTCAGCCTTTGAGGCCGTCCACCATGAAGACATGCATGTGCATGTTAGTGCTCCTTTTGTGTCTTGAGAAGAACACATGAAGCATTCTTGTTTCCACTAGCAAATTATTCTCTTGAACAACACACTTGACTTGTCTTGGGTTCTCAAAGATGCTCCATTAACTAGCATAAGAGAAACTCTCATTCCTCATTCATCTACACATGCAAAAACAACACACAAAAACTCTCATATCTCTCTCTCAAGCTACGGCCAGCAGCAGCAATTTCAGGGTTTTTGAAGTACAACTTTGTGTGTTCTTGGTATCCTCTACCTAGCAAGAGTGGTGTTTGATCAAGGGCTTGGGGTATACAAAGCTTGAGGATCTCTACTTTGAGCTCTTGGCCAATTTCAAGCATCCAAAACCACCCATCTTTGGTCGACATTCTGCTGCAGTAAGGTAGTAAATCACAGCTCTATATAGCTGTGATTTTATGTGCATTTACATATGTTCATAGCTTGCATATTCACATAAATGATCCTTTGTTCTTTGGGTTTGTTTTATACATTAATATGGTCATCTAATGAACATATTTTTCAGCTTATAGAAGGGTTTATAAAGTTGTAATTCCGCTGCGTTTTCTGAAAGTTTAAATGGTTAAACTATGATTTTATGTTCTAACAAACCCAACAATGGCATCAAGAGCCGGTTATGTGAATAGCTTGCTTGTTCTTATCCTTTAAAAATCATTTTAAAGGATGTTAATCAACTAATTAGGGGCTGATTTTAGTTGATTTAATAAACCCCAAGTCTTTCAAAGTTATATCTTCATGCATATGATTAAACTTTGAAAGATAGAAATGTCAATTGGTTGATATGTTTGGTTGTTGTTTGTTTGGACAAACAAACCCAAATTTTCAGTTTATGTTGGCTGAAAATTTAGGGTTTGATGGGGTTTATTTTATTTATTGAATAATGTTTATGATTGTTCATATGATAATGCATAACCTAGCCTTTGGCCTTATGTCATTTGGATGATTGGAATGGTTGTTTTAATTCATTCAATTGGGTTGTAATATTTATGTTTATTATTTGGGTTGTAATTATTTATTCATTTGGTTATGTAATAAATAGATTAGGTGCATTTCTTTTTATTAGAAAAATGTATTAGGATATAATTTTGTAAAAGGAAGATGCACAAGATCAAGACCCAAAGATGGACATCAAAGACATGGACCTTGAAGTATTTGGATATGGATTCAAGTGGGAGTCCATGGACACATATAATGTGTCATTACAACCCTTAAGAAAGACCTTATGACAACACTTGTGATGGCAAACAAGTGTTGTCAACTTAGTAGCTATGGTTATGCACTCATGTTTATATGTTTATGCTTGTTTGAATGTTTGTTGTTTCATTGTTTGGATGATATTTAGACATATATTACAAACTCATAAACAAACTAAACAAGCTGAAAATTAATGGTTCTTAATCATTAAAAGTTAATAAAAGGTTATTAAAAAGGATTAATGATTTTATAATAAAATGGGTTTTATTAAAAGAACCATAGGGTACATTGTATCTGAAAGCATGCAAATACAAGTACATAGAGTTTTCTAAACTAGAATTATGAAACCTCTAAATGTTCAAATCCCTTTTAAAATAAGTCAAACACCATCCTCTTATACAACACTCAAATCATTTGAGAACTTGATGTGGGATAAAGGTCACCTAACCACATTAGAGGGAACTTATGAGTTTGAGGTGGGTTTGCCATATTTATGGGATAAAGGTCACCTAACCACTAATATTAGCAAATCCACATGTGTGTCTAAGTAGGACAACTTAATTTGGAAATCATGCATTAGGATCACTGAAGCATGACGTATAAAGGGTGTTGATGGGATAAACATGCCAAACAAACATAAGATGTTTAACCGATCCCATATACTAGAAATTGTAATAGGTTACAATTGTCAAAAGTTGACTACCTTGTTAATTTAAATAAAGGGATAAAGGTCACCTAACCGATATTTGAATGTAACGTTGGATTCTAGATTTTAATTATTAATTGTCTATGAGACGTAAAGGGTATTAATGATTAAAATGTAATTTTTTAAGAAATACTAATAAGAACTTTGTTAATTTTGTAGAATGGCAGCAAACAACAACAACACAAACCCAACCGTCCATAACCTATCACTAAGAACAATCCTTGAAAAGGAACGTCTAAACCATGGGAACTTCATGGATTGGTACCGAAACTTGAGAATCGTTCTCAAGCAAGACAAGAAGTCCTATGTGTTAGACGATCCCATTCCCGATCAACCCGATGAAAATGACGATGAGGCCTTTGCCGAGTGGGTCAAGTACACCGAGGACTCTGTGCAAGTCACATGTCTCATGCTAGCAAGCATGATTCCCGATTTGCAAAAGGACTTTGAGAACCATAATGCCTATGACATGATCACCCAGTTGAAGGAAATGTTCCAACAACAATCAAGGGTGGAGCGCTTCGAAACGGTTCGAGCACTCCATGCATGTCGAATGGACGAGACCCAATCGGTGTCATCTTACGTTCTTAAGATGAAGAGCCACATTGATCGCCTCGAAAGGCTTAACTGTCGTGTGTCCAATGAGTTGGCAATGGATTTGATCCTCAACTCACTATCCAAGAAGTTTGATAGCTTCGTTATGAACTATAACATGAATGGATGGGACAAGAGCATTGGTGAGCTTCACTTAAAGCTCAAAACGGCCGAGGCGGGCATGGGTAGAAAGGTTCTACCGGTCCTTACGATAAATGAAGGAGGTAGTAGGAAGAGGCACCTCCCCGACCCTAGGGCAAGTGTTGCAAGAGGGAAGGGGCACGTCAAGGGGAAGGGAAAAGGAAAAGCAAAAGTGGAACCACCCAAACCAAAAGAAAAGAAACAAAAAGTTGCTCAAAATGACCCGTGTTTTGAGTGTGGTGAGGTAGGCCATTGGAAACGCAATTGCCCGGTCTATCTCAAAGCATTGAGAGAAAAGAGGGATGCGGGGCAAACCTCAGGTACAATCTTTATGATACATGTTGAGCTAAATGTTATTTCTTCTAACACATGGGTACTAGATACCGGATGTGGAAGTCATATTTGCAATTTGTTGCAGGGGTTCAAAAGAAGTGAGCACTATGCAAAAGGGGAAATTAGTCTCTTCATGGGGAATGGTGCAAAGGTTCACGTGGAAGCCCTAGGAGACTACATTTTGAAGCTTCCAAGTGGTTTGGAAGTTATTTTAAAGAATGTTTTGTATGCTCCTAGTTTAACTAGGAACATTATTTCTATTTCCCGTTTAGGACAATGTGATTATGATTTCAAGTTTGTTGACAATGATATTCATGTTTCTTTCAATCATATGTTTTATTTTAAGGCTATACCTTGTAATGGTATTTATGAATTGGTTCATGAAAACACAACATATGATAGCTCAATGTACCAAGCAATCACCAAAAGGCTCAAATTAGATTTGAGTGATTCCTATCTTTGGCATTGTCGCCTTGGTCACATAAACAAGAATCGTATGCAAAAACTCCAAAAGAATGGTCTTTTGAAAACTAATGAAAATGATTCATTTGATGTATGCGAATCTTGTTTACAAGGTAAAATGACAAAGGCCCCTTTTAGTGGGACTAATGAAAGGGCAAAGGATTTATTAGGAATCATACATTCGGATGTATGTGGACCTTTTAAACCAATAACTAGGAATGGTGAAAGATACTTCATTACCTTTACCGATGACTATAGTCGTTATGGGTATGTGTACTTGTTAAGACACAAACATGAATCTTTTGAAATGTTCAAAATCTTTAAGAATGAAGTAGAAAATCAACTCAACAAAACGGTCAAGATTCTTCGTACAGATAGAGGAGGTGAATACCTAAGTAGTGAATTTCAAGAGTATCTTAGAAGTTGTGGGATTGTCTCACAACTTACTCCACCTGGAACACCACAACATAATGGTGTGTCTAAGAGGAGGAATCGGACTCTATTGGATATGGTTCGATCTATGATGGCTAGAAGTACACTACCTCTATCATTTTGGGGTTTCGCTTTGCTCTCCGCGGCACGTATTTTAAATATGGCCCCAACCAAGAAAGTGGAAAGGACACCTTTTGAAATATGGCATGGAAGGGTTCCATCATTATCATATTTAAAAGTTTGGGGGTGTGATGCTTATCCTAAGCAGTACACTCAAAACAAACTGGAAGCCCGATCCACAAAGTGTATCTTCATTGGATATCCTAGAGATTGTATTGGATACTATTTCTATGATCCGACAAAACAGAAAGTGTTTATTACTCGAAAGGCACAGTTCTTGGAAACTAAGTTTCTTTTGGAAGAAACTAGTGGAAGAGCAGTGGAACTTGAAGAGGTTCAAGATTCACAAGACGATACACAATTGGTTGATACTAGCAATCAATATGAGGATGTTGAGAATGATCATGTGGATGATCGAGATACACAAAACGTCCGCAGATCTGGTAGAATTAGTGTTCCTCCTGAGAGATATGGATTTTTCATGGATGGATGCTATGTGGTAGATTCGGATGAACCAACCACATACCAAGAGGCAGTGTCAAAACCTGATTTTGACAAATGGCAAGAAGCCATGAACGTTGAGATGCAATCCATGTATGATAACCAAGTTTGGGAATTGGTTACACCACCTCTTAAGTCCAAGATAGTTGGAAGTAAGTGGGTTTTCAAGAAGAAAACCGATATGTATGAAAACTTGGATACCTATAAAGCCAGACTTGTAGCAAAAGGTTTCACTCAAACTCAAGGGGTTGATTATGATGAAACCTTTTCGCCTGTGGCAATGCTAAAGTCTATCAGGATATTGTTTGCCATAGCGGCATATTATGACTATGAGATTTGGCAAATGGATGTCAAGAGCGCTTTTCTTAATGGATATCTTGAGGAAGATGTCCATATGAAACAGCCTGAAGGTTTTGTCGATCCAAAACATCCTAACAAGGTATGCAAGTTAAAGAAATTAATCTATGGATTGAAACAAGCATCAAGAAGTTGGAATCACCGTTTTGATGATGAAGTAAAGAAATTTGGCTTCATCAAAAACGCTGATGAAGCTTGTGTAAATAAGAAAGCTAGTGGGAGCATTATTACTTTCCTGGTATTATATGTCGATGACATTCTACTAATTGAAAACGACATTCCAACCTTGGAAGGTGTAAAAACCTGGCTTGGAAGCTGTTTTTCCATCAAGGATCTTGGTGAAGCCACCTATATTTTGGGAATAAAGATCTATAGGGATAGATCAAGGCGGTTAATAGGTTTAAACCAAAGTACATACATTGAAAGATCTTGAAAAGGTTCAAGATGGAGAATTCTAAGAAAGGTTTGGTACCTATTCGAAAGGGGACTATATTGAGCTCATCTCAATGCCCTAGTTCAAAGGTTGAACAAGAAAGAATGAATGGAGTCCCATATGCATCTGCTATAGGATCCACCATGTATGCAATGATATGTACTAGGCCGGACGTGTCATGTGCTCTAAGCATGACAAGTAGATATCAACAGAATCCTGGTAATAGTCATTAGATGGCTGTTAAGAGTATTTTGAAATACCTTAGAAACACTAAGGATATGTTCTTAATATATGGATCTGGTGAGGAGGAGCTCGTTGTGAAGGGTTACACGGATGCGAGTTTCCAAACTGATCAAGATGATTCTCGATCACAGTCGGGATATGTCTTCATTATGAATGGAGGAGCAGTCTCTTGGAAGAGCTCAAAGCAAGATGTAGTGGCACTATCTACAACAGAATCAGAATACATCGCCGCTTCATTGGCAGCTCAAGAAGCTACGTGGCTTAGGAAGTTCATTGCTGATCTAGGGGTTGTTGCTACCATTCAAGACCCCCTAGAGATCTTTTGTGACAACGAAGGTGCTATTGCTCAAATCAAGGAACCTCGTGCTCATCAAAAGACTCGGCACATTGAATGGAGATTCAACTACATTAGGGATGAATTTGAAAAGGGGAAGATATGTATTCGCAAAGTTCATACCGATCAAAACATTGCGGATCCATTCACGAAGCTCCTAGATAGGTCAAAGCATGAAAATCACACTTGTGCCCTAGGACTTCGATATTCCAGTGATTGGACTTGATCGAATTTTGTATTTGAATATGTGGAACTCTTATTATTTGAGTAAAATTATTTGGTTATAATATTTCAATTAATATTCCAATTTAGCATGTTTAATCCATCAGTAAATTATTTACTCTAAATGTCTGTAGTCGTTCATACTTGTGGGAACAAGTGTGAGGGTAAGATTATTATGAACTTGGATTGGTTGATATTCATAAGGATGAATATAAAGCAATGGGTTGCTACCAAAGTTCATAGATATTTGTGGGATACAAATATTAGACTAACCCGCATCTCAAATTTTACTACATGGAATCTTATCGATTGATCATAAGTAAATTTGAGTAAAGGCGAATATCATTTGGTATCCTTCGACCTGAGATACATATTGGGTTTTGATATTCACCAAGTATTATACCTTGAGCTAATTCTTTACTGTCTTGAAATAGTGGACAGTACATAAGGGTATGTTCAGGTATAACATGAGGTGTTTGTGAGAAACGTATGTAGTGAAGATGGAATTTGTTCCTCTTATTCGTTGAGAGTAAGATGTCTAAGGCCTGATTAAGTTAAATCAACAAGGAATGATCATTCTGTGTTCTTGGATTTAACATGACATCTGAAACAAAAGGATAGATGATTGATTCACCTAAATCATTTCAAGTAGGGTACTTGAATGGGATGATGTTATTGAATGGCTATAAGTCATGCGTATTAAGGGTAGTAAACCGTTGTTAGGCGTTATTTACTGCTTGCATCAATCTTCTATGAATCTTGGGCAAGTGGGAGATTGTAGGATTCTATATGCCCAAGACACTTAGAATATTGATGTGGTTAGTACGTTATGATCCAAGTCGGGTTATACCCAATAACAAGCTTAGCAAACACCAATTAATATTTAATTGATGATATGATCATGCAATTAAATATTTACACCAAATTTAGAAAATGGTTTTTCTAAATAAGTTGCATATGAGATGGAACAATTTATTAGGATATTTTGTTCAATGATATTATTTGAAGTGCTATTTAAATTAGTTGTATAACACCAAATAATAATGAGAGTATACTACTTATACAATTAAATGGTTAATTGCATAAACTAGTTACAAGATTAGACAATACATGTGTGTGTTAGTATTTGGCTTTTATAAAATATGATCACCTATTTTATAAAAACTCAAATATTAATCAAAAGAAAAAGGAAACCACTTCAATTCAGCCTTTGAGGCTGTCCACCATGAAGACATGCATGTGCATGTTAGTGCTCCTTTTGTGTCTTGAAAAGAACACATGAAGCATTCTTGTTTCCACTAGCAAATTATTCTCTTGAACAACACACTTGACTTGTCTTGGGTTCTCAAAGATGCTCCATTAATTAGCATAAGAGAAACTCTCATTCATGATTCATCTACACGTGTAAAAACAACACACAAAACACTCTCATATCTCTCTCTCAAGCTACGGCCAGCAGCCGCAATTTCAGGGTTTTTGAAGTGCAATTTTGTGTGTTCTTGGTGTCCTCTACCTAGCAAGAGTGGTGTTTGATCAAGGGCTTGGGGTATACAAAGCTTGAGGATCTCTACTTTGAGCTCTTGGCCAATTTCAAGCATCCAAAACCACCCATCTTTGGTCGACATTCTGCTGCAGTATGGTAGTAAATCACAGCTCTATATAGTTGTGATTTTATGTGCATTTACATATGTTCATAGCTTGCATATTCACATAAATGATCCTTTGTTCTTTGGGTTTGTTTTATACATTAATATGGTCATCTAATGAACATATTTTTCAGCTTATAAAAGGGTTTATAAAGTTGTAATTCCGCTGCGTTTTCTGAAAGTTTAAATGGTTAAACTATGATTTTATGTTCTAACAAACCCAACAATGCCATGTTAACACAGTCTATTCCTAAAGAAATCTTCCATCAGTATTCTGAGCACAAGCAAAGTAAAAAGTTCTAGAAGGCTCTTGAGAAAAGGTATGAAGGGAGCACAACTCTTAAGTCCTTAAAGGCCAAAGCACTAAAGAAAGAGTTTGATAATTTTTATGCCATCGGGAATGAGAGTTTGGATGACATCATTGACCGCTTCTATCATCTGATGAGTGAACTTCACACTCATGGTGTTACAACGTCTAAGGAAGAAAAGGTGACCAGCTTGGCTGACGAGCTTCCAGAGAAGTGGGATTCGTTTATTTCCACCTTAAGATACAACTCAATACTTGAGACCTTGGATATAAATGATTTCATTCTCAAACTGAGAGAAGAAGAAGTGAGACACAAGTACAAGGCAAAGAAGGGTTCATATGCTCAGGATCCGACTCTCTACAATGTGACTCCCACTCCAACTGCAAAATCTTTTAATGCTCCTCTGCAGACTGCTTTTGTTTCTAATACATCAGCAATGGGTCAAAGCTCATCATCTGGCAGTGAGTCAACTGTCTCATCAGGGGTTCAACACAGTGTTCCTGAAATTCAATCGACAAAGTTAGTGACAGAAAACTTGGGAAAAGTAACTGTGGAAGTGGCTAAAGAACACATGGATCTACTGGCTGCTGTAGTTCATTCCTATGATGGCTTGGTAGCAGGAAACCTATGGGAACTGCCACTTGGCTGATGAAGACTATGAGCAGGTGGATGAGAATGAGTTGGAGAGAATGGATATAATGTGGGCTCTCGCTAGTGCTGTGCGACGAGCTAAGAAGTTTGTGAAGAAGACTGGTCAGAATCTGGTGGCTACCAAAGATACTACTTTTGGCTTCGACAAGTCTAAAGTCACCTGCTTCAATTGTGGCGAGAAACGACACTTCAAGCGGGAATGTGTCAAACCAAAGAAAACTGGAAATGGGAACACGTTTTCGTCCTTCCCAAAACAAGAGAAAGAGAAAAAGCCAGCGCCAACAAGCAGTGATTCAAAAGCAATGGTGGCTCAAGGTGATGAAGGACAGGACTGGTCCTTCCGATTTCTATCTGATAGTGAAGCCAACATTGCATCTGTTGAAGAATTAAATGAAGATTCAGCGAGTGAGGGGGAGAACTCAGCTAAACCTGACACTGCTGATATGGATGAAGACATAGCTGCTATTGATCAACTTGTTGAAAATGAGCTGAATGCTGAATCTGAAGCACAATCTGAACCTCAAAATGCTTTCATGGCCGGAACGTCTACATCAGCACAGGTAGAAACAAAAGATGAACTTTTTGCTAAACATGCTTGTGTTGAATGTGATAAATTTAGGGAAAGCATTGATCTGAAATTTGCTAGGTTATTAGATCACAATGATAACTTAGTAAATGACTTTAAATTGTGCACAGAGGCAAACAGAGTTTTAAAACAAAATGAAAGTAGCTATAAGGAAAAGATTGAGGCTTTAAAGAAACAGTTAAAAGAAACTGAAGTGTTGCTTTCAACCAAGAAAATGACATTAAGTTCTATTTAAAGACTATTGAAGAAACTAAAAAGGACAAAGCAATTTTACAAGTTGAAATTGAGTCTTTAAAACAAAAACTTCACAGTCTTGCTAGTTCTTCACATATTTTAAAAAACTTGGTTAAGGAACGCAACAACGGGAAGGGTTTGGGTTATAAGGTTGTGCCTCCACCACATGAGATTCTTCTGAACACCAAACAACATCCAATCAATAATAATCCAATAAAGGACCATGTGGTGACAACTCCTCTGGTCAGTGATTCGGACACAGCAGTTAAACCTGTTCCTCCAACTGCTGATCAGACAACATCAACATCAGGCACAACTGGTAATAACATCACTGAAAACCGGGTGGAAGAGTATGTTCAAGCATCTCTTGGGTTGGATTCAAAGTGCACTATTACACAACCTAAGATTTCCAAAACCACTCAAACTAAACAGGTTAAGAAAGATAACACTCATCTTCAAAGACAAGCTAATGATAATGTTAAACAAGTAAAATTTGTCAAGGAAGGTGAACATCAAACGAATGAGACCAAAAAATCCTTACCTAAGGTTTACTCCCCACCCCACAAGAGATCTTCTAGTCCTTTTGAAAGGAGATCTTGTTACACTTGTGGTCAACGAGGTCACATCTCTTCAAATTGTCCTCGCTATCAGATACCTAGGAATAAGATTGAACTGGAAAAAGAAGTTAAACAGTTTCCAAAACAGAGAGCTAAGACTCCTGTTAGGTCTAACACGCCTGCTAGGTCTTATACATCTCCTCAACATCACAGACAACACAGACAAGTCACTGGCAAGTCTGTGATGCCTGAGGTGAAACCGGTTTCGGAAACTAAACCAAAGGTTCAAACTGTCAATCAGTCAACTGTTTATCATAAACAATCCTTTCATAAAGATAGTTTTTGGAAAGCAAAAACGTCTGATGTGTCTGAAAGCAGTGACAAATTGTAGATAGCGGAGCTTCCAGGCACATGACGGGAAATAAGTCTCTCCTTTTTAATGTCAAACAAATTAAAGGGGGACATGTTTCCTTTGTTGGTAACAAAGGAGGATACATTACCGCTCAAGGAGAAGTAGGTAATGTAAAGGTAAGATTTGATAAATTCAATTTCATTCAACAATTGGAAAACAATCTGCTTTCAGAGTCTCAGATATGTGACAAGGGCTTCAAAGTGATGTTTGACAATCGCAAGTGTTACATTCTGAAGAAAGAGATGGAGATACCAGAGGAGCAGGTATTAATGTCAGCATCCAGGTACAATGATTTATATGTATTGGATATGTCTAATGCTTCTACTTCTGAGTCTACGGTTTAGTGTTTCTTGTCCAAAGCAACAGAAAAGGAATCCGTCTCATGGCACGGAAGAATGGGACACATTAGTCACAGGAAGATGAATCATCTGATTCATAACAACTTACTTGAGGGAGTTACTATCAAGAACTTTAAAATTCTTGATTTCTGTGTCTCATGCATGAAAGGAAAGTAGAACAGGAAATCTCACAAGACCAAACACGTCAATTCTATATAGATGCCCCTGGAGTTACTGCACATGGATCTATTCAGTCCTGTAAGCACAAAGAGTATCGCCGGAGACTGGTATTGCTTTGTAGTCACAAATGACTACTCACGCTTCTCCTGGGTGATGTTTCTGAAAGCTAAGTCAGAAACGTGTGAGTCATTCAAGGTGCTCGTCACAACATTGGAGTCTCTCTACAAACTGAAGGTGAGGAAGATTCTTTCAGACAATGGAACGGAGTTTAAGAATCAGTGGATGGATGCCTTCTGCAAAGAGAAGGGAATTGTTCATCAGTTCACCTCGGCATACACACCACAAATGAATGGAGTTGCTGAACGAAAGAATCGGAGCTTGATCGAGACTGCACGGACTATGTTGGCGGATTCTAAGCTACCAATACAGTTCTGGAATGAAGCGGTTCCTAATGCTTGCTACACACTTAATCGTATGCTAGTAGTCAAGAGGCATGGGAAGACTTGCTATGAGTTACTTCAGAAGCGCAAACCAAACCTGGAGTATCTAGAACCTTTTGGAGCTCCATGTACATTGTTGAAGAAGACTCAGGAGGGCAAGTTCAGCAAGAAAGCCGATCAAGGAATCTTTCTAGGATACAACATACCAAACAAACGGGTTTACAACAACTCGACAGGTCAGGTAGAAGTGTGGTGCAATGTAGATGTACAAAGATACACCACTCCTCCTGCTAGAAAAGGACCATCATCATTCTTCGATTACGATGGCTTTTTCAAATCCTTTAACCTTCCTCAGCTTGATTCAGATGAAGAGATTGCTACTCAGATGATGTACGATGTTCAAAATACACCAAATCTGGATTCAAGCAACACAACACCTGCCAATGCTACTTCAGGATCTTCGACTCCTGCTCAGGACGAGAGTGATGACTCATCAGACGATGAAGAAGCAGCTGAGACTGACATCAAGCATAATGTAGATCAAGAAGTTGGATCATCAGCTGCTGAACCAGCATCGGGAAATCCGGATACTAAACCTGCAGTCACTAATCTTGATTCTGAAGTTGTCGTTCCTACGACACCAGTGACTAGGATCAATGTGAATCATCCCCCCACGTCTATCATTGGGGATATTCAATCCGGTATGCAGACACGAAATCAGCTATATTCTGCTGACTATGCTGCAGTCATGGAACAGGGATACGTTAATGACGTGGCTTTCTCATGTTTTGTTTCATAAATCGAGCCTAAGTACGTTAGTGACGCACTGAAAGATGAGGCCTGGGTCAATGCTATGCAAGAAGAGCTGCTGCAGTTCAAGAAACTTGGAGTGTGGACGCTTGTTGACAGGCCAAAAGGCGTGAAAGTTATTGGTACCAAATGGGTATTGAAGTGCAAGAAAGACGACCAAGGTGTTGTTATCAGAAATAAAGCTCGATTGGTCGTTCAAGGATTCAGACAAGTATCTCACTATGTATCTTGGGATGATCGGATCACTCATGTATCTCACTGCCTCTATGTATCGTGGGATGATCGGATCACTCATGTATCTCACTGCCTCACGTCCAGATATCATGTATGCCACATGTTTATGTTCCAGATATCTAGCGAAACCCAAAGTAAATCATTTGATTGGGGTGAAGAGGATCTTTCGTTATCTGAAGGGTACTCCAACTCTGGGGTTGTGGTATCCTCATGATGATGACTTTGAGCTAACTGTGTACAACGATTCTGACTATGGTGGGTGCAAGATGAACTTCAAGTCAACATCAGCAGGGTGTCAGTTCTTTGGTAGGCGGTTAGTCACGTGGCAATGCAAGAAGCAGACCTCGGTTGCATTATCAACCTGTGAAGCTGAATATGTTGCTGCTGTAAGTTGCTGCTCTCAGATCATCTAGATCCAACAGCAAATGCGGGACTACAGTTTGAAATTTTCCAACACTCCTATTTATGTTCATAACTCTGTTGCCATAGCTGTAACTAAAAATCCGGTTCAACACCCTAAAACAAAACACATCGGCATAAAGTATCATTTCATACGCGACTGCTATGAAAAAAAATTAATTGATGTGGTTAAAATAAACACGGATTTTCAACGCGCTGACCTCTACACTAAACCATTTGATAAACCCAAATTTTTCTATCTGTTAGAGGTCAAGGTATTAAAAAGAAAGGTAACGTTATCTCAGAAGACACAGACGCGTAGTCCGACACATATTTAATTTTTTTTTCAATTTTCTAGTTTTATTTCATTTAATTTCATTGTCAAATAAAAATCCAAAACACAAAAAGATTTTCAGTTTTAGAATTTTAGGGGGAGATTAGGTTATGTTCAGTAATTATTTACTTAAAAAATAAAAAATAAAAAAGGGGAAGGTTAGTTAAGCTGAAAAGGCAAAGACAGACAGACTGGAAATGTGACTCAGCAAAATTGAAAGTGATAGTACACAGGCGTCGCGTTACTTGGAACACCAAAAAGATTTTATGTTTTGTAAGGTAATTAAATCACAGAAAATTATGAATCAAAGAAGTCTAGGTCTAACATATTGGGAAAATGATAGTACGCTTGGTTGGTCCTGTACTACCCGGAGAAATTAGATCTAGGGTGGTGCCAGTGCATTAGACGATGTGTCGGTAGATTTAACACAATAGATCAGTAGACATCATCTGTGATTTGGCTTAAACTTAAATAATTCAACAAGTTGTGGGTCTTCATGGTATCCCTGGTCTGCATAATCAATCAATTTCCAATAAGGGGTGAGGAGCAAGCAAATGCCACAAATGTGAGCAAAGACCTGGAAAAACAGAGCAAAAGATGACAAATGTCACTGAAAACAATGTATATTCAAAAATACTGCTCTAAGAAGAAGATAGGTATTGCGCCTCTCTGTTGTGCGATGGCACTGACCTGAGGTTTAGCATAACCTATCCGTTCTAAGAATTCATTGCTGTTTGCCCCTCTCTGCTATGCGATGGCACTGACCTGAGGCTTAGCATCTCTTTGAAAATTCTTAGAACCAAATCTTCTAATTCCCAGACCGCTCAAAAATCTCCTGAGGAAGATTGATTACCATATACCTGTGGAACACACAAACACTTGTTGACCTAATTCATCTAATTAATCACTGATGTGTGTCAAAAGTCTGTGTATAGATTTAAGTGGACAAGTATACTACAATCGTCGTGGCTGCATCGCCTGATGTTCAAAATCAATGAGTGTTACGTATCATATCAAGCATGATTCCCAGTTAGATCTTAGAAATCTTAGATGAGTGAAAAACTATGATATGTAATGTATGCAAGTGTTTAAAGTTAAATACAGATAAAAGGTTCCAAGTAATGGTGTTTATGCCTGTCTGATTCCATATGAGTCTGTCCTTGATATGATGTCAATGCTAATAGGCTACACTAACCTGCCATAACAAAAATCACAAAAAGATGTTTATTTTGTTCGTAGTTTAAAATTGTCAAGTTATATGTATAGTGTGTCAGTGTCAAACTGTGCGTATTGTTCTCTGTGAACGTCACAAAATGAACTTAATGTCTATTCTAAACAAATTGTTACCGAAAGTATAAATGGATCATGTCTGAGATGATCGGGTGGATAAATGGATCATGTCTGATATGATCGGGTGGATAAATGGATCATGTCTGAGATGATCGGGTGGATAAATGGATCATGTCTGAGATGATTGGGTGGATAAATGTATCATGTCTGAGATGATCGGGTGGATAAATGGATCACGTCTGAGATGATCGGGTAGATAAATGGATCACGTCTGAGGTGATCAACAGAGTTTAATCTAAAAGTGATTATGTCTGAGACGATAAATTGTTCTTAATGTTTTATCTATTGTTAAGTGAAGCTAAGTGTCGGTAGGTAAAATGGTCAAAATGTCACAAGTATGGCCCGGTCGCACGACTGAATCATCAGTATGAACCAGTCGTACGAATGGAGCATACGAATGAATACAATCGTACGATTGGACAATGCGAATGAACCCAATCGCCCGATTGAAAGTGACCGACTATGTCAGACGTGCGAATGAAGTTCAATCGTACGATTGGAAATGGACGATTGGGTGAACCATAATACTCAAGCTCAGTCGTACGACTCAACTAGGCGACTAGGTTCAGTCGTACGACTAAATCAGGCGACTAGGCTCAGTTGTATGACTAGATATTGACCTAGTATAAATATGAGTTGAGTCGTTCTCAGTCGCCCATTCACCCAAATCGCCCTTTCACTCGCACGACACGTCGTTACTCTGCCAAAATTTTCAAAAATCCACATTTACCTTCGATTGTTGCTCTCTGACGTTTGATATAGTTTTTACAGGTAACTATCAAGGTGCATCATCGTTTAAACTGGACATAATCATCAAGGATCCCTTAAATTCTGACCTAACAGTAACTGGGACTTAAAAGAATCAAAACATCATCAAAACTGAACTTAACGATGAAATGAATGGTATAATAGGTTTAGTCGGAGGTTTCTGAGTGTAATGAGCCTAATTTCGACAGTATAGCTCAAAGCACGAATTTGAATGGACAAACAGTCGAATGAGCGACTGGACACGCTGATGAACTTCAATCGTACGACTGAGCTGTCGGATTGGCTCAATCGTACGACTGAGATGGACGAATGACTCAATCGTACGACTGAACCATGCGTATGAGTTCAGGCGCACGACTGAGGTAGACGCATGAGAAGCCATGTGACTAAGTCCAATCGTTTGACTCAGTCGTACGAATGAACTCAATCGTACAACTAGATCTCAGTCGCACAGTTCAAACGCACGACTGGAACTCAGTCGTTTGTTCAGTCGCACGACTAAACCAAAGTTTAAAGTTCATTAATTGAAATTCGTTATCTTCAACATGTGCTAACGTTTATTTGTTTTGTGTGAACAGATGGCAAGCAGATGGCCCATGAGCTCTAAGCACAACAACTGTGCTTATCTCGATCTGACTTCACGCAATGCGGCAGATTTCACAGGGATTATCAGCTTTCTAAGACGCTCGAGGATATACCGAGCGATTTCCACTCAGTGTACACCATATCGATCGATACAGCAGTCGTTCTGGGAGAACGCTGTGGTAGATAGGTCTACTGATCACCACTCCATCAGGAGCTCTATATTTGGGGAGCCCATACAGATTACCGAGGAGGACATACAGACGGTCCTTGAGTTTGGGGATGACGCATACTGCCCTATTCAACTACATCCCTTGACTGTCCGTGGCTGCTTCATGAGGGCCAAGTATTCTGGGGATATCAACACGAGCATGCTCAACAAGAGCAACTTGTGCCCCCAGTTTAAATACTTGGCACACGTACTTCTACGTTGCATAGCCTCCAGAAAGGGTGGATTTGACGAGCTTTCAGACCAGATGCAAAATGCATATGTTGCTCTGGTGTTGAACCACCATTTGGTTTCTCCAGGATGATCTTCACTTACATGGTGGAGAACATAGAGGCTAAGGGGAAAGAGAGATTTTGCATGTACCCTCGATTCCTTCAGCTGATGATTGACCAGAAACTTCCCCAACTGCCCAAAGCTCAAGATGATGCAGTCGTGCTTGAAGTGATGGATGACACGACTCTGGGTAGGATGAAGGTGTACAGGGGGAAGCAGGTGAAACCCCTTGTCAGGCGACTGTTTGGGCATCTGGCCCGTGATGATTATGTGGCACCAGCAAAGAGGAAGTGGCGCCACGAGGACAGTGACTCGGATGTAGAGCATATTGCTCTACCCACCGATGACTCAGATGATGATCATGATTCTGATCAGGGAGGGGATGGTCAGGGAGGACCCAAACCAGCTCCAATTCACCCTGATTTTCAGATGGAGGAGGAGGAGGAGTCAGATGAAGAGCCGCTCACCCGGACTGTGGGAAGTCGGGAAGTGGCTACGGAGCGAGGAATCAGGGCGGTTGGTGGACGCCCAGGAGGGTCTGGGAGCTCTACTGTTGATTCATCTTATACCCCAGCCTCTCCCAGCAGTCGAGCGGGAGCCTCTGTGTCCAAGGGGACACGGAGGAAACGTATGGCACAGCCACATGGGCTGAAGCCCAAGCGCAGGAGGATTACTCTTATCACTACCTCCTCAGCTACCACCACTACTACTACACCACCCACATCCACTACCACTACACCACCTACCACCACACCACCTACCACCACATTACCACCCCCAATCTTCACCACTACACCACCCACCACAAAATTACCACCCCCAATCTTCACCACTACACCACCCATCACAACATTACCACCACCAATCTTTACCACTACACCACCTACCTCCACTAGTCACCAAGCCGACCAATCTTCCTTCCCAACAGCTTCATCCCTCCCTCCTATTGGAGTGGAGGAACAGCTTGCAGCACTAAATAGAATGGTGCTGAAACTGTTGGCTGTAGATGAAGAGACGACAGCTCTACTTCATCAGCTTGAGGAGCAAAATGCTTCTCAAGCTGAGAAGATCTTACAACTCCAGGAACAACATGTCATATCTACTCAGAAGATTGAGGAGTTGGAGTCTGCGAATAAGAAGATCCTGCTGAAACTGAAAGGGTCGTAGGATGAGCCATTAAAGGTCGATGAAGGAGATGAAGACGGTGATGATGAAGAAGAGGAAAGTGATGATGATGATGATGAGGGGGTGATGGAAAGGATCAAGAAAAGGATGATGATGATGATGAAGGGGATGCAGCTGCATCTGCCTCTGCTCCTGGTCATGAGCAACGAACTAAGAAAAGACAAGACTAGGGGGCATCAGCTGCTGCCCCGCCTACCTCCCCTTCTGCCGAAGATCCAGCGATGATTCAAGGCAAAGTTCATGTGACGCCCTAAACCCGGCAGGGCACCGGAGGCACGTCACGCAGTTGGATTAATATTTTAAACACAATCAGAGCTTTCTATTTACAACGGAAGACTTTAAACACTGTTATATATATTAACCCAACTTTTTTTTTAAAACATTTTACATTATACATCGCCCTATTTACATTATTGACAAGCCCTAAGTCCTATGCCAGCAGTTGCTCCAGGATAGCGTCCTCATCAGCTCATACTTGCTTTCCTCTATTATCAGAGGATCCCTCCTTACCTAGCACACACAACACACTCAAAACATCAGATAAACTGGTGAGTTCTAATTTTCATTAAAACATTAACAACATTTTCACACACACCACAGCTATCTTTTTATTGGCAATATTATAGATTCAACTTTTATCATTATTCTGTCCCACTGGACCTGTCCCATAGAACGTCGGTTGCCCACATCTAGCAACTACCAGTTCCCCATACCCAGTACCAGCTACTACACTCAGAAACATCGGTTGCCCACATCCAGCAACTACCAGTTTCTTATACTCGGTAACGTCGGTTGCCCACATCTAGCAACTACTGGTTACCATACCCAGAGACGTCGGTTGCCCACATCTAGCAACTACCAGTTTCCCATATCCAGTAACGTCGGTTGCCCACATCTAGCAACTACCGGTTACTATCTCTAATCTAGTAGGATGCCAAATAATCATCTAGGGTCATCACCACAAGATGTTCACAAAGCTGAGTGATCGTCATCACTCCTATCAAACTGTACAGTTTCACACTCAGGCATCTTACCCTAACTGGCCTGTTGAGATTTACATCACATTACCATTTGAAAAACATTTCTTTTATTTATTGCCAATATTATCACATTCACTCACACCCCACACATTCTTTCTTTTAGCACCAGTTTTAACATATTTTCATTAATCATCACACCCCATCCGACCCATTGGAATCATTACCATCACGTAATGATTAACAATGTTCAGATGACTATCTTTTACACCCTACCTGACCCATTGCAATCATTACCATCATGTAATGATTAACAATGTTCAGGTAATCATTTATTACCCCCACTTTCCCTCTAACAGCTTGACAAACTGTTAGAAACATATCCATCATTACTATCACAATTCTGGTACTAAAACATTCAATTCATTTATCAATATGTGTGTGCTAGCCCGAATGTTAAAACCAAACATTTAAAAATGGCTTAGAACTCACCTTATCAATTTCCTCACCACAGTCTACACAATCCACGTACACAAGGTAACTAGTCCTTCCTCTAATCAAGGTATATCTAAAGAAATAAACCCTGATTCAGTAAACTTATTCTCAAACAGGGCCCTCAGGCGATTGAACACTTATGCGAATGAGCACTCATGCGACTGAACCTATGCGGATAAACCATGCGACTGAACCTTCAGTCGTACGACTAGCCATTCATTCGTACGATTGAGTTCTCATTCCTATCCAGTGTTCACTCGTCTTCATTCGGCCTTCTAACCAGGCGACTGGGTTCTAATCGTACGACTGAACCTCCATTTGCACTCAGTCGCACGACTAGACTCTCATTCGTACGACTGAGGCATGCGATTGAGCCCATTCGTCTGGAACGGATCAGCAGCTGTGTTCTTGACGTTTTTGATCCAAACTCACTCAAAATTTGAGTTTTAACCATCCAAATCATACCATATTCAAAACAGATCCTATGCACATCGTTCACAATGGTTTCGGACCATTATTTCATTAAAACTTCACAAAAACTTGGATTTGAATTTCTGGATTTTAAATTCAGAAATGAACCAGACCAATTTACTGATTTAAACAGGTTATTGGATCAAATTCAATCATACACACAGCTTATAACATCTCCGGATTAATCCGTGATGTTCAAAACTTACCGAAATGGAGTTTCGCCTAATCAATTTCGTGAGAGCAGGGTTTTGGGTGTGAAGGGGACAAGATGGAAATCTGCCCTTGAACCCCTGCACCGCCCTACTTATCCATAAATTAAACTTAACCGCCTCACCTTCAGTCGCACGACTGAACCATTGGTACGACTGAACTGTGCGACTGAAGCTCATACGCCTATGATTCGTACGACTGAGTCTCAATCGTACATAAGGAATGCGACTGAAGTTCATTCGTATATAACTTATGCGACTGAACACTTAAACACTCAATCAACTCAACTTAATTTATTTAATCATAACTATAATATAATTTACAAGTCCGGATTTAGAAACAGGATGTTACAACTCTCCCCCCCTTAAATAGGTTTCGTCCTCGAAACCAATCATTCGAACAACTGGGGATAATCTCTCTTCATCTCATCTTCTGATTCCCAAGTGAAATTAGATCCGTTTCTATTCGACCACTGCACTTTAACTAAATCAATAGTTTTATTCCTCAGCCTTTTCACCTTTCTGTCTACTATAGTAGTAGGTTTCTCAACATAGTTTAACTTATCATCCACTTCTATATCATCTAACGGTACATAAGCATTCTCATCGACCAAACACTTGCGCAACTGTGACACGTGAAAGGTTGGGTGGATTCCTTGCAACTGATCGGGTAATTCTAGTTTATAGGCCACTTCCCCAATCCGTTCTATAATGCTAAACGGTCCTATAAAACGAGGACTTAACTTTCCCCTCTTTCTTAATCTGATCATTCCCTTCCAAAGAGATACATTCAGCATAACTCTATCTCCTACTCCAAACTCTATATGCCTTCGTCTTTTATCTTCATAAGACTTTTGTCGATCCTGAGCTGCTTTAAACCGAGCTTTGATCTGATCCAGTTTCTCATTCGTTGCTTGTACAATTTCCAAACTGCCCAACTCTTTCTGCCCAACTTCTCCCCAACATATGGGACTCCTACACTTCCTGCCATATAACATCTCATAAGGAGCTCTCCCAATTGTAGAATGATAACTGTTATTGTAGGAGAATTCAACTAATGGCAGATGACTATCCCAGCTACCCCTAAAATCTATATACACAAGCTCGTAACATGTCTTCAACTGTTTGGATAGTCCTCTCAGTCAACCCATCAGTTTCTGGGTGGAAAGACGTGCTGTGTAACAGACGAGTACCCATATCTTCATGAAACTTTCTCCAAAACCTCGAAGTAAAACGTGTATCTCTATCTGACACAATAGACAATGGTACCCCGTGTCGCACAATAATCTCTCGAATAAATAGTTCTGCTAACTTCTCAGAGTTATACGTCTCTTTAATTGGTAAGAAATGTCCTCTACGTGTCAGTCTATCTACTATGACCCAAATGGTATCATAACCTTTAGCTGTACGCGAAAGCTTAGTTATGAAATCCATTGTCAATTCCTCCCACTTCCATTTCGGGATCTCTAAGGGTTGAAGCTTACCCTATGGCTTTTGATGCTCAGCTTTGACCTGAAGACACGTCAAACACCTATTCACATACTGCATCACATTAAACTTCATACCGGGCCACCAATATCCTTGTTTTAAATCCTTGTACATTTTAGTAGCACCAGGATGTATAGAATATCTGGACTTATGAGCTTCATCTAACACCAATTCCCTCATCTTAATCGGAACCCACATACGACCACATTTCGTCTTAACCCCAAAACTATTTTCTTCTAGATCCTTTGTTTGACCCTTCATTCGTTCTCGCTTCACGTTCTCTTCTTTCAGTGCTTCTAATTGAGCTTCTCGTAACTGATGCATAAAATCTGGGGTTATCACTAACTTGTATGACTTAACTCGAATTGGAGGGTGTTCATTCTTTCTACTTAACGCGTCAGCGACCACATTTGCTTTACCAGGATGGTAAAGTATTTCACAATCATAATCTTTCACCAATTCTAACCATCTCCGCTGGCGCATGTTCAATTCCTTCTGATCAAAGAAATACTTCAAACTCTTATGATCTGTGTAAATCGTACATTTCACCCCATACAAATAATGCCTCCATATCTTCAAGGCAAATACCACTGCTGCTAGTTCTAAATCATGTGTCGGATAATTCTTTTCATGTTCTTTCAATTGCCTGGAAGCATAAGCTATCACTCGTCCCCTCTGCATCAATACACAGCCTAGACCTTGATACGAAGCATCTGAATAAATCGCCAAATCTTCATTTCCATCTGGCAACGACAATATTGGTGATTGGGTTAATTTCTGCTTCAGTTCTTGAAATGCATTTTCTTGTTCTGGTCCCCAAACATATTCTTCATTCTTCCTCGTCAGTTTCGTTAACGGGGATGCGATTTTGGCAAAATCCTGAATAAACCTTCTATAGTAACCAGCCAGACCCAAGAAACTGCGAACCTCAGATGGCGTCTTTGGAGGACTCCACCTCACTACTGTTTCAATCTTGGCAGGATCTACTAAAATACCTTCTGCATTAATCACATGCCCTAAGAACTGTACCTCCCGCAACCAAAACTCACACTTAAAAAATTTTGCATAAAGCCTTTCTTTTCTCAATCTTTCCAACACTTCACGAAGATGGCAGGCGTGATCTCCCTCATTCTTTGAATAGATCAGTATATCATCAATAAACACAATTACTGATCGATCTAACATTGGCTTGTACACCCTGTTCATCAAATCCATAAAAGCAGCAAGGGCATTCGCCAACCCAAAAGACATAACCAGAAATTCATAATGACCATAACGTGTGCGAAACTCTGTCTTAGGTATATCTTCTTCCTTGACTTTCAACTGATGGTAACCCGATCGGAGATCTATCTTAGAAAACCAACTAGCTCCCTGTAGCTGATCAAACAAATCATCTATTCGTGGGAGTGGTTACTTATTCTTTATTGTCAACTTGTTTAATTCTCTGTAATCAATACACATACGCATACTCCCATCTTTCTTCTTCATAAACAATACTGGAGCACCCCACGGGGAAGAACTGGGTCTAATGGAACCTCTTTCCAGTAAGTCTTCAGTCTGTTTCATTAACTCCTTCAATTCCGATGGAGCTAATCTATATGGTGGCTTAGCAACTGGCTTAGAACCCGGAACCAAATCAATTCTAAACTCAACTTCACGATCTGGAGGAATACCTGGTAATTCCTCTGGAAACACATCTGCAAAATCTCTAACCACAGGAATGCCTTCTATCTTTCTTACAGGCTTTTGGGAATCAATTACATATATCAAATAAGATAAACACCCGCGGCTCATTAACTTATCAGCTTTTATCATAGATATTATTTTCATAGTTGACTCCTCTCTATCACCATATACATTAATTGTTTTCCCATCTGGTGCTCTTAATTGAATTAACTTCTTATTACATACAATATGGGCTTCATGGTTTGCCAACTAGTCCATACCCAAAACTACATCAAATCCTCCTAACACCATAGGATATAGTTTAACAGGTAATCTATATCCGTCTAATTCAATATAAGAACCATCAATCATACTACTAATCATCACAGATCTATCATTAGCAGTTTCAACTACAAAAGCTACCTCTAATGGTCGAACTTCACATGCAATCATAGGGCAAAAATCAATAGATACAAAACTTACACTTGCACCAGAATCAAATAACACATTAGCTGGAATTCCATTCACTAGAAACGTACCTGAAACTACATCTGGCAACGCTTTAGCCTCACTGGCTGTCATAGAATATGCTCGCCCCTTGGCCACACTCGATCCTTCTCCTGACCCTTTCGTGGATCTAACCGGCTCAGGCTTTCTAACGGTTAATCTTGGACATTCACTATGAATATGCCCCGTTTCTCCACACTCATAACATCTACAAGGGCTTTCATTACATTCATTAGCAAAATGTCCCATTTTTCCACATCTAAAACAAGTCCTACTACCAATCATACATTCACCCTGGTGTAGCCTACCACATTTCCCGCAACGTGGCAGCTCATTTCTGACATTTCTCGGAAATTGACCCCTTCCAAACCTACCCTTCTTTTGAAAACTTGGATTCTCAAATCTTCTTTGCACTACAGGTTCTTCACGCCTCCTTTTACTTCCATGAGGAGCAACATTATTACAATAAATTTCTTGATACATATTTGCAGCTAAGTTTACCGTCAACTGGTAACTACTCGGAGCAGATGATCTAACCAACTTCCTAACCTCCTGAGGTAACCCCTGTGTATACCTCAAAATCTTCTTCTCTTCAAGAACCACTAAATGAGGCACCAACCACGCCATCTCCTCAAACTTAGACGTGTATTCCCTATGAGACATATTACCTGCCTGAAACTATAGGAAACTCATTTCTATTCGATCCATCTTGCCTTTCGGACAAAACTTGTCCGATACTAACTTTCTGAATTCAGGCCATAACATTTTGTCAGTAGCCTCCTCGCCTAACGCTTGGATAATCGTATCCCACCAATACAGAGCCTCACCTACAAACGAGTGGGCTGCAAACTTTACCTTTTGATCCTCCCTACACTCACTCAACTTGATCACGGCTTCCATTTCATGAAGCCATTTATAAGTGGCTACCACATCCATAGCCCCAGAAAATCGTGGAGGATTACACTCTTTAAACTGGCTATATGTAACTCCATTTTTCTCACTAGACCCCTCAGCTTTATCAACATTCCTACTTTCATCAGGTCTAGCTGCATTCAAGGCTTTACGAACCTCCTCAGCAATTGCATTATGGAATTGCTGCCTCGTCATACTAAGCACCTCGGTGCTCTCATCAACATTTCTTTCTGAGGTTCCACCATGCATTCTTTCACTCTCCCTATCAGCCATAACCTATTAAAACGAGACCAGGATTATTTGGTACCCACATGTAAGTATATAACCAGAATACTATAAGTAAAGTAAATTATTAATAATGTTGGCCAAATACTATTAATTGTTTACTTTACTTTTACTATTCTCGTTATTCCTTCTCATGATTGTCCCATCACCTTCTTTTGTTTTAATAAACTACTCTATCTAGCTATCCCTGCTGGCATATCTATTTTCTAGTTAAAGTCTAGTTATTATAACACTAGATCCCTTTAACTACTGCTCTGATACCAACCTGTGACGCCCTAAACCCGACTGGGCACCGGAGGCACGTCACGCAGTTGGATTAATATTTTAAACACAAATCAGAGCTTTCTATTTACAGCGGAAGACTTTAAACACTATTATATATATTAACCCAACTTTTTTTTAAAACATTTTACATATGATTGTATTTAATTATACATCGCCCTATTTACATTATTAACAAGCCCTAAGTCCTATGCCAGCAGTTGCTCCAGGATAGCGTCCTCATCAGCTCATACTTGCTTTCCTCTATTATCAGAGGATCCCTCATTACCTAGCACACACAACACACTCAAAATATCAGATAAACTGGTGAGTTCTAATTTTCATTAAAACATTAACAACATTTTCACACACACCACAGCTATCTTTTTATTGGCAATATTATAAATTCAACTTTTATCATTATTCTGTCCCACTGGACCTGTCCCATCAACGTCGGTTGCCCACATCTAGCAACTACCAGTTCCCCATACCCAGTAACGTCGGTTGCCCACATCCAGCAACTACCAGTTACTACACTCAGAAACATCGGTTGCCCACATCCAGCAACTACCAGTTTCTCATACTCGGTAACGTCGGTTGCCCACATCTAGCAACTACCGGTTACCATACCCAGAGACGTCGGTTGCCTACATCTAGCAACTACCAGTCTCCCATATCCAGTAACGTTGGTTGCCCACATCTAGCAACTACCGGTTACTATCTCTCATCCAGTAGGATGCCAAATAATCATCTAGGGTCGTCACCACAAGATGTTCACAAAGCTGAGTGATCGTCATCACTTCTATCAAAGTGTACAGTTTCACACTCAGGCATCTTACCCTAACTGGCCTGTTGAGATTTACATCACATTACCATTTCAAAAACATTTCAATATTATCACATTCACTCACACCCCACACATTCTTTCTTTTAGCACCAGTTTTAACATATTTTCATTAATCATCACACCCCATCCGACCCATTGGAATCATTACCATCACGTAATGATTAACAATGTTCAGATGACTATCTTTTACACCCTACCTGACCCATTGCAATCATTACCATCGTGTAATGATTAACAATGTTCAGGGTATCATTTATTACCCCCACTTTCCCTCTAACAGCTTGACAAACTGTTAGAAACATATCCATCATTACTATCACAATTCTGGTACTAAAACATTCAATTCATTTATCAATATGTATGTGCTAGCCCGAATGTTAAAACCAAACATTTAAAAGGGGCTTAGAACTCACCTTATCAATTTCCTCACCACAGTCTACACAATCCACGTACACAAGGTAACTAGTCCTTCCTCTATTCAAGGTATATCTAAAGCAATAAACCCTGATTCAGTAAACTTATTCTCAAACAGGTCCCTCAGGCGATTGAACACTTATGCGAATGAGCACTCATGCGACTGAACCTATGCGGATGAACCATGCGACTGAACCTTCAGTCGTACGACTAGCCATTCATTCGTACGATTGAGTTCTCATTCGTATCCAGTGTTCACTCGTCTTCATTCGGCCTTCTAACCAGGAGACTGGGTTCTAATCGTATGACTGAACCTCCATTCGCACTCAGTCGCACGACTAGACTCTCATTCGTACGACTGAGGCATGCGATTGAGCCCATTCGTCTGGAACGGATCAGCAGCTGTGTTCTTGACGTTTTTTATCCAAACTCACTCAAAATTTGAGTTTTAACCATCCAAATCATACCATATTCAAAACAGATCCTATACACATCGTTTACAATGGTTTCAGACCATTATTTCATTAAAACTTCACAAAAACTTGGATTTGAATTCCTGGATTTTAAATTCAAAAATGAACCAGACCAATTTACTGATTTAAACCGGTTATTGGATCAAATTCAATCATACACACAGCTTATAACATCTCCGGATTAATCCGTGATGTTCAAAACTTACCGAAACGGAGTTTCGCCTAATCAATTTCGTGAGAGCAGGGTTTTGGGTGTGAAGGGGACAAGATGGAAATCTGCCCTTGAACCCCTGCACCGCCCTACTTATCCATAAATTAAACTTAACCGCCTCACCTTCAGTCGCACGACTGAACCATTCGTACGACTGAACTGTGCGACTGAAGCTCATACGCCTACGATTCGTATGACTGAGTCTCAATCGCACATAAGGAATGCGACTGAAGTTCATTCGTTTATAACTTATGCGACTGAACACTTAAACACTCAATCAACTCAACTTAATTTATTTAATCATAACTATAATATAATTTACAAGTCCGGATTTAGAAACCGGATGTTACAGTTCAGGATTAGATGTTTACTTATTATTAAACATTGTCATTGTAGTCATGTATTTAATATGTGTTTAAAGTAAATGAATGAAAAGTTAAATTGACATCGGTTATATGCTTAATGTATACTAACTTGCACTGTGTTTGGTAAATTGTTATACAGGTTCATCCAAACAGGCTGACGAGCACAATGTGATACCCCTTTGACAAATCGAGACTCAATTGACAATGATTCTCGATTTGCAAGGAATAGTACATCGCTCTGTTAGTTACACACCTGAAGAGGGCGAGATCATACATGATCTAACTAATGAGCAGATTGCTGAATTATTCAGTCTAAACTCTGATGAGCTGGTAAAGGATGCGCCCGAAGTCGACGTAGTCAGTGATGAAGAACTACAGGATGTCGATGAGGTGGAGATAGAGGATGTGACTGCTGATCATTATCCCCAGTACACTAACGCCGAAGGCGAAGTGCTACCAAATCTGGGGGAAACCTTTGACAGCAATATCTTCGTTAAAGTTGAAGAGATGACAGCAGCTAAGGCAGCAACATCAGAAGCTCCTCAGGCAGATGATGCTGATTTAGCATCCAAAAAGGCTGAGTGGGTAGCCTGCCTGGAGGAGATGAAGAAATAACGTGCGCCGAATAAGTCAAACGCCTACACGAAGCTTTACAAGATAAAGAAACATCAGAAGGTGTCAGGCAAGATTATCAGCTAGGCATACTTTGAGGACCTCAAAGTATATGCTGTGAAGAGAGAGAAGGAAATAGAGTATTTCAGATTCCCACATGATCTGAAAACTCTCCCTGGTTTTGAGCTAAATCATCTAGCCAACTTGAGCCTCCTATATCCTGTCCCTGGAAAGATATCGGAATGGTTCGAGAAGGCTCTGAAGAAGGAGTACCTTACGAGGTGGGTCAATTTTAAACCTCAACAGCCCAAAAGGTTGATTCATAAGACCGAGGTTGATCCCACCTCCGGAAGACCAAAGGTGATTTTGAGATGGCACCCTCCGCGCACAATGTCGTGTATTCCACTGAGGGAAATGCCACAAGATTTTGCACCCCATTTTAAATGGTGGTATTATGACTGGCGCACTGGTGAGGCCGTCATAGTTTTGGATAAAGAAGGGACGATAGAGACGATTAGGGTATACGACCCTATGTGGCTAACCAACTTGTCTGCTTCAGATGTCTACATCTTGTACAAGTGGCCACTATTTTTTGACACTCAGGATATCATGCAAGCACTTCAGTTTCAACACGTTATACGTTTATGCTTCGCACTTGATATTCATGTTGGGGTTTCCCGAGAAAAAAGAGTAAAGAGATATGAAGAGTTCAAGAAGGAAGTCGAAGTATAGATAGAACTACGTCCAAGGGGGAGTTTGTTGGTACACATGTCCCCAGTTCTAGTCTAGTGATCTTAAATGTAATAGACTTTCATTCTGTAACACATATGTAATGTCGATTAAATGTAATGAAAAACTCTTCAGTGAATGGTTGATTGATTGTTTAATGTCAAATCTATTAATAGTGTTTGTTGTTACACACATATATGAACATGTTATATAGGTTATAGAGTTGTTAGACATGTTCTGAATCATTTAAGGTTCAAGAATGTGTTTAACTAAGTAATCTGATTCAGTCGCACGACTGGACCATGCGAATGGGCCAATCGCACGACTGAACCAGGTGATTGAATCAATCGCATGATTGTGTCATAAGACTGACTCAGTCGCACAAATGGTTTAGTCGTATGACTCAGTCGCACGACTGAGCCAGTCGCTTGGCTCAGTCGTATGAATGAAAGCTGTAACCTATAAATACCACCTAATTCGTGGAAAAACGGGACACTTCGAGAATTATCAACCCTAGCCGTCCCAGATCGCACAGAGAGTCCCTTCCAACTTCACAGAGCGTTTCAGATCATTCCTTCTTCATTCTTAACGTTTTCTAATCGTTAGGTTTGATCCGGATAACATTCTCCCTGATTGCATCGCTAATCAAATAGTATTCCGCGCTATTTGATTAGGTTTCATGTAGAATCAGTTAGTACTCCGTACGTACACGGTCCTAACATGATTGTGAAGCCAAAAATCTGTTCATAATTTGACTCACTGATCCTGTCAAGCATGATTCTAACATTCAGATAGTTACTTATGTCCAAATCAAACCTGATTAATTGACACCTAATCATCAACATTTGTCCTGGGATGCTCAGCTAAATAACTTTAAATCCTCAAGATTCATACTATGAGTGTATCACACTCGGAAACAAATGTTAACGATACTAAAATTTCGAGGGCGAAATTTCTAAAAGGAGGGCAGAATATAACACCTCTGAAATAAGCCCAATTGGAAACCTCAAAATATTATAAAACCCAACAAAGGTCTTGATAAAGTTGGGCTTACAAAAGAAAACTTGGGAAATGAAACTAACCAGCCCAATAAGGGCCCGAACGTAAAACAAGGCCCATTTAAGGCCTAAATGCATGTTTACGAACTAATTAAATGAGAAACCACGAAACAATGAATTATTGTGTGATTTGAAATAACTATATAAAGATCCAAATTAAAAACAGACTCAGAACCCATACCGGGTAAAATCCGGCAATTTAACGCGTTCTAACGTCTTAATTCATTCAGAAATTCTTATAATGGCTTGTCATCCCATCTAAATCATTTTTAATCTTAACAATAAAGTAAATAATGCTTGCTAAAAGATTTTTCATCAATCATGCATAAGCATCATAGGTACGTAAGTGAAACGCGAATACCGGTTTTTACCGGTATTTAAATGTCATCTGATACGTCAACCAAGCCTCGTAACATCGTAATTATTCATCTAATCATCATTTATTATCATAACATATTAAATTTGGTGAGTGATACGTTATCCGGAATAAATGCGTTCCGAAACGCGACCGTGACGTGAACCGGGTTACGACTAGGTCAAAACCCGAGAATTGGACAGATAAGGTTATAAGGCGACTGGCATGGGAAGTTAATGTACACAATATCATTTAATACTTAATTGCAAATATTTTGATACCAAAATGATTATATTGACGCTTATTCAAGGAAAAAGCGTAAAACCGTTAAACGTGTTAAATACACGTTAATTTACAACCCCGTTTAAATATTCGGTATATTTTAATATGATAAAACTTACAATCTTGGAATATTTATAAAGTATTGTATAACCGAATCTAACGAGAAATGAAATTTATTACGTTACGCAAAAATTTAATCAAACGTGTTACGAACCGACCTGTTAACGAACCCATTCACTTAACCCCCTATATAAACAAAATTTTCTCATTTTTAGGGTTTAAAAAGAAATTTAGGGCAGGGAGAAAGAGAGGCGGTTGCAACACCCCCCCATTTCGAATGCTGACCGGATTCCAGCCACCGGCGACCACCTCCGGCGAGTGGTGGCGAGTGCCACACCTTACCGAACTCCCCTCGACACCCCGGTCACGATAGTGGCTTTGATTTCTCCTAAACGCAACAAAGTTACGGGAATCGAGGGCGAAAGAGATGGTCGCAGGTTGGGATTCGGAGGTGGTGATGATTCCACTCAAAACACAACAACAGTGGCGTGAATCGAGGGCGGTGATGATGGTTGCAGGTGGGTCCCAGCGATCATTATGGTTGCGGGGGTGAGGGTTGTGGATGGTGGTGGTAATCGCGACTGTGGCAGCAGTGGTTCCCTTTGGGGTTGTCGGCCAATGGTGATAGTAGTCTCGGTTTAGGGTAGTGATAGGGGTACAATAGAGACGGTGGTGGGTTGTGCGATAGTGTTGGTACTAGTTGTCAATGGTGGATGGTAATGGTGAAGGAGATGGTTGTGATGTTATTGCTGGTTGGCGATAGTGGTTGTGATGGTAACTATCGGTTGTTGGAGTCATGGTTGTGGCTACTGTCGGTCCGACTGTGGGTGTCGAGGTTGTGGAGGTCGACCCCGGTTATGGCTGCGATCTTGGTGTTGTTAGTTGTGGTTGGTGATTGTGGCTGTGACGGTTGGTGGTGGTCAGTGTCGGCAACCATGGTACGGCTGTGATGGTGATGGTGGGTACGAGGGCTGTCAAAGTGGTTATGAGTGTGGTGGTTATCGGTTGGGAGAAAGGTGGTTCCGGTGGTGTAGGCTGTTGTGATGGTTGCTGAGGGAGGTGATGTTGGTGGTTGAGGGTTGTTGGCTATGATTGTGGTTGTCGTCGGTATAGTTGACGTTATGGTCGTGGTGGTTGTTGGTCATGGTTATGTTAAGGGTTAAAGGTGGTGATTGGGTGGCAACGGTGGTGATGTAAGTTGGTGGTTGTGGCGGTGGTTGTCAGATGTTGAAGTAAGAATGTAAATCGAAGGCGGTAGTAATGATGTCGGATGTGGTGGTGGTGCACGAGGATGGTTAGGATGACTGTGGGGTATGCGATTGTGGTGGTTAGTTGTGGGTTATCGACTTTGGTAGTGAGTTTGGCTGCTATAATGATGGCTTAAACCTCCATTAGGTTGGTTGCAAAAAGGTGGTTGCGATGGTGTTTAGGTGGTGGTATAGTGGCGATGATCAGCGGTGTTGACGGTGGTTGTTGTAGTTGATACTAGTAGTTGTTGTGTTAGAATGATAAGGTAACATGTCTGGTGTCGGTCAAGCATGGTCAACTGAGGTCAACGGGTCGTCAACATCAAGAACATGATGAGATAAAGAGCAATACGAGTGGGTTAGTGAACGTGAATCGAGTGGAAGGTATAATCGCACGCGCAACGCATTTGAATTTTAATTATAATCTATATGCGTGTTACTTGAGCTCCAATTATACAAAATACATAAATTATAAAATGAAAATGAACGCCACTTGATATAATTATCTCGTTTAAATAGATAGTTCTGACACGAGATTTAAATAACAACGCTATTTTTGTAGAAATCAACCTTGATAAAATATAGGAAGCATTTCATTTTTGGAAATGGTTATAATTTGTAATAGACGATACAAATAAGTTTATTTCGTGTAACATATAATCATACAAGACTTAGAGATGTAATTCATACAAATACGATTGTACATTCATATATTTATGCAACGAATATTTAGGTTAACCGACATCTATACGTTTTATTTAAGATAAAAGACCTAAAACGCTATAATGATCTATCATCTTGTTGTTATTAATTGTCGGTCATCTCATTGTATTTTTGAAATAAATATTAATTGTAACACTCTTTTTATACAAAATATCGTTAACTATCATCAATAATTGGATTATTTAGCGTCAACCGAGTTGACAAATATGATATAAACGTGAACATTATAAACATCGCTTGAAACATTATATAATACTTACATCGTCAATGCAAGTTATTCATAAAGATTTGGAATCCATGATATAAATCGATTTACTACATTCTTCATACTAAGACTCAATTCTTAATTGAATGCATTAATTAACCTAATGTACACGAGTTAGTTCATAACAATTAACACGAGAAGCTAAGCTATATTTAGGATACTAAACACCAACTTTAAGATAACTAGATAACTAAAGAGCTCAACCGCACGCATGTAATAACATCGTGCTAATTCTAAACGTGAATCTTATATGTTCTAATTAGGATCGCATGTTGGTGATCATTCTTTTTCTTTATCAAGCTCAGAATTATTTAAGGACACCAGGTGAGTTCTAGTGATCCCTTTTTACTACTGTTTTGGGATGAAACATGCTCTATTATTTTATGAACTATAATTATGCTTTACTCGATGCTTGTATGTGGGATTTATGGATAATTGCTGATACTTATATCATGATCATTAATTCTTTCATGAACCGCTTGTTTTATGTAGATAGATCTATTTGAGGAAACCCCCATACACAGTGGCTCCCGCCACAGGGAGGTACCCCACTGAGATCCTGAGGGGTCATTTGTGGCATGTGGTAGGTTTTGCTAAGAAACTATGGTGAACCATCCGGGTAGGTAGGGTTCACTGGTTTGGGGCTCAGTTCTCCCCCTTTGGGGGTTAACCGGTTAAACACAACTTTCGAAGAGGCTAACCGGGACTGAGTGTAGGGTTGACTATGATACCCCCACGATATTGAACTATGATTCTTTCCTTTTTATCAAATGAGAATTTTTTAAGTTCGTTTGTTTTTAAACTTTAAGCACTTAACTCACCAACTTTATGTTGACCCAAAATCTTTTTGAGCATGTCTTCAGGTACAGCTAGGGAGAATAGTTAAGCTATAGAAGTTACCCAAATCCGAAGCAAGATATGAGGGTAGAGGTTGAAGATAAAAGTTGAGCCTTAGTTACTGAAGCCTCGAGAAATATTGACCAGGAGATTGACCATGATACCTATAGATTGTAGATTGAGGCACCTTGTGAATTGAAACAAGGCCAATATTTTAATATAAATATTATGTGATGCTTTGAGACATTCCCGACACACGAAGAGTTATTTTTGCTTAACACCTAAGGTGAGTTCTAGTGATCCCTTTTTTACTACTGCTTTGGGATGGAACATGCTCTGTTATTTATGAACTACATTTGTGCTTTACTTGGTGATTGTATGTGGGATTTATGGTTACCTGCTGATATTTATATCATGATCATTAATTCTTTCGTGAACTGCTTGTTTTATATGGATAGATCTATTTGGGGAATCCCCCACACACAGTGGCTTCTGTTTAGGAAGGGTACCCCACTGAGATCCTGAGGGGTCGTTTGTAGCATGTGCCAGGTTTTGTTAAGAAACTATGATGAACCATCCGGGCAGGTATGGTGCACTGGTTTGGGGCTCAGTTCTTCCTTTGGGAATAACCGGTTAAACACAACTTTAGAAGAGGCTAACCGGGACTGAGTGCAGGGTTGGTTATGATACTCCCACGATGTTGAAACTATGGTTCTTTCATTTTTATCAAATGAGGATTTTGTTATGTCCTTTTTGTTTTTAAATTTTAAGAACTTGAATTCACCAACATTTTAGTTGACACAATTTCTTTTTGAGCATGTTTCTAGTAATCTATGTAGAGACTCTAGCTGTTGTTAAAGACCTAGACTTATCCCCGTGACCATGGCATTGGCTTATTTTACTTAATGAACAATTTAAACAATTTAAAATTTCTATTGAACAATACAATCTGTCTCTATGTTGGTTGTATAACTCATTTGGGGGCTAGATTTGTTTCTAGCCCCGATATCTTTTGAAACTTTAAATGCCATGTGATATTCTCTCCTTTGAGCTTTTGTAATGGTTTGTTTCCGCTGCCATATGTTGTTACTAGTCTGTGACGTTCCACCCTACCTGGGCCTGGGGTGTGACAGATTGGTATCAGAGCCAAAGGTTGTAGAGAAGCCGGGAATACCATAGTAGACCTTAGGCTACAACCCTGATACCCTAGGACTGTCCTTGTGGGAAGTGTTGGAATGATCGGGTTAGGTAAATTGATGATTACACTTGATCAACGTAATCATGAACTTACCGGACGCGTAATTTCCATCACGGACCTTTAGGTAATGTTTGGACTTTTCTGATTAACGTCGAGATTTTGAAACTTATTTTAAAAAGGGGATTTAAATGATTTCTATGATGAACTATGTTATCTGATACTATTTAAAGAAACTATTGGTTTTGATATCACTGACAAATGATATGTTGGAATATCTGATACTACTGCCATTACTACTATTACTAGTACTATCATTATAATCATGAGCTATGAGAAATCAAATTACTCATGATGTTTCCTTACAGAACACAGGAACTATGACTGATAAAGGTAAGGAGCCCGCATACCCTGATAATGAGACAACTCCTATTGGGACCCTTAGAAGGGCGAAGTCTCAGACAGAGTATGAGGCATATCTCCGGAGATGCGGACACCCAGGATGGATATCCGTCACGTCAGATGACACTGAAGCTTCTTAGGAATCCTCCTCTACATCACCTTCCAGGAGCCAGACGCGATCCTACTCTCCACACGTTGCTACTTCAGCCCACTCACCTATCCCACCTATCAGGAATAGGGTTGCACGTGTTATCACCCGTCCACGCAAGAGTGCTAGGCCAGGTCCCTCAGTCTCCTTTAGGATGCCACCTCCTCCACCACCTGTTAGGACTCCTATACCTGCACCTCCGCCATTTGAACTACTCCAACATCACCCACGTGACGGGCACTTGATGCCAACGAGGCACAGCATGTATGACGGCCCTAGCATACTGGATGTTGATAGGTACACCCAGTCTAGCTGCCGGGCAAGCAACGTAGGACCCTCTAATGCAGCACTGGATGAGATCTTGAAGACCGTCTGTCGCCACGAGCTGACACTTCAGCACGCCACCCGAACCTCCCAGTCTGCTCAATTCCAGGCTATGATGGCTTCGCATGGGGTGCAACGGTTGGAACAGGAGCAGAGGAAGAAGGACTCAGGATGGCTAGGATGGCTGAAGAAAAAGTGGATGTGAGAGCAGCGATAAGAAGTGGATTATCTGTATTTAGACATGTAGGATTCTATATGCCCAAGACACATAGAGTATTGATGTGGTTAGTACGTTATGGTCCAAGTCGGGTTATACACAATAACAAGCTTAGCAAACACCAATTAATATTTAATTGATGATATGATCATGCAATTAAATATTTACACCAAATGTAGAAAATGGGTTTTCTAAATAAGTTGCATATGAGATGGAACAAATTATTAGTACATTTTGTTCAATGATATTATTTGTAATGTTATTTAAGTGTGTTAAATAACATCACAAATTAATTATAGAGTGTATGGATGATACAATTAAAAGGTTAATTGCATATCTAAGTACAAGACTAGTTAAATATAATGTGTGGTAAGTTTAAGGGGGGAAGACCCTTTCAAACTACAAAATTCGCCCCCCCCCCATTAATCTCATTGGCTCCTTAGCTTTCTTGAAAACACACATAATTTACTAGTCTTGCACTCCACCATTTCACCACATACAACACATGCAACTTAGACCAAAAATTCTCTCTATCTCTCTCTAAAACTTACGAAACACAATAGCATTTTGGAGGAGTTTTGAGTGGGTTTTTGGTGTACTCTACCTAGCAAGAGTGGTGTTTGCTTCAAGGGCTTGGGGTATACAAGCTTGAGGACCTCTAATCTTGAAGTCTTGGTTGATTTAAGCATCCAAAGTCTTCCTTTCTTTGGTCGTTTTTGCTGCTGAATAAGGTATATATCACAGCTCATTGAAGCTGTGATTTTATGTAGTTTTACATATGTTCATAGCTTGCATATTCACATAAATGATCCTTTGTTATATGGGTTTGTTTTATACATATATTTGACACCTAAAAACATGATTTTTCAGTTTATAATCATGTTTCAAAACATATATATCCGCTGCATTTTTCTGAAAGTTTAAATGGTTAAACTTGGTTTTATCTTCTAACAAACCCAACAATGGCATCTAGAGCCGGTTATGTGGATAGCATGCTTGTTAGTATCCTTTAAAAATTTATTTTATGGGATATTATAACACTTTTAAGGGCTGAAATATTGTTGTATGTTGAATCCCCAAGCTTTCAAGGTTATATCACACATGCTTGTGATTAAACCTTGAAAGATATGTATGATGATATGTATATTATTTGGACAATGTTTGAAACCCGAATTTTCAGTTTATGTTGGCTGAAAATCGTGGGTTTTAATGGGGATTCTTAGTTATATTTGGATGGTATTATGAATGTTCATATTGGTGCATAACCTAGCTTTTGGCCTTGTGTTGTTTGAATGTTTGCAATGTTTGGTTTTGGTTTATTCAATTGGGTTGTATATTAATTTGTGCTTTGTTTAAAAATGTAATTTGTTTATTTGTTCATTGGGATGTAATAATAGATTAGGTGTATTTTTCTTTTACTAGAAAGTATGTATTAGGATATATATTTTGTAAAAGAAGATGCTCGGGAAGGAAGCACAAGAGGAAGACACAAAAGAAGGACCTGAAGCATATGGATGCAAGTTCAAGTGGGAGTCTATGATGACCTCAATTTTGTGTTGTATTCAACCCTTAGGAAAGACCAAATGACCACACTTGTGATGGCAAACAAGTGTGGTCATAATAGTAGCTATGGTTATGCACATTGTGGTTGTTTATATTATGCTTGTATGATTATGATTTTATGAATGATTGTATGATATTTGGATATGATAATCAATCATAATAAAAATGATCTTAACAAGCTAATATAAAAATGGTTCTTAATCATTAAGTGTTAATAAATGGTTATTAAAAGGATTAATGATTTCGTAATAAAATGGGTTTTATTAAAAGGACCATAGGGTATCTTGTATTTGAAAGCAAGCAAATACAAGTACATAGAGTTTTCTAAACTAGAATTATGAAATCTCTAAACATTAAACAAACAAGTTTAACACCGTCCTTTTGCACAACACTTGAGTCATTTGGTGGGGATACCACATTGGTGGGGATACCACATTGGTGGGATAAAGGTCACCTAACCATTTAGAGGGAACTTGTGACTTAAGGTGGGGATACCACATTGGTGGGATAAAGGTCACCTAACCACTTATGTGGGTAAACTCACACGTGTGTGCAAGTAGGGTAACTTGATTTGCAAACCATGTTAAATGGATCACCTACAATATGGTTTCCAAATGGTGTTGATGGGATTAACATGCCGACTTTACATATGATGTTTAAAGTCGATCCCATACCTCTAGAAGTTGCAAATGGTTGCAACCGTCAATCATTGACAACCTTATTAATTTAAATCGTGGGATAAAGGTCACCTAACCACAATTTAAATGTAATGTTGGGTTCTAGATTTTAATATAAAAATGACCTTAAAAGGCATTAACTATTAAAAATAGCAATATCGAAAATACTAAAATAGATCTTTGTTAAATTTTGTAGATGGCCACCAATAATGACAATCATGATAACTCATCCGCGTCCACCCAATCATTACGAGCGATCCTCCAAAAGGAACGTCTAAATCATAATAATTTCATTGATTGGTATCAAAACTTGAGAATCGTTCTCAAGCAAGAGAGAAGATCATATGTTTTAGACGACCCTATCCCCGATCAACCTACTGAGGATGATGAGGAGGCCTACAATGATTAGCTGAAGTACACTGAGGACTCCATCCAAGTGTCTTGTCTCATGCTAGTGAGCATGACTCCGGATCTCCAAAAGGAGTATGAACATCACGGTGCTTACGACATGATAACCCAGCTGAAGGAAACGTTCCAACAGCAAGCAAGGGTTGAGCGCTTCGAAATGGTTCGAGCACTCCATGCATGTCGTATGGATGACAACCAATCTGTTTCATCTTATGTACTTAAGATGAAAAGTCATATTGACCGCCTCGAGAGGCTTAATTTTCCCGTCTTGAAGGAATTGGCCACGGATTTGATCCTAAATGGCCTTACCAAGAAGTGCGAGACATTCGTGTTGAACTACAACATGAATGCTTGGGACAAAAGCATTGGTGAGCTTAACTCAATGCTCAAAACGGCCGAGGCGGCCATGGGTAAAAGGGTTTTACCCGTTCTCACCATCAATGAAGGTGGGAACAACAAAAGGCCTCATCCCGCACCCAAGGCAAAAGTTGCCAAGGGTAAGGGACCCGTTTGGGGAAAAGGGAAAGGGGTGGCAAGGGTGCCTCCCAAACCACAAGAAAAGAAGCAAAAGGTTGCCACTAAAGACCCATGCTTCAAGTGTGGGGAGATTGGACATTGGGCAAGGAATTGTCCTGTCCATCTCCAAGAGTTGAAAGCAAAGAGGGATGTCGACCAGACCTCAGGTACAATATACATGATTCATATTGATCTTAATGTTACATCTTCTAACACATGGGTATTGGATACCGGATGTGGAACTCATATTTGCAATTTGTTGCAGGGGTTCACAAGAAGTAGGGACTTCAATCAAGGGGATGTTAGCCTCTTCATGGGCAATGGAACTAAAGTCTTAGTTGAAGCTCGTGGGGACTACATCCTAAAACTTCCAAGTGGCTTGGATGTTATTTTGAAGAATATTTTGTATGCTCCTAGTTTGACTAGGAACATTATTTTTGTATCCCAATTAAGACATTATGATTATGTATTATCCTTTATTGAAAATGATATTCATGTTTCTTTAAATGATATGTTCTATTTTAAAGCTATTCCCATCAATGGTATTTATGAATTGGTTCATGAAAATACTTTAAATAGTTCATTATACCAAACTATCACCAAGAAACTCAAATTGGATTTCAGTGATACCTATTGATGTGTTGCAAAACACATCTATTTTCCATGCGATTTCTGTATATATTTTTAGTCTTTATTTCCTGTTTTTATTAGTTTTCGGTTTCTATTTATGTATTTGTGTATTTGCAGGTATTTGTGGTTCAAGGAGCATAAATGGTTGATTTTTGAAGAATAAACAAGCATGTGAGCTAAGGAACGGAAGAAGCTTGGTCAAATGGAAGAATTCTGAAAATCCTTATCTTGGCGCGTCGCCAAGATGATGACAGGATCTGAGAGACGCGCCAAGATTCCCGCGTCAGAAATCGACTATTTTGTTTTTAGCGCGTAGCGAAGATTTTGGGGTTATTTTAGCGACACGCTAAGATTGCTAAACCGAGAAATTTTGCCCTAGATCATTATTTAAGGTTTTATAAAAAAACCAGAGGGGGAGGCAGACGGCAGAGGCGATTGAAACAGACTTTTGAGACGATTTTGGAGCATTTGGAAGGCCAAGAACAAGATCCAAGCAAGAGAATCAAAGAACTTCGGGTGTTAATCATTCGGTTTTTAGTTTTCTTTCGTTTAATCTTTCCCTATCCATGTTTTGTACTTTTGATTTCTCTTTCGTCTCTGTTTGGATGATGTTTCTTGGCTAAACTTCTGTAGCTACCTAGGTTTGATAAATATACATTGTTTAGTTTAGTGTTCTTTCGGTTTTTGGATTGTACTTGTGTTTAAAAGTTAATGATAATGATTTGGTTTGCATGATCAGTTGTGGATGTGTATTTAGATCTGTTCTTGTGATTGATTTATTGCTTCACATGTGTCTTGGTGATTGTCTGTCATATAATGGATGCATGCTAGATCGTTTGCCTTGTGTTTGCGGTTTTTAGATGATTTGGTAGACGTATTGAATCATTGAAGTAATTGATCTTGAATTGGACTAATCAAATATGCAACTAATCTTAATACTGTGAGGTTAATAGGTTATCAGGTTATCTTGTGTGATTGATTGCTAGGTTAGAGTCTCTGTGAGGAGTTCAGTCTAGTTTCCCGCTCATATCATAGTTTCCTGAGTCTGATTAGGCATTCCAGATCTATCCCCTTACCTTTAGGTATTGTGACACTCGCGCCGTGAGGTAGAGTGTCTATCGGGTGTGTTATTAGCTCTCTTGGAGAACCTGTGAGGGTAATCCACAAACCGGTGTTTTATCGGCTTATTAGGTCTATCTAGTTGCTTTCCTTGAAAGTGTCGAGGTTTCTCTAGGTTCCTTTTAAGTTAGCATCTCTAGATCCCGGTTACACAAGTCTTTCCAAAACCGTTAGAAGAACAGCCAAAACGTGTATAGGATTCTGCCTAGGTAGTGTTTTTAATCATCTGAACTCAATTCTAGTCTTTTCCCTGTGTCTGTCCTGTTTTCAGTTCTTTCTAAAGCAATTTAAAAACAAACCCCCTATTTTACTTTCGCTTGGTATTTTAGTCGAGTCTTAGGTAAGTTTAGTTTTCGTTTTCCATACAGAAGTCTTTGGGTTCGATAACTCGGACTTAATAGCTATTCTGCAGTCGACCGGTACGCTGCCGGTTGTGTCGCTTAGGATCGAGTCTTAGTTTTCTAAATTTAAAGCTTTTTAGTGTCTAGTTAGAGTTTTATTTGTTAGTTTATTGTAGTATAGTCTAGCACACATCAAAGTTTTTGGCGCCGTTGCCGGGGACTTCTTGGCGATTGCGTTAATTAGACTTACTTGATTTAAATGCTATTTGTGCTAAGTGTTTTTAATTAGTTTGTTTTTAATTCTATTTGTTTTTATTTTATTTGTTTGAGTCAGTCTTACAGTTTTCATTTTGTGTTTTGCAGGTTTATGCCCCGCTTGAGATCACAAGGACCACCTCCGGATCAAGATTTGCAGCTTGCGTTGCCCACATTTGAGGTTGGTACGTCTTCTCTTTCTGTTTTTGATTCTACACCTTTTCCTACACCTCATTCTTCTACTTCTTTTGCATATCCTAGCCCACCTAGTTCACCACATACACATATGGCTGAGAATCAGACTGTTCCTCAGCAAGCCACCCATGGCTTCACAGGAGTTAGCAATCCAATCACACTTCCTGCCATTGCTAATGATAACTCCTGGCAGATCCCATCCTACGTCATGACAGCTATCTCTAATAACTGTCAATTCCATGGACGTGAGGATGAGGACGCACCTGCACACATAGGTCGCTTAGAGCGAATTGGTAGAACTTTCAAGTTGCAGGGTGCATCTGATGATGCCATTTTCTTACAGCTGTTTCCATTTTCACTTGCTGATCGAGCCGCCACTTGGCTCGAATCTCATGCGGCTGGTACATTCACCACTTGGCCGGCTCTTCGTAAGCGTTTTCTTCATAAGTATTTTCCGCCGGCCAAGGCATCTAGGCTTAGAGATGAGATCCACTCATTCAGGATGGAGCCGGACGAGCCTTACTATCGTGCTTGGGAGAGGTTTCAAAACCTCCTTAGTCGTTGCTCCCAGCATGGCTTGTCCGAATGGGCTTTAGTTGAGAAAGTTTATAATGGGTTGAATTATGAAACTAGGGCTAGATTCGATACTTCTGCGGGCGGGCACTTAATGGGTAAGAAAAACGTGAATGAATGTAATGAAATGTTTGAGAGTTTTGCCCAAGCAGAACATGAGCAGCGGTCTGGAAACAGGAATTCCAGTCCTGCTACTAGTACCTCATCCAGAGGAGTTCACCATGTCACCATGGATACTAGTGTGGCTGCTGCTCTTGATAGTCTAGTTCGTGAGGTGAGAGAGTTGAAGAAAAAGGTTGATAGGTGTGAGCAGGTGACTATGCCACTAATGAGTGTCCTCTGATAGGTCAAGAACAAGCTAGCTATGTTAATAATTCTTATAACTCCGGTTGGAGAAATCAAAACAATTCTAGCTGGCGTTCTTCAGGTGCTCCCCCAGGTTTCCAACAGGGTTCTAGTCAAAACCAGGGGCAGGGTAGTGGTCAGAATCAAGGTGTTAGTCAGGGTAGTGGAGAGTTGAGTAGGATAGAGAATCTGTTAACTCAATTAGTGGTCAAAGATGCAAAAACACAACAGATTCTAGCTGAGCATGATATTCTTCTGAAAAACCAACAGTCAGCTTTCCTAGATCTCCAGAGGACCGTAGGGGACATAGCTAGAAGGTTAGATGAGAGGCCCCCAGGTCAGTTGCCCCCGGTAATACTCAACAAAACCCGAATGCACATGTTAAAGCCATTACTACTAGGTCGGGTAGGAGGTTAGATAAGGTTAGAACTCCTATAGTTGAGGAAGTTGTGTTTGAGAAAGATGAGAGAGAGGTAGTTGAGAATCCCTCTGGGGATAAGGTTGTTAAGAAGACTAGTGTGTTTGAGCATTCTCCTAAGATTGACCATTCCCGTCTCCCGTTTCCTGATAGGCTTAAGCATCAAAAGTATGAAAGGGATTACGGGCACTTTTTAGATCTCTTTAAGCAATTAAAGGTCAATCTTCCGTTCATAGAAGTGATTAAGTGGATGCCTAAGTATGCGAAATTTCTGAAGGATCTCCTGAAGAATAAAAGCAAACTGGGTGAGATTTCAAGTGTCTCTTTGTCGGGTGAGTGTTCTGCGATGGTTATGAACCAACTATCGGAGAAATTGGCAGATCCCGGGATTTTCACAATCCCGTGTCTGTTTGGTAGTGAGGTTCAATGCCACGCGTTGGCGGATTTAGGAGCTAGTATTAACCATTCCTTGTATGAGAAATTAGGTTTAGGTGAATTGAGTCCAACGCGCATGACACTTTCCCTTGCTGATAAATCTGTTAAGCACCCACGGGGAATTGTAGAGAATTTGTTGGTGAAAGTTGGTAAGTTTGTATTCCCCGTTGATTTTGTGGTTTTAGACATGGAGGCTGATGAACGTGTTCCTATTATCTTAGGTCGACCCTTTTTGTGTACTGCTAAGGCAAATATTGATGTGTTTATGGGTCAGATCACACTTCACGTAGGAGAAGAGAGTGTTGTGTTTGAGGTAGCCAAATCAATTAGGAGTCCTAGTATTCCGAAAGAGTCGGTTTCCTTGATCAATTCTTGTGAGGTGGTTGATAGGAAAATGGAGAATGTTAAGAGTATAGAGAATAGTGCTAAAGTTGTTTGTATTGAGAGAGCATATTCTGTCGAGAAAAAGGAGGAATTGGATAAGATAGTTGATGAGTTTTTGAGAATTTGTGAAAAAGATGATGAGTTGTTTGCTTCTGAGTTTGAAAATTTTGTGATGATTAAGGATAGCAAATCCCCAAGTGTGGGGATGTTAGAGTTTGAAAGAAAACCGCCACCGTTTGCAAAACCCAAGTGTGGGGATTGTGATAGCTTGATTGAGTCTGAATATGGTGGGTTTTTCTTTGGTAATGAGTCTGGTTATGATGTAGTGAGCATCGGGGGTGAGCTGGGTCTTCATGATCCCCCGTAAGTTGATCTTGGAAGATAGTATTTGGGTAGTGACCCATTTGTAGGGTTTGTAGAGTTGGTTTGCTTGAGTTTTAGGTAGTTTGTGTTGGTTTTTGTGTTTCGTGTGCTTTGTTTTCGTGTCTTGTTAAGTGTTTGCAGGGAAACGATTATTCGGTTGCAATTTGACACATGACCGGGATGCTACCAGGTAAGTTTTCCTACTTGAGCCATGTTAAAATAGGTAAAAAGATTATTGGGGTCGAAATTTGGCTAAGGCATGAAAATTTTCGAAACCTTCTGAACAAAGTGCAACCTCGCGTTACGCGCCAGGTTGGTCATGATGTTCTCTCGTAGCGCGAGGTTCCTCGCGTGTCGCGCCGTACTTTGCCTTAATCCCTCGCGATACGCGAGGGATCCCAGGATTTTCAAAAAAAAAAAAAATTATTTTACCTAATTTTCACCATTTCACCTATTTTTCCACCATTTTCTACCTTCTACCATCATGTCATCCATTTTTCCACTTGTTTAAGCAAACTTGAAAGTCTCAAACTTGTGTTCCCCTGTTTGTTGAGCCAGATTGTTTATTTTTATTGAGTCTGTTTGATGCTGTGTTTGCCTGGTAGAGTGTTTGTTTTGCAGATTTGGAATAATTCACCCGTACTCAATCTCCATTCGGGTGAATATATCCAACACTTTTTAAGGAGGCAACCAGTGATTCCTGATCGCGAATGAAATGCTATACGATCAGAGGTTTTGGATTCAGACTATGCACAAATGGAATCTGCTTATTACCAGCTAAGTCTTTTCCAAAACTCTTCTTATTTATGTCTTTCTTTTTAATTTCCACATTGAGGACAATGTTAAATTTAAGTGTGGGGATAGGAAGACATGTGTCTTAGGTTTAATTTAATTGAGTCAGTCAGTCTTTAATTTGTTGAGTCAGTCAGTCTTTAATTTTTGTGTGTGTTAGTTTTTATTTTAGTGTGTTCTTTTAAAAAAATAAAAATAAAATAAAATAAAATAAAAAAAAATCAGAAAATTAGAAAATGTCCCTGATTTTGATGTTTGCATATATTAAAAAAAATGGAAAATGATAGATAAAGTCAGGTGTCTGGTTTTCAACTACTATATGTATGAGATAAATAAATAATTGAAAACGTGTGTAATTTGGGATGCACGGGTAGGCCCAGCCGATTATGAAGGGTTTTCACAGATGTATTCTAATCCATCTAATTAAATATTTAATTCAATATATGTGTTCTCGCTAAATGAAAGTTGAAACTGTTGGAAGGTTAAAAAAGCACCACTGTAGGTTGATACACGTTTGTATTTAAGATTAGCAATAGTTGGCACACAGTAGGTGGCGCCTTAGGATTCCATCTTAGTGTTGTGTGAGGTTTAAGATGACAATTAGGTGCGAGAGGATTGTGACTCTTTTGTCAAAAGCCTCTAGGCTAGTGCTTAATGATTGTGGCCTGAAGCTTATGTGCTTGACTGCTGGGATGGTGACTTGGCTGGCAACACCTCTGAGTTAGGGTTGTGATTGCGTTGTTTTAAGTCTTGCACAACTTAAGAAAAAACTATATGCTATATTTATATAAAAAAAATGAGAAAAGCATAAAAAAAAAGAAAAAAAAATAAGTGCTGAAAAAAAATTTAGTGCAGCTTAGCTTTCATCCAAAATAAGTTAGTTTTAAATACACGTGGGTATTGGGTTACAGTGGTAGAAAAATCATGGATTTTTGATTTAATCTTTGCTTTGGAGGCTTGAAAACAGGAATAGATACCGACTTGTGAGGATCATGATAAATAAAAATAGAATACTTGAACTTAAATGCTATACTCTTGGGGATTTGGATGATCGGCGGTTGGGTTTAAATGGACAAACATACCTTGTGATCGCGGTTAACACGTTAGTAAATTTTAATAAGTAATTGGACTTAATTGTTGGAAACCAGATTTAAACTTGACTATGATTCCATTTGCATAAGTCTTTTTCAGGGACGAAAAAGAGGTAAGTGTGGGGATACTTGATGTGTTGCAAAACACATCTGTTTTCAATGCGATTTCTGTATATATTTTTAGTCTTTATTTCCCGTTTTTATTAGTTTTCGGTTTCTATTTACGTATTTGTGTATTTGCAGGTATTTGTGGTTCAAGGAGCATAAATGGTTGATTTTTGAAGAATAAACAAGCATGCGAGCTAAGGAACGGAAGAAGCTTGGTCAAATGGAAGAATTCTCAAAATCCTTATCTTGGCGCGTCGCCAAGATGATGACAGGATCTGAGAGACGCGCCAAGATTCCCGCGTCAGAAATCGACTATTTTATTTTTAGCGCGTAGCGAAGATTTTGGGGTTATTTTAGCGACGCGCTAAGATTGCTAAACCGGGAAATTTTGCCCTAGATCATTATTTAAGGTTTTATAAAAAAAACCAGAGGGGGAGGCAGACGGCAGAGGCGATTGAAACAGACTTTTGAGACGATTTTGGAGCATTTGGAAGGCCAAGAACAAGATCCAAGCAAGAGAATCAAAGAACCTCGGGTGTTAATCATTCGGTTTTTAGTTTTCTTTCGTTTAATCTTTCCCTATCCATGTTTTGTACTTTTGATTTCTCTTTCGTCTCTGTTGGATGATGTTTCTTGGCTAAACTTCTGTAGCTACCTAGGTTTGATGAATATACATTGTTTAGTTTAGTATTCTTTCGGTTTTTGGATTGTACTTGTGTTTAAAAGTTAATGATAATGATTTGGTTTGCATGATCAGTTGTGGATGTGTATTTAGATATGTTCTTGTGATTGATTTATTGCTTCACATGTGTCTTAGTGATTGTCTGTCATATAATGGATGCATGCTAGATCGTTTGCCTTGTGTTTGCGGTTTTTAGATGATTTGGTAGACGTATTGAATCATTGAAGTAATTGATCTTGAATTGGACTAATCAAATATGCAACTAATCTTAATACTGTGAGGTTAATAGGTTATCAGGTTATCTTGTGTGATTGATTGCTAGGTTAGAGTCTCTGTGAGGAGTTCAGTCTAGTTTCCCGCTCATATCATAGTTTCCTGAGTCTGATTAGGCATTCCAGATCTATCCCCTTACCTTTAGGTATTGTGACACTCGCGCCGTGAGGTAGTGTCTATCGGGTGTGTTATTAGCTCTCTTGGAGAACCTGTGAGGGTAATCCACAAACCGTGTTTTATCGGCTTATTAGGTCTATCTAGTTGCTTTCCTTGAAAGTGTCGAGGTTTCTCTAGGTTCCTTTTAAGTTAGCATCTCTAGATCCCGGTTACACAAGTCTTTCCAAAACCGTTAGAAGAACAGCCAAAACGTGTATAGGATTCTGCCTAGGTAGTGTTTTTAATCATCTGAACTCAATTCTAGTCTTTTCCCTGTGTCTGTCCTGTTTTCAGTTCTTTCTAAAGCAATTTAAAAACAAACCCCCTATTTTACTTTCGCTTAGTATTTTAGTCGAGTCTTAGGTAAGTTTAGTTTTCGTTTTCCATACAGAAGTCTTTGGGTTTGATAACTCGGACTTAATAGCTATTCTGCAGTCGACCGGTACACTGCTGGTTGTGTCGCTTAGGATCGAGTCTTAGTTTTATAAATTTAAAGCTTTTTAGTGTCTAGTTAGAGTTTTATTTGTTAGTTTATTGTAGTATAGTCTAGCACACATCACCTATCTTTGGCATTGTTGTCTTGGTCATATAAACAAGAAACGTATACAAGCACTACAAAAGAATGGTCTTTTAAAAACAAATGAATATGATTCATTTGATGTATGCAAATCTTGTTTACAAGGAAAAATGACCAAGGCACCCTTTAGTGGAACTAACAAAAGGACAAAAGATATATTAGGAATCATACATTCGGATGTATGTGGTCCTTTTAAACCGATGACTAGGAATGGTGAAAGATACTTCATTACCTTTACCGAAGATTATAGTCGCTATGGGTATGTGTACTTATTAAGGCACAAAGATGAAGCTTTTGAAATGTTCAAAATCTTCAAGAATGAAGTAGAAAATCAACTCAACAAGTCAATTGAAGTTCTTCGTACCGATAGAGGTAGTGAATACCTCAGTGATGTTTTTCAAGATCATCTCAGGAGTTGTGGGATTGTCTCACAACTCACTCCACCTGGAACACCACAACATAATGGTGTGTCTGAAAGGAGGAATCGAACCTTATTGTATATGGTCCGATCTATGATGGCTAGAAGCACATTGCCTCTATCATTTTGGGGTTTCGCTTTGCTCTCCGCGACCCGTATTCTAAATATGGCCCCAACCAAAAAGGTGGAAAGGACACCTTTTGAGATATGGCATGGAAGAGTTCCATCCCTATCATACTTAAGGGTCTGGGTTTGTGAGGCTTATGTTAAGACTCCCACCCCAAACAAATTGGAAGTCCGATCCACCAAGTGTATCTTTATTGGATATCCTAGAGATTCTATGAGATATTATTTCTATGATCCACTGGAACAAAAGGTGTTTGTTGCCAGAAAGGGTGAGTTCTTAGAAGCAAAGTTCCTTATGGAAGGAACTAGCAGTAGAACAGTGGATCTTGAGGAAGATCAAGAACCACAACCCGATGCACGTTTGGTTGAAACTAGCACTCAACATGAGGATGTTGAGGATGATCAAGCGGTTGATCAATACACACAAAACGTTCGTAGAAGTGGTAGAACTAGTAATCCACCTGAAAGATATGGATTTTTCATGGATGGATGCTATGTGGTAGGTTCAAATGAACCAACCACATACCATGATGCAGTGTCCAATTTGGATTGTGACAAATGGATTGAGGCCATGAACGTTGAGATGCAATCCATGTATGATAATCAAGTTTGGGAACTTGTTGTACCACCTCTTAATTCCAAGGTAGTTGGAAGTAAGTGAGTTTTCAAGAAGAAAACCGATATGCATGGAAACTTGGATACTTATAAAGCTAGACTTGTAGCAAAGCGTTTCACTCAAACTCAAGGGGTTGACTATGATGAAACCTTCTCACCTGTTACGATGCTAAAGTCTATAAGGATATTGTTTGCCATAGCTGCTCATTATGATTATGAGATTTGGCAAATGGATGTCAAAACCGCTTTCCTAAATGGATATCTTGAGGAAGATGTCTATATGGTTCATCCTGAAGGTTTTGTCGATCCAAAACATCCTAACAAATTATGCAAGCTAAAGAAATTAATCTATGGATTGAAACAAGCATCGAGAAGCTGGAATCACCGTTTTGATGAGGAGGTAAAGAAATTTGGCTTCATCAAAAACACTGATGAGGCTTGTGTGTATAAGAAGGCTAGTGGGAGCATAATAACTTTCCTAGTATTGTATGTTGATGACATACTACTATTTGGAAATGACATTCCAACCTTGGAAGGTGTAAAAACCTGGCTTGGAAGTTGTTTTTCCATTAAGTATCTTGGTGAAGCCGCCTATATTCTGGGAATAAAGATCTATAGGGATAAATCAAGGCGGTTGATTGGTTTAAATCAAAGTGCATACATTGATAAGGAACTCGTTGTAAAAGGTCAAACGGATGCGAGTTTCCAAACCGATCGTGATGATTCTCGGTCACAATCAGGATATATTTTTATTCGGAATGGAGGAACAGTCTCTTGGAAGAGCTCCAAACAGGATGTGGTGGCTCTATCAACTACAGAATCAGAATACGTCGCCGCCTCATTGGCAGCTCAAGAAGCTGCATGGTTGAAGAAATTCATTGCCGATCTAGGGGTTGCCCTTCCATTCAGGACCCCCTAGAGATCTTTTATGATAACGAGGGTGCGATTGCTCAAATCAAGGAACCTGGTGCTCATCAAAAGACTAGGCACATTGTGCGGAGATTCAACTACATACGAGATGAAGTTGAAATGGGAAAGATATGTATTCGCAAAGTTCACACGGATCAAAACATTGAGAACCCTCTCACGAAGCTCCTTGAAAAGGCAAAGCATGAAGGTCATACTTGTGCCATGGGACTTCGATATTCTAGTGATTGGATTTGATCTGTAAATTTTGTATTTTGATATGTGGAACTCTTTATTATTTGAATAAAATTATTTGTTTATAATGTTTCAATTAATGTTCCAATTTATCATGTTTAATCCATGAGTAAATTGTTTACTCTAAATGTCCGTAGTCGTTCATACTTGTGGGAACAAGTGTGAGGGTAAGATTATTACGAACTTGGATTGGTTGATATTCATAAGGATGAATATAGAGCAATGGGTTGCTACCAAGGTTCATAGATATTTGTGGGATACAAATATTGGACTAACCCGCATCTCAAATTTTACTACATGGAATCTTATAGATTGATCATAAGTAAATTTGAGTAAAGGCGAATATTATTTGGTATCCTCCGACCTGAGATACATATTTGGTTTTGATATTCACCAAGTATTATGCCTTGAGTTAATTCTTCACTGTCCTGAAATAGTGGACAGTACATAAGGGTATGTTCAGGTATGACACGAAGTGTTTGTGAGAAACGTATGTAGTCAAGATGGGATTTGTTCCTCTTATTCGTTGAGAGCAAGATGTCTAAGGCCTGATTAAGTTAAATCAACAAGGAATGATCATTCTATGTCCTTGGATTTATCAGAACATCTGTAACAAAAGGATAGATGATTTATTCACCTAAATCATTTCAAGTAGGGTACTTGAATGAAATGATGTTATTGAATGGCCATAAGTCATGCATGTTAAGGGTAGTAAACCGTTGTTAGGCGGTATTTACTGCTTGCATCAATCTTCTATGAATCTTGGGCAAGTGGGAGATTGTAGGATTCTATATGCCCAAGACACATAGAATATTGATGTGGTTAGTACGTTATGAGCCAAGTCGGGTTATACCCAATAACAAGCTTAGCAAACACCAATTAATATTTAATTGATGATATGATCATGCAATTAAATATTTACACCAAATTTAGAAAATGGGTTTTCTAAATAAGTTGCATATGAGATGGAACAAATTATTAGTACATTTTGTTCAATGATATTATTTGTAATGTTATTTAAGTGTGTTAAATAACATCACAAATTAATTATAGAGTGTATGGATGATACAATTAAAAGGTTAATTGCATATCTAAGTACAAGACTAGTTAAATATAATGTGTGATAAGTTTAAGGGGGGAAGACCCTTTCAAACTACAAAATTCGCCCCCCCTAATCTCATTGGCTCCTTAGCTTTCTTAAAAACACAAATAATTTACTAGTCTTGCACTCCACCATTTCACCACATACAACACATGCAACTTAGACCAAAAATTCTCTCCATCTCTCTCGAAAACTTACGAAACACAACAGCATTTTGGAGGAGTTTTGAGTGGGTTATTGGTGTACTCTACCTAGCAAGAGTGGTGTTTGCTTCAAGGGCTTGGGGTATACAAGCTTGAGGACCTCTAATCTTGAAGTCTTGGTCGATTTAAGCATCCAAAATCTTTCTTTCTTTGGTCGTTTTTGCTGCTGAATAAGGTATATATCACAGCTCATTGAAGCTATGATTTTATGTAGTTTTACATATGTTCATAGCTTGCATATTCACATAAATGATTCTTTGTTATATGGGTTTGTTTTATACATATATTTGACACCTAAAAACATGATTTTCAGTTTATAATCATGTTTCAAAACATATATATCCGCTGCGTTTTTCTGAAAGTTTAAATGGTTAAACTTGGTATTATGTTCTAACAAACCCAACAAGACAGTTGAAGGAAACTATTTCGATTAATATCTGATACTATTATTATTATTATTATGGGGGTAATGGCACCTTCCAACTTGTAAGAGGTTGACTCTGATTCAACTTTTCTGGATGATACTACTATCTCTGTTTAATTATGAAACTGATTGTTTGGATGCTAGGTTATTTGACTATTTATATTGAATTGCCATGTGTTATGTTATGCTTTGAAATTGGTCTGTGCCCATTCTGATTGATTGTCTAAACTGTTATGATATGCTTGAATTGAACCTTGTAACAATCACTTAGTGGGTTGTATATAAATATATAGATATACACCATGATTCCTCCTCTGAGGCAAGGTATAATAGTGTATTGTTGCATGAGCTATTCGAAACAGATTTTGAGATGCTAAACGAATCTATCTGTGATACTATCAGAATGCCGACAAGGAGAGGAACATGATTTGGAAGGCGAGGAGCTACTAGGGGCTGCCGTGAGGAGGCCAGACAAACTGGAAACCAACCTACCCCACCAGGAACTCCCCGCAGGGAAAATGCTAATCAAGAAAATGACGAGATAATTGCTAACCTCGTAGCATAGCAGATTGCTAACGCCATTCCGACTGTTATCACTCAGATCAATGCTGATCGAAGTAATACTAATGGTAATGATGGGCCTGGGAACAACGAGGGCAACGATGAGGAAGTCGAGGCGTGCTCGTATAAAACCTTCATGGCATGTAAGCCCAAGGACTTCTACGGCACCGAGGGTGCTATAGAGACGTACCGATGGATCGATGAAATGGAAGATGTCTTGGACATTAGCGAGTGCAAGATGGATCATAGGGTGAGGTTCGCATCCTATTCACTCAAGGGATCAGCTCTAGAATGGTGGAAGTCGATTACTCAAACACGTGGAAGAAATGCTGCTAACCGAATGAGTTGGATCGAATTCAGGGAACCGATAACCAGCAAGTATTGCCCCATCAATCAACTTGAGAAACTAGAGTCAGAATTCATAAGTCTGGAAATGAAAGGTCCCAACTATACGGAGTACATCAATCATTTCTTAGCCCTATCCCGACTGGTTCCCATCTGGTGACACCCGAATCTAAAGGTGTAGCATGTTTCATCTGGGGGATACACCCTAGGGTTAGGGGAATGGTCCGTTCCTCTAAGCCTTTGACCTTACAAGCTGTGGTTGACTTTACCAACAGTTTGACTGATGACTTAGTTAGGGCTGGATGGACTGAGCAAACTAGGGCTGATGAGAAGAGGAAGTCTGTTGGTGAGAAAAGAAAATGGTTTGAAGTAAAGAGAGCAGTTGGAAGTAGTAGCGGGTCAGGTAGAAAGAGTTTTGAAGGAGCGAGGCGTGATGATCAGGGAAGCAAGACCCGGAGACTGTACTCGGTAACAAGCCCATTTTGCAACAAGTGCAAACTACACCATCAAGGGGAATGTAACCCGATGCCCTGTTTCAGATGCAAGGGAACAGGTCATTTAATCAAGGACTGTACTTACGCACCTGGAAAACAATGCTATGAATGTGGGGATCTAGGGCACATGAGGAACAAGTGTCCTAAGCTGGTTAGAGACAAGGATGCCAAGCCCAACAAACCTAAGGGAAGAGCATTCATGATGGATCCAGCTGGAGCTCGTAAGGAACCTGATGTGGTTAACGGTACGTTCCTTATAAATAACCTTCCTGCTACTGTTCTGTTCGATACTGGAGCGACTGCTAGTTTTGTCTCTAGTACTTTTAGATCTTTGATTGACTTAGACGCGTGTACCTTAACCGATATGTTTACTGTAGAATTAGCTGACGGTAACATTTTAGAAACTAATGAAGTCATCAAAGATTGCTCATTGAATCTAAAAGGAAATACATTTAGGATAAATCTGATGCCCATTAAGTTAGGAGGGTTCGATGTGGTTGTTGGTATGGACTGGCTAGCTAAGCATAAATTCGAAATTGTATGTGATGAACGCCTACTTAAGATACCGTTGAGCGACAAGGAAGTGTTAGTGGTACAAGGCGAAAGGAGTAACACTTTATACCCCATGATATCCCATTTAGAAGCTACCAAGAGCTTAATGAAGGGATTCCCAGCTTTCATAGTCTATGTGATGAAGACCAAATAGGAGAAGAAGATTGTAGATATCCTAGTGGTTTCTGAATACCCAGAAGTGTTTCCGGAATACCTACTGAGACTTCCCCCGAATCGACAAGTTGAGTTCCAGATAGATTTGCTGCCTGGTGCTACACCAGTGTAACACCTCCGAAATCCAACCCAATTAGAAAACCTAAAGTATTATAGGACCCAATAAAGGTCTGGATTGATTTGGACTTACCAAAGAAACCTTGCAAAACGAAACTAGCCTTTTGGGCCCAATAAGCCCAATAAGGGCCCAAACTTATAACAAGGCCCATTCAAGGCCCATATGCATGTTTACGAACTAATTAAATGAGAAACCATGAAACAATGAATTATTAGGTGTTTCGAAATAATTATGGAAAGATCCAAATTAAAAACAGATTTAGAACCCATACCGAGTAAAATCCAGCAATCTAACGTGTTCTAACGTCTGAATTCATTCAGAAATCCTTATAATGGTTTGGCATCCCGTCATAATCATTGTTGATCTTAACAACAAAATAAATAATGCTTGCTAAAAGATTTTTCATCAAACATGCATAAGCAATAGAAATACGTAAGCGAAACGCGAACAACGGTTTTCACCGGCATTTACTGATATCTGATACGTCAACCGAACCTCGTAACTTAGTAAATTTTCATCTAATCATTTTGTTTACCATAAAATTCTAAATTTGAGAGTGAGAAATTTGTCCGGAGTAAATGCATTTCGAGAGGCGACCGTGAAGTGAATCGGTCTGGGATAGGTCAAACCCGAGAATTTGACAGATAAGGTTTTAACGCTTCCGACGTATTGAAACGTACAGGATATCATTAAATACATAATTACATATGTAGTTTTAATCCCAACATGATAGTAATAACGCTCATTCGAGGAAAACGTTTGAACGAGTTAAATGTGTTGAATACACGGTAATTAAAATGTTGGAACTCGTTTAATTATCCGGCATGTTTTAAATATGATCAAATAAATAGTCTTGGAATATTTATGACATTTTGTAAAATTGAAACTGTCGGGAAGTAAACTCTTTAACGTTACGAAACGGATCCGTGCGTGATACGAACCGACCTGTTAACGAATCCACTACCTAACCCTACTATATAAGCCAACCATTTTCCATTTTAGGGTTTTAAAACCCAAAATCGGAGAGAGAGAATGAGAGGCAGCTGCGCACCTTACTCCCCCCCTTCTCCGAATCCGGCCAATTACTGGCCACCGGCGGCCTATTCCGGCGAGTGTCGGCGAGTGCACAACCCTCCTTGCTCCCCTCGACACCCGAAACACGGAAATGACCTTGATTTCTCCCAAAAGGCCGCACATCATCGGGAAATCGAAGAAAGAATTGGCAGTTCAGATCGTGTTTGCTCCGTGCAGCGGGTGAAACGGTGGTGTTGGTGGATGTTGGATGTTGGTGGTAGTCGATGGTAGCTGTGGGTGGTGCCGCGGTGATGAAGCCGCAGTGATGGTGTTGTGGTGGTGCGACACAGCAGCCGCACGACTATGGCTGTGGTGGTTGTGGTTATGGAAATCAACCACAGGCGGGGCTGTGATGATGGATGTTATTGGCCGTGGTGGTCGCGTTGGTGTTAGGGTTGCGATGGTGGTGCTCGGTTGTGCCCGTGAAGGGGTATGGCAGTGATTGTGGCATTATTAGTGGTGGCTGTCGGGTTGAAAGAAACCGAACCAGAGGTGAGTGTGTTGATGATAAGCTGTAGATAATGTAGTTTTTGCTGTTTAGCTATGATTGTGGACTTAGGGATGACTTTGGTGGTCAATTTAGTGTCGGTTAGGGCTGTAAACGTTCATGCGGTTGTGATTGGGGCTGTTGATGGTGGTGTATCTGTGGTGCATGTCGACTGTGGCTGAAATACTGATGGATGTGGTCGATCTAGAGCACCCAAAGGGCTGCCCAAGGTGGCTGGTGCCCGCTGATCTCATGGACCTCGACCGCAGAGGCAGTAGTCGTGCAGGGTAATGTTAAAGGGGCTGTTCAAGGTGGTGGTTCGTGGTCGGAGACAACCACGACCCTCGGTTAAGGTTGTGGATGATGATGGTGGCTGTGACGGTTGGTAGTGGTGGTTACAAAGTGGTGGTTTTGGTGATGGTTGTGGTGTTGATTAATTAGATGGTGACAAGTGGGTCGTGGGTATGGTTGTCGGTCATGGTTGCAATGGTGTTTAAGTAGTGATAGAATGGTGACTATAATTGGTGTTGCATGTGATAGTTGTTGTCGATAGTAGCGGATGTGTTAAAATGGTAAGGTGGGGGTTTTGTTCAAGCACGGTCAACCGAGGTCAACGAATAGCCAACAATAAGAACATGGTGAGGACGAGTGGGTTAAAATACATAACCGAGTGGAAGGTAATATCGCACGCGCAACGCATTGAAATTGAATTATAAATTGCATACGTATTGTTGAGCTCTAATTATATAAAAGGCATAAATTATAAAATAGGTGAACTATAAACGAAAACGAACGTTGCTTGTTATAAATGTTTGATTTAAATGGATGGTTTGGACCCGAGATTTAAATAACAACGCTAGTTATTAGAAACCAACCTAGACAAGATATATGAAGCATTACATTTTGGGAAATGGTTATAACATGCTATTGATTAAACAAATAAGTTGATCTCATGCCACGTTAAATCGTTACAAGACTTAGAGATGTAACATACATTCAAATACGATTGTGCATTTGTTTATATATACAATAGATATTTAGGTTAATTGGCATCTACACGTTTTATTTAAAGTAAAAGACCTAAATTGCGTTAATGATACAACATCTTGTTGTTATTAATAGTTGGTAACCTCATTGCTATTGAAATAAATATATTTGGTATCACCCTTTTTATTAAAAATATCGTCAACTGTTGTCAATAATTGAATTATTTAGCGTCAACCAAGTTAACAAATATGATATGAACGTGAACATTATAAACCTCGCTTGAAACATTATATAATACTTACATCGTCAATGCAAGTTATTTATAAAGATTTGAGATCCATGATATAAATTGATTTCTCTACATTCTTCATGCTAAGACTCAATTCTTAATTAAGTGCACTAACTAACCTCATGTACACGAATTAATTCATGACAATTAACAAATACACAAGAAGCTAAGGATACTAATCACCAACATTAAGTTAACTAAAGGGCTCAACTGCACGCATGTAATAACATCATACTAATTCTAAACGCGAATCTTATATGTTCTAGTTAGGAATTGCTTTGTTGATGATCATCACTTTCTTTATCAAGCTCTGAAATTATATAAGGATACCAGGTGAGTTCTCGTGTTCCCTTTTTACTTTGGTTTTGGGGATGAAGCATGCTCTTTTGTTTTATGAACTATTATTGTGCTTTACTTAATGCTTGTATGTGGGACTTTTGGATACCTGCTGATACTTATATCATGATCATTAATTCTTTTGTGAACCACTTGTTTTATGTGGATAGATCTATTTGGGGAATCCCCCACGCACAGTGGCTCCCGCTACAGGGAGGTACCCCACTGAGATCTTGAGGGCTCGTTTGTGGCATGTAACAGGTTTTGAATAAGAAACTATGGTGAACCATCCTGGCAGGAATGGTTCACTGTTCTGAGGCTTGGTTCCTTCCTTCGAGAATATCCGGTTAAACACAAGTTTAGAAGAGGCCAACCAGGGACCAAGTGCAGGGTTGATTGTGATACCCCATGATGATTGATACTATAATGATGCTTTTAAAATCAAATGAGATTTTTCATAAGCTTTTACACTTGATTCTAAACTTTTAAATGTGGACTTTCAGAGTTCCTTTTGTTTAAGACTTAAAGCACATATGTTTTGAAAATTTTACTAATGGATTCTAAAGTGACTTTTGTTTTCTGAAACTTTAACCACTTGAACTCACCAACTTTATGTTGACAAAAAAAATCTTTTTGAGCATGTCTTCAGGTACAGCTAGGGAGAATAGTTGAGCTATAGAAGTTACCCAAATCCGAAGCAAGATACGAGGGTAGAGGTTAAAGACAAAGGTTGAGCCTAGAAGCCTTAGTTACTGAAGCTTCAAGAAATATTTACCGAGAGATTGATCACGACACCTATAGATTGTAGGTTGAAGCACCTTGTGAATTGGAAACAAAGCCAATATTTTAATGTAAACATCATGTGACACTTTGTAGTAAACCATTTAGTTTCCGCTGCATTTTGGTTGTTGTTTACTAATCGTCACGTCTCGCCCCTCTGGGCCCGGGGTGTGACAGATTGGTATCAGAGCCAAAGGTTGTAGAGAAGTAGGTCTGCTTCGTGAGACCTAAACTACAACCATATGAACCTCATAGGACCACCCTAGTAAGATGACTTTTCTGAGCTTTGTTGAACCAAGGTGTAGAAATGGGGGTTTGCTTTACGGTACCTAAGCTGTAACGATAAATAGGACCAGCCTAGTAGGTTGTTTCCATGATCCAGTGATCCAAAGTTTGCAGCAAGAATAGGTTTCCTTAAGAACTCCCATCTTTAACTTGTATACCTTAATGATTTCATATATCCTATTAAGAATTCTCTACCCTATAAGAAACCTTGATACATTAGGGTATTACCTATGATAGGTGCACCCGAGTAAACCATGAAGGTATGGAATCTTTTGGAGTTGACTCTTAGGACTACTGAATATCAAGTATCTTATCTAATTGCACAGTTGACTTCTGTCACTATATGAAACAACTGTTGTTAGCTATACACTTGATACGACTTGTGTCGTTACCCGAGACAACTGTTATACTGATACTTGTTGGAATGATGATACTTGCTTATATGCTTCATTTATATGATGATACTTGTTAGAATATAGCGATAAGATACTAACCATGATGCCTTTTTGTTTGATCTGCTGCCTAGAATATTATGTACCTGAATGCTCATTATTTGCTGGATCTGTTTAAACTGCACTTTGACACAATTATTGGGTTAGTAAGATTGTTAGCATAGTTAGAATCTAAGTGTGCTTAATGGTAGATGATGAACAAATGGGAATTGTAACTCAAATACCTAATTACACAAAATCAGAACTTATGATGGGAATGACTAGAATGATAGTGTAAGGTAAATTGACGAATACGGGTGCACACGTAATGGTGAATTTACAGGTACACTTGAATTCTGGTGGGCCCTGTCATGTAAACTAATATCAATGTAAAACAGTTAAAGAACCAATAAATACAAGAATAAACACAAATATTTGGAATATATTCAATAATTTCAGGTTCAAAACTTTCATGCTGGGTGAAAACCATTTGACACTTGAAGAGCTATCAAGGACGATGTTGCAGTAACTATTCCTTTTCTTCTTCTTCTCTTTTCTTTTATTCTACTCTCCTATTGGAATTATGATGATAAGACCATCAGACTCTGAAGATCATTAAATGATGTTCTCAAACTTAACTGGTCTCGTGCTGAGTATAGCACTCCACCTCGTTGTGCGTGTACTTTAGCCATACTATTTTGAGCGATGCCTAAAAATTCCTTCCTACCCAACATTAAATTCGTCAAAACCTCCTTAACATAGTGGAAGACTCTCTAACAAGGCTTGTGCAACGGAGAACATACCGGAGTAATTAATTTCCGACAAACGCCTCTTGTGGTCAATGACATAGAAGACTTGCCACTTCTTTCTTTCTTAGTAGTTCACACTTCATAGGATCTTCCGGATTCTAGAATTCCTCTGATCATTTTCACAAAGCCTTTGAGGAATATGACTTCTCTCTACCTATTCATTGTAATGGAACCACCTAACTCAAAGGAATATTCTTAATATCAGCTCCGATTGTGATTGATAATCACCTTTCTTAATACTACGCTCGTGAAATCTTTCATCATCTTCAACCATTAGTCACTTAATGACAATCTTCTCACGAAACTTAGGTTGAACTATTTTGACCCTGCTTTTAACTGACCGGGCTGTTGATAAAGTTCTGAACGCCAGAATATATAGGAAATGAAACCTCGTTCTAAAAATTCAGATTCTCCGAAGATAAATGCTCAAGTGCTAGGGATATCTGCCGAGAAAAACTAACCTTCGAGATTCCAAAACAAAAATATGAATGTACAACTTCAGTGGATCCCCGATTTTTCCACTCACCCTCTGTTCCCGATTTATTCTCTTAACGAGTAGTGCTACTCACTTTAAGCCCTCTAGCATAACCCTCATTTTGGAAACGCGTGATAGCCGATGCGGAAAAATTTAAAACCTTGTAAGTTATCTCTACTCGGAGATCTCCACTGTTTGGGTAATAAGTTCGTGATTCGAGCACGAAGATCTGAAGTACAATATGATCTCGAACTATACGATCAGCTATTAGAGTGGTAGTTAACCTTCTTGTGCTAGCGAGCACCTTGATAAAGTCCTAAACTTGTTCGAATCGATGCGGTCGATAATAATGAAGAATTCATGGGAATAACTCATGGTCGAACTTAAAGGATGGTTTTGCTCCAAAAGATGTACTAAGAAGCATAGAAGATCAGCTACAAGAAATCTCATGTGTTAAATCACTTGAGATCCAACTACAATGAAGTGATAGACATGCACCAGATTGTAGACAAAGAAAGTCTGCATAATCATCCCCGATCATAAGCGTTGGTGTCATTCCTCTTTAAATTTTAAACCTCTCCTAGAGTGATTCTCTAATACCTTACCCTAGAACGCTGTGTACCGTCGGAAATTCGAGCAAAAAGTCTTACTCCCATATCTCGATGGAACAATCGATATGATTATAAAGGATTGGAATCTAAACAGAGTTACTTGCTTCACTAGTAGACCCTCTACTATGCAAGTAGTAGGTGCTCTTTCAATTAAAATTATTAAAAAAGGAGTCCTATACCTAGTTTTCTATAAATTCTTAAAGAACGCGATATCAATATGCAAGTAGTAGGTGCTCTTTCAATTAAAATTATTAAAAAAATACCAGCAATCAATATAATATAATAATTCTTTACCTGCACAAGCTCTTCCCAAATACAACAGCAATGACCTTGTACTGTTAAAACAGATAAATAAATAGAATTAAAATTCAATCTCATCTAATAAACACAAATAGAATTAGAATGGAATTAGATTTAAAAAACCATCATAAAGGATGCACCACTAAACATGCATGGAGTAAACAATCAAGTCTATTTAATACGCAACTAATGATTATTGAGTAAACATCAGCAATTGTCTATTTAATAAACATGCCAATGTGCCACGTAAACTAATATAGGGATATGAAGACAACCATTCCTATTACAAGCATGAGCTTGACATATAAACACCTAGTATAACATTTAATCTTTTAATCTTTTATCTTTGTATCTAATTATTTTAATAAAAAATAACTATATAATTTCACTCTGTTCAACATATAATTTCAGTGAAGTAAACACACATGCCACCTAAAGACGCATATATTGTCACAACAGTTTATCAAAAATAGGCAACCCATTTAAAGTTGTGCTGCCAAGCTAATGAAAAAAGTATCAACCTTGATATGTGATTCCAAGCTAATGAAAAAAGTGGTTGCAGTTAGTTCGAGCCTGACAACTGTGAAAGGTTAGGTTAGCACCGTTGCAAAAAGGTTAGGTTAGCACCCGTTCTTTAATAATACCCAGAAACAGTTTATTTACTATATGATCTAAACTAACTCTATATGGTGTTACAGTGAGACTGATGTGGTTCAACAGCCATTGGAGATGTCTACAGCAGCCAAAGCATACTGCGAGTGCGGTCCAGGTTCATTTGGATCAAATTAATGAGGAAACAGGCCCTAAAACTGGTAGGTTTTTGTTGCATTTCTCTCATCTCATCCTAAACCTGCTAATTACCACTCAAATGTTGGTTCTTTTGTATTTCAGCTCTTATTCTTGATATTGGCAATTTATGCAAGTAGTAGGCAAATCTCAGCTAGTCCTATATGGATAAATTAGTCTTCATATAATTTCATTCAAACCTATAATTAATATTTAAATAGGCAATTTATAATTAACAAAAAAAGAGTCTTATACCTAGCAGACTCACAATCCTATTGACCAAATTCCATACATTAAGCTCAAGCAGACTCACAATCCTATTGACCAAAGCAAAGCTTCAAAAAGAAAACACATATGCAGCTTCAATGAAAGCTGCTTCGGGACAGAAAATAACTTCAACTTAATACAGGAATAAAAGACACTTAGCCACAATGTTGTTGTGACAGGGAAGTCAAGCAGCATTAAATCACTAAGTTGACAATTCATCAAGAAAGAAAGTACAAATATGACCATTAAAGAAACATGGCCCTCGGCCATGTGCAAGGCCATTTTAGGATGACTGCCCGTTATTATGTGCAAGTGCAATATTCAGTTTTGTAACTTTAACAAAATGCTAAACCACTAAATGATCACATGAAAGTTTAGTCATCTTAATGGTCTTGTTCCCCATGTAGGACTTCTTCAAAGTACTATTCTGGAAAGTGTGGGTTGTATATGGTTTAACCGTTCGGAAGCAAAGGATCGTGAAATCGTAGCAAGAAAGTAAGTTCAGTGCAAGCTTTCTCTCTTTTATTTAACTTATTAAGTTCATAGATACCGTAATATGAGCTGGCAATCCAGGTTGAGGGAACATGTTGAAGGAACTGACAACAATCCTCTTCTTATATTCCCTAAAGGAACATGTGTAAATAATCATTACACTGTTATGTTCAAAAAGGTAAAATTGTTGTTGCATGTTTGAAAAATGTTGTTACTTCATGTTATATTAATTTGTTGATAATCTATCTTTTAGGGTGCATTCGAACTGGGGGCTACTGTTTGTCCAATTGCCATCAAGTACAACAAAATATTTGTTGACGCCTTTTGGAACAGCAGAAAGCAAGAAATTTCCATCCAAATTTGTGTTAATTTCATATTTCTTTTCTTGGATTTATTTTGCTGATGCTATAGTGCTGTTGATGGGTTTGGGCCTGCCTAAATGCATATTCAGCTTATATTGGCTTGGCTTCTTCTATTTGGGCTTTTCATTGAGAGATCAATCCATGCCTGCTTGAAGTTTGTTGTTATGATGCATTGAATTTAACAAATTTGTATTGGATGGGGTTATTCTTGGTTATTTGTTTGGTTTTATTTTTGACAGGGTGCCCTTATCACCTAAAAAAATAACATTATGCAATCCATTACATACATTGCAAGGTGCAGGGTGCCCTTATCACCTAAAAAATGACAGAACACAAAGCTTGTGCACAAAATATCTAAACATCATGAAGGGTCAATTCAGATATAGTGGGTATAACAAGCATTGGTATAGTAAGAATGTGTATTATAATGTTTGTATCAAATGGGTCAATTCAGATAAGTATACACAGCAAAGCATGGATGTTAACAATAGTTCATATACATACATCGCAAGGTGCAGGGTGCCCTTAATCACCTAAAAAATGACAGAACATAAAGCATCATGAAACAGAACTTATAATGATAAGCCTAAAACAAAAAAGCATAATTAGTTTCTAAATAGCAAAGAAAAGACCTGGTAAACATAAGCCTAAAACATAAGCTAAACATCCTTTGAAAAATGATTATCTAAAAGCAATCAAATCACTCAAAAATTAAGGTTTTACCTAGCATAGACCAAATCTCTAATTAAGAACCCAAATTTACCAATGATGTGCACAAAATCTCTAATTAAGAACCAAAATCTCTAAAAATCCAAAACAGTAACATTATGCAATCCATTACTTAATAGCAAGGGACTCACAGAATTGGAACCATGAGCAACTCAAGCTCCATCTTCTCCCAAATATTAATTAAAGCACAAAATTAGAACCATGAGCAACTCAAGCAGAGAATGGAAGTTCAAAAACCAAGTTTAGCATAGTATCAAGTAGTGCAGTATGTGAAGAACTGTCAAGTAGTGCAGTATGTGAGCTTCCATATTCTATAAACTTAAATCTATACATACCTTTCTAACCGAAATTGTGGTCCAGTGGGTTTGAAGGGTGTAAGTCCAGATGTGGCTACCTTTAAACTGCAACATAAAAAAACCCAAATAATCACTTGTACTTAATTAAACTGCAACATAAACAAAAACCACAAATTTGCAACATAAACAAATAAACAAAAACAATAACATACATGAACACTAAAGCTTGAAATCGTCAACCTTCGAAGTGAAATCCTCAAGCTTCGAAAGAGCAGATGTGAAGAACTCTAAAACTCGATGTGAACAACTACAAATATCGGTGATGTTGTGACTTTATGTAGGGTTTTGAGGATTTTGAATTTGAATCGGTGATATGATGTTACCTTTGAGACGGTGATGGTGATGGTGCCTTGTTGAGCCGAAAGTAACTATGCCGAAAGCAACTATGCCGAGCGCAGGTGTACCTTCCGAAAGCTCCGAAAGGAAGTCTGACTCTGAAGCTCCGAAAGCAACAATGAATTGTTGCCAAAAGCGTGGGAAACAACTGAAGCTCTGATCTCTCCTCTTTACCAAGTACTTTTCGGAGGTCTAAGGTCTGCATATCTGAAGCTCTGATCTCTCCTCTTTACCACTAAAGAAACGGTTTTATTTGTAATGGTTTAAGGAGTTGTAACATATGCATTAACAGTTGTACATTTCTTAAAATTAAGAGATTGTGTGAATTTACTTTGCTGCCCCTCTCATTTCAATATTAAAGGTAGTATATATATATATATATATGTATATATATATATATGGAGGTACTAGACTTGAAGCTTATATTAAGGAGCTGGTGGAAGGAAAGCAGATTCAATAGCTGTTAGATAAACAGTTCATAAGACCTAGTATGTCGTCTTGAGGAAACTTAATGCTCTTTGCAAAAGAAAAAATAGAATGCTCCAGTTATGGATGGACTATTAAGAGGTAAATAAAGTCACCAAGGATAAGTGATATCGTCTTCCTAGAGATGATAACCTACTTAATCAATTTCAAGATGCTACCTACATCTTAATTGTTATCAGTCGTGTTTATAAGGAAAACGACATTACACAAGTAACAGTTGAAACCAGATATGGCAAGTATGAAGGTTGTGGTCAAGCCCTTGTGGGAGGACCTACACATTTCACTGTATTCATGAATCTCATGGATAGGAATTGTAGGACATACTTAGACATGTCTGTCATCTTGTCACCTACTAATAAGCATGAGATTCGAGACAATTCGCAAAATTTGGGGGCTATAAAATTCCGGGAGGAAGTAGAAACCCCATTGAGATGCGTCAATGCTTAGGGTTAGGAGAAAGTTGTAAAAGGATTAACAAAAACTTGATTCGTGTACCTATACGACTAGCATCGTTATCCTTTGAGAAAAGCGGAATTCGTTTGGGCGCGTATAAGAAAGTTTCAGATGTGTGTTGATGCAACGGTATAAAACAACTTTCTAGTCACCCGATGAAATTAAGAAAATAAATGGAGAGCTATATTAAGCATGAACTGGAAACTTCCGTAAAATAAAAGGATGCACCTGGATACATTATCGATACGACACTACCAACTACACATCAAAATACTAGACCAAGCACAATAGGGTGATCGACAATCAGTAATGTCAACCGCGTTGGGAAGTGCGAATAGGAGGCCAACATCCGCATTGTCCTAAGACATCTGTATTACCAAATGCGAGAGAACAAGTATTGACCGCATTTGTATCTGCTTACCCTCGTCGACGAACGCAGATAGCCTACAGTTAGGTTTTCCTTTCATTACCTACACCGTATCATTTCTTGAACTTGTGATTCTACCAGCGTCAGTTCACGTGAATATGTATATATAGCACATCCCATTTCGGGGAAACTCTTGTCATGCGTCAGATAAGATGAACGGATCTACTCGAAGACTGAGGTTCTGATATACAGAACCGTTCCGGAGAAGGATGCATACTAGAAGAAGCACGTAATGGAAGAAAGGACTTAACCCCTTAAGATGAAATCATAGAAGGAAGAGATCGAAGAAATTTTTTGGAAGGAAGTTGAGAACTAAAAAGTAGGCTTTGAAAGCTGAAGACCTTTGTGCATGACCTAATCTCTCTGTTCTTAGAAATCGTGAAAACTTCTTAGTCTAGCTCTATAAAAATGATCGTGTGATGCCTAGGTATTCATCTGTACATGTTGGGAAAACCCAAATCCTTCTTGATTTGAAACCTTTAATCTATTGTATCACGGCTATCCTGTCTAATTAATGGCATTCATGCTAATATCCTCTTCTTTTCAATCATTCTTAAGATTCTCAGTGAGGATGGTAACACCGTCAGGATTTTTTTGGGAATCTTCTCCTTGCTAGATCTACCTTGTAGGTCGGTGCATTGAACCACAGTGGAGAATCTCTTCTTGTTAATTCTGTACGGTTGTTAAATGATATGAGTGTGAAGCCAAAAATCTGTTTATGATTTGACTCACTGATTCTGTCAAGTATGATTCTAACATTTTGATAGTTACTTCAATCCAAATCAAACCTGACTATTTGACACATAACCATCAACATTTGTCCTGGGGTGCTCAGCTAAATAACTTTAAAACTTCAACACTCATACTATGAGTGTATCACACTTGTTAGCAATACTAAAATTTCGAGGACGAAATTTCTTAAAGGAGGGGAGAATGTAACACCTCCGAAATCCAGCCCAATTAGAAAGCCTAAAGTATTATAGGACCCAATAAAGGTTCGGATTGATTTGGACTTACCAAAGAAACCTTGCAAAACGAAACTAGCCTTTGGGCCCAATAAGCCCAATAAGGGCCCGAACTTATAACAAGGCCCATTCAAGGCCCATATGCATGTTTATGAACTAATTAAATGAGAAACCATGAAACAATGAATTATTAGGTGTTTCGAAATAATTATGGAAAGATCCAAATTAAAACAGATTCAGAACCCATACCGGGTAAAATCCAGCAATCTAACGCGTTCTAACGTCTGAATTCATTCAGAAATCCTTATAATGGCTTGGCATCCCGTCATAATCATTGTTGATCTTAACAACAAAATAAATAATGCTTGCTAAAAGATTTTTCATCAAACATGCATAAGCAATGGAAATACGTAAGCGAAACGCGAACACCGGTTTTCACCGGCATTTACTGATATCTGATACGTCAACCGAACCTCGTAACTTCGTAAATTTTCATCTAATCATTTTGTTTACCATAAAATTCTAAATTCGAGAGTGAGAAATTTGTCCGGAGTAAATGCGTTTCGAGACGCGACCGTGAAGTGAATCGGTCTAGGATAGGTCAAACCCGAGAATTTGACAGATAAGGTTTTAACGCTTCCGACGTATTGAAACGTACAGGATATCATTAAATACTTAATTACATATGTAGTTTTAATCCTAACATGATAGTAATAACGCTCATTCGAGGAAAACGTTTGAACGAGTTAAATGTGTTGAATACGCGGTAATTTAAATGTTGGAACTCGTTTAATTATCCGGCATGTTTTATATATGATCAAATAAATAGTCTTGGAATATTTATGACATTTTGTAAAATTGAAACTGTCGGGAAGTAAACTCTTTAACGTTACGAAACGGATCCGTGCGTGATACGAACCGACCTGTTAACGAACCCACTACCTAACCCTACTATATAAGCCAACCATTTTCCATTTTAGGGTTTTAAAACCCAAAATCGGAGAGAGAGAATGAGAGGCAGCCGCACACCTTACTCCCCCCCTTCTTCGAATCTGGCCAATTACCGGCCACCGGCGGCCTATTCCGGCGAGTGCCAGCGAGTGCACAACCCTCCTTGCTCCCCTCGACACCTGAATCATGGAAATGACCTTGATTTCTCCCAGAAGGCCGCACATCATCGGGAAATCGAAGAAAGAATTGGCGGTTCAGATCGTGGTTGCTCCTTGCAGCGGGTGAAACGGTGGTGTTGGTGGATGTCGGATGTTGGTGGTAGTCGATGGTGGCTGTGGGTGGTGCCGCGGTGATGAAGCCGCAGTGATGGTGTTGTGGTGGTGCGACACAGCAGCCGCGCGACCATGGCTGTGGTGGTTGTGGTTATGGAAATCAACCACAGGCGGGGCTGTGATGATGGATGTTATTGGCCGTGGTGGTCGCGTTGGTTGTAGGGTTGCGATGGTGGTGCTCAGTTATGCCCGCGAAGGGGTATGGCAGTGATTGTGGCATTATTAGTGGTGGCTGTCGGGTTGAAAGAAACCGAACCAGAGGTGAGTGTGTTGATGATAAGCTGTAGATAATGTAGTTTTTGCTGTTTAGCTATGATTATGGACTTAGGGATGACGATGGTGGTCAATTTAGTGTCGGTTAGGGCTGTAAACGTTGATGCGGTTGTGATTGGGGCTATTGATGGTGGTGTATCTGTGGTGCATGTCGACTGTGGCTGAAATACTGATGGATGTGGTCGATCTAGGGCATCCAAAGGGCTGCCCAAGGTGGCTGGTTCCCGATGACCTCACGGTCCTCGGCCGCAGAGGCAGTAGTGGTGCAGGGTAATGTTAAAGGGGCTGTTCAAGGTGGTGATTCGTGGTTGGACACAACCACGACCCTCGGTTAAGGTTGTGGTTGATGATGGTGGCTACGACGGTTGGTAGTGGTGGTTACAAAGTGGTGGTTTTGGTGATGGTTGTGATGTTGATTAATTAGACGGTGACAAGTGGGTCGTGGGTATGGTTGTCGGTCGTGGTTGCAATGGTGTTTAAGTAGTGATAGAATGGTGACTATAATTGGTGTTGCATGTGATAGTTGTTGTCGATAGTAGCGGATGTGTTAAAATGGTAAGGTGGGGGTTTTGTTCAAGCACGGTCAACCGAGGTCAACGGATGGCCAACAACAAGAACACGGTGAGGACGAGTGGGTTAAAATACATAACCGAGTGGAAGGTAATATCGCACGCGCAACGCATTGAAATTGAATTATAAATTGCATACGTATTGTTGAGCTCTAATTATATAAAAGGCATAAATTATAAAATAGGTGAACTATAAACGAAAACGAACGTCGCTTGTTATAAATGTTTGATTTAAATGGATGGTTTGGACCCGAGATTTAAATAACAACGCTAGTTATTAGAAACCAACCTAGATAAGATATATGAAGCATTACATTTTGGGAAATGGTTATAACATGCTATTGATTAAACAAATAAGTTGATCTCATGCCACGTTAAATCGTTACAAGACTTAGAGATGTAACATACATTCAAATACGATTGTGCATTTGTATATATATACAATAGATATTTAGGTTAATCGGCATCTACACGTTTCATTTAAAGTAAAAGACCTAATTGCGTTAATGATATATCATCTTGTTGTTATTAATAGTTGGTAATCTCATTGCTATTGAAATAAATATATTTGTTATCACCCTTCGTCAACTGTTATCAATAATTGGATTATTTAGCGTCAACCAAGTTAACAAATATGATATGAACGTGAACATTATAAACCTCGCTTGAAACATTATATAATACTTACATCGTTAATGCAAGTTATTTATTAAGATTTGGGATCCATGATATAAATTGTTTTCTCTACATTCTTCATGCTAAGACTCAATTCTTGATTAAGTGCACTAACTAACCTCATGTACACGAATGAATTCATGACAATTAACAAATACACAAGAAGCTAAGGATACTAATCACCAATATTAAGTTAACTAAAGGGCTCAACTGCACGCATGTAATAACATCATACTAATTCTAAACGTGAATCTTATATGTTCTAGTTAGGAATTGCGTTGTTGGTGATCATCACTTTTCTTTATCAAGCTTTGAAATTATATAAGGATACCAGGTGAGTTCTAGTGATCCCTTTTTACTTACTGTTTTTGGGATGAAACATGCTCTTTGGTTTTATGAACTATTATTGTGCTTTACTTAATGCTTGTATGTGGGACTTTTGGATACCTGCTGATACTTATATCATGATCATTAATTCTTTTGTGAACCACTTGTTTTATGTGGATAGATCTATTTGGGGAATCCCCCACGCACAGTGGCTCCCGCTACATGGAGGTACCCACTGAGATCCTGAGGGGTTGTTTGTGGCATGTAACAGGTTTTGAATAAGAAACTATGGTGAACCATCCTGGCAGGAATGGTTCACTATTCTGAGGCTTGGTTCCTTCCTTCGGGAATATCCGGTTAAACACAAGTTTAGAAGAGGCCAACCGGGACCAAGTGCAGGGTTGATTGTGATACCCCATGATGATTGATAGTATAATGATGCTTTTAAAATCAAATGAGATTTTTCATAAGCTTTTACACTTGATTCTAAACTTTTAAATGTGGACTTTCAGAGTTCCTTTTGTTTAAGACTTAAAGCACATATGTTTTGAAAATTTTACTAATGGATTCTAAAGAGACTTTTGTTTTCTAAAACTTTAACCACTTGAACTCACCAACTTTATGTTGACAAAAACATCTTTTTGAGCATGTCTTCAGGTACAGCTAGGGAGAATAGTTGAGCTATAGAAGTTACCCAAATCCGAAGCAAGATACGAGGGTAGAGGTTAAAGACAAAGGTTGAGCCTAGAAGCCTTAGTTATGAAGCTTCAAGAAATATTTACCGAGAGATTGATCACGACACCTATAGATTGTAGGTTGAAGCACCTTGTGAATTCGAAACAAAGCCAATATATTAATGTAAACATCATGTGACACTTTGTAATAAACCATTTAGTTTTCGCTGCATTTTGGTTGTTGTTTACTAATCGTGACGTCCCGCCCCTCTGGGCCCGGGGTGTGACAACCAGTAGCCAAGGCACCGTATCGACTCGCCCCTCCTGAAATGAAGGAACTGATGATGCAAATTCAAGAACTACTAGACAAGGGATTCATACGTCCAAGTGTCTCTCCATGGGGTGCCCCGGTACTGTTTGTGAAAAAGAAAGACAGAACCCTACGAATGTGCATTGATTACAGGGAACTGAACAAGCTGACCATAAAGAACCGTTACCCTCTTCCGAGAATAGACGACCTATTCGATCAACTGCAAGGAGCAAGTTATTTCTCCAAAATAGATTTTAGGTCAGGTTACCACCAACTGTAGATAAGAGAAGAGGACATACCTAAAACGGCCTTCCGAACTAGGTATGGACACTATGAGTACTTAGTCATGCCGTTTGGACTGACTAATGCACCAGCAGCGTTCATGGACTTCATGAACCGTGTATGCCGCCCATATCTCGACAAGTTTGTGATCATGTTTATTGACGACATCCTGATCTACTCCGGTAGTAAGGAAGAGCATGAGAAGCATCTCAGGATAATTCTGGAGTTACTCAAGAATGAGCAACTATATGCCAAATTCTCTAAATGTGAATTTTGAATGCGAGAGATCCAATTCTTTGGGCATGTGGTAAATGAGAATGGGATTCAAGTCGACCCTTCCAAGATTGAGGCCATAAAGAATTGGAAGATTCCTGAAACTCCCACGGAGATGAGGCAATTCCTGGGATTGGCCGGATACTACCGATGGTTTATAAAGGACTTCTCGCACATTGTGCAACCCTTGACCGCGCTGAATAAGAAGAACACAAACTTTGTGCGGCAACCAGAGCAAAATGAAGCATTTGAAACGCTTAGAGAGAAGTTGTGCAGTGCACCTGTCCTTGCCAATCAGAAGGGGTCAAAGATTTTGTGGTCTATTATGACTCTTTGGGTCAAGGACTAGGATGTGTACAGATGCAACGCAACAAGGTAATTGCTTATGCATCTAGACTCCTGAACGATCATGAGAAGAACTATATGACGCACGATCTAGAATTGGGTGCCGTGGTGTTTGCTCTCAAAATATGGAGACACTATCTCTGTGCACGAAGTGCATCATCTACACTAACCATAGAAGTTTGCAACAATTTCTTGACCAAAAGATGGTAAACATGCATCAGAGAAGATGGGTCGAGTTGTTAAACAACTACGAGTGTGAAATCCGTTACCACCCCGGTAAGGACAATGTTGTGGCAGATGCTTTGAGCAGAAAGGAGAGAGAAAAGCCTCTTCGTGTACGAGCCTTAAGGATGAGTGTGTACACCAACCTTATCACGAAGCTGAAAGAAGCTCAAAGCGAAGCATTAAAGGAAGAAAGGTTAAAAGAAGAAGGGTTAACCGGAATGGAAAAGCGATTAGAGACAAGAGACGATGGTATATACAAGTACGAAGGGAGAACATGGGTGCCGAAGCACAGGGGAACTCGAGAGATAATCCCGACGAGGCCCACAAATCTAGGTACTCGGTTCATCCTGGAAGTCATAAAATATACCAGGATCTAAAGGCACTTTTCTGGTGGCCGGGAATCAAGAAATCATCGCTACTTATGTTGGAAAGTGTCTAACCTACGCCATGGTAAAAGCTGAAAACCAAAAACCGTCAGGGATGTTGCAACAGCCCGAAATCCCAGAATGGAAATGGGATGATGTCACGATGGATTTTGTTACAAAGTTACCCAGAACGTTTAGAGGTCATGATGCTATATGGGTAATAGTGGATAGGCTAACAAATTCAGCTCACTTTTTGCCAATTCGAGAGGACTACGACTTGACGAAATTGGCCCAACTATATGTCGATGAGATAGTAACTAGGCATGGAGTACCTTTGTAGATCATCTCTGACCGTGATAGCTGTTTCACTTCTCGTTTCTGGAAATCACTCCAGCAGACTTTAGGAACCCGATTGGATTTAAGCACCGCTTACCACCCATAAACCGACGGTCAGAGCGAAAGAACCATTCAAACTTTGGAGGATATGCTAAGAGCTTGCGTGATTGACTTTGGTGGGAACTGGGACAACCATATCCCTTTGGTGGAATTGTCCTATAATAATAGTTACCACGCAAGTATCAAGGTAGCTCGGTATAAGGCTCTGTACGGTAGGAAATGTCGATCACCATTGAGCTGGAATGAGATCGGTGATAGCCAAGTAATGGGACCCGACATCGTGTAAGAGACCACCGACAAGATTTTCAAAATCAAGGAACGACTAAGAGAAGCTAGAGACTGACAGAAGAAATACGCTGACAGAAGACGAAAACCTTTAGAGTTTCAAGTGGGCGACAGAGTAATGCTAAAAGTAGCACCAAGGGAACCGTGAGGTTAAAAAAGAGAGGAAAGTTAAGCTCGAGATACATTGGACCATTCAAAATACTGGCAAGAATTGGCCTAGTGGCATACAAATTGAAACTACCTCAGAAGTTGAGTTACATACACGACACCTTCGATGTGTCAAACTTGAAGAAGTGCATGGTAGACACAACCCTGGAGCTACCATTGAAAGAAGCAAGAATCAATAACAAGCTGAACTGCATGAAGAGCCCATAGAGATCACGGACCGCTTGGTCAAGCACTCAGGCGGAGCCGCATACCCAAGGTCAAGGTCAGATGGAATTCGAAATGAGGACCTGAGTTCACTTGGGAGCGAGAAGACGAGATGAGAAAGAATTATCCACACCTTTTCAAAACCACTAGTTTGGAACCTAATCGAAGCTAAAATTTCAGGACAAAATTTCCTAAACAGTGGGAGAATGTGACAACCGGCCTCAAGGTCATTATTCTAACCCTAATCTACTTGCATCATTACCCATCTTATGAGTAATTTAAGTTTTACCTTTTTGAACTTGGTGACTTTTAGTTAGTTTAAGTTTTACCTTTTTGAACTTGGTGTTCCGGAAAAGTCAATTAGTCACACTTACAATGAAATCAAAATATTAATTGAAACAATTAAAAAGGTGTGCATACACACACTTATAATCCACGGCTAAAGCATGCATGTGCATGCACAACAATTATCAACTAACTAAATTTTACCATCTTATATTCTACACAACACTACAAAACAATACCACCTAATAATAGTTTTTGATTAAAATTTGAAGATAACTGAACCCCACTAGAAGCCAAACTCGGCCGCCCCCTTCCCTCCACTCTCCTCTCTTCTACACCACCCACATATCCACCACTCCCACTCCACGCAAATGCTTGCAAAACCCACACTCCACCCTCATTCCTCCCTCTCTCCCTCTCGGATTCTTTCTCCAGAAAACACACGCACACACTCACGGTTATAGCAAGAATCCCAGCCACATTCGAAGAACAACTACAACACAAACATCGGCCAAGCTCAAAACCGCAACAAAGTGAAGTCTTGTGAGCTTTTGATACACATCTTCATCTTGTTCGACTTCTCCATCCTTGTTCAAAGATTCTCCAGCCTTGTCCAAGGATTTCCAGACCATTCTTGACCATCTACACTCTCCAAAACGTGAACAATACCAAGTGTAAGCTTCATGTCACCCGAAAATGGTCATTTCATGTGTTTTCTTCACTTTTGTTCTAAAATCACCTCCTCTCTTTGTTGTAGCAGAAACCCGACACCATCACCTTGTTCTTCAGGATATTTTAACTTAAAAAAGGGATCTCACACGTTATATTAGTCATTCTTAAGGTGGAACTCGATTTCCACCATGAAAACCCTCTTTTTGGGTGTTTTGCACCATCTAACTTGTGTATCTTGTAACCCTTCGAAGCAAAACATGTAACCTGATTGTTAATGGTTTATAAGACTCCTAATAACTTGTTTTGAAAGTTACAAAGGGTATATACCATGAACATGTGGTTATAGCATGAGTTACACCTTAGAAAACCTCCTTTTTACATGAAATAACACTATTTAAGCACTTTGAAAACCCTTTCAACAAAGATCCGCAATGCAACTCACCATTCACACCGGTTTACCCGATCAGATCCACAATGCTCAACTTGAGTCGTTAAAAGACGAGAACCTGAAAGCCGAATCGCTACGAGGCATGGAGAAGCAACTGGAAACCAAGTCTGACGGAATCCGCTACTTCATGGGTCGAACATGGGTTCCCTCGTATGGAGACCTACGAGAACTAGTAATGGACGAAGCTCACAAATCCCGGTACTCAATCCACCCAGGTTCAGACAAGATGTACCACGACCTGAAGGTTCTTTACTGGCGGCCAAACATGAAGCCGATATCGCCACATATGTAAGCAGATGTCCGACCTGTTCTAAAGTTAAGGTGGAGTATCAGCGACCCTCTGGACTACTTCAACAACCGGAAATTCCAGTATGGAAGTGGGAGCAGATATCAATGGATTTCATCACAAAACTACCGAGAACTCCCAGCGGATGCGATACCATTTGGGTGATCGTGGATCGTTTGACGAAGTCCGCACACTTCCTGGCAATCCGGGAGACTGACCGCCTGGAAAAGTTAACTCGTATCTACCTAAGGGAAATAGTCTCTCGGCATGGTGTGCCGACTTCCATTATCTTTGATCGTGATGCTCGATTCACGTCACACTTCTGGCAGTCTTTACAACGGGCATTGGGAACGCGGTTGAATATGAGCACCGCTTATCACCCACAGACCGATGGCCAGAGTGAGCGTACGATCCAGACCTTGGAAGACATGCTACGTGCCTGCATGATAGACTTCGGCGGCAGTTGGGAAACTCACTTACCGTTAGTTGAGTTTTCTTACGATAACAGCTACCACACCTCGATCAAAGCTGCTCCATTCGAGGCACTGTATGGGCGTAAGTGCCGGTCACCTATTTGTTGGGCGGAAGTTGGAGAAAGTCAACTTTCCGGCCCTGAACTTGTGCACGAGACGACCGAGAAGATCGTCCAGATCCGTAACCGAATGGCGGCAGCACGTGACCGACAGAAGAGTTACGCTGATAAGCGTCGCCGACCGTTGGAATTTCAAATAGGCGACAAAGTGCTTTTGATAGTGTCACCTTGGAAAGGTGTGATACGTTTCGGAAAACGTGGGAAACTAAGCCCCAGATACGTGGGACCGTTTGAGATTGTCAAACGGGTTGGCCCCGTGGCCTATCAGCTGAACCTACCCGAAGAACTCCGTGGAGTACACGATGTGTTCCATGTGTCAAACCTGAGAAAATGCCTTGCAGACGAGACTCTTATTGTTATGTTAGACGAGATACATGTGGACGAACAGCTACATTTCGTCGAGGAACCGGTTGAAGTCATGGACCGAGAGGTCAAAACGCTCAAACACAGTCGTATCCCTATCATCAAAGTCCGTTGGAACTCAAAGCGTGGGCCAGAATTTACCTGGGAACGCGAGGATCAGATGAAGAAGAAGTACCCGCAACTGTTCCAACATCAAGCATCTACCTCTTAGATACACAGAAACTCTATTCGACATACGTTACAAACCGTTGAGCCTTGTATTCCCCGTTGAACTTCGTAACATGATGTACTAATTTTCGGGATGAAAATTCCTACAATAAGGGGATGATGTGACACCCCGTAATTTCAGGTTAACAATATTCAAACCGTTGTCGTTATCATTGTCACATACTCGTTATTACCCGAAACGTATACAAGCACCGCCACCGACATCGTTAAATAAATTATGATAAAATACTAACACGGGTGTTTGTAGAGAATTCACATAAACGGGATTACTTGAGGAATCCTCTTAATTAACATAGCTCGCCCATCTACGTCGTTATCAACCGGAACAAATTCGGGAACTCGGGGGCTAAGTGCGAGGACTAAACTTGACAAATTACCAAACTAGGGCTGGGTATATAAACCCCTTACCAGCCCTTATTTTCATTTGACTCCCAATTCTTCCATCTTCTTCACTTTCTTCCTCTACACCTTTCTACCACCTACTAGCACCACGAACCGCCTCGTTTGAGCTCGATTTCGCCGGCTAAACCACGCAAAAGCTGAGATAGCACGATCCTAACAGGTAGGCGACCTTGGTCGTCCATTTTATTGCTCGTTTCCCTACTGCAACCTAGGATTCGGGTGTTCGGGTTCAACCCGAATGCATGTGGTCGTGGGGTGTGGGTGTGGTCAATCAGCATGTGCATTTTACTTAGATATGTTAAAAAGTGTTTCTGGAAGTCCTGATTGTGTGAAAACCGAGCACGGAACAGCCGAAGGCTGTTCAGCCCGTCCAGCAGTCGCGATCTACTGCAGTTCGCGACTGGGCCAGTCATACGACTGAGTCATGCGACTGGGCGAGTCGTGCGACTGAGTCCATCCGTCTGAGTCCATCGTGCGACTGAGTGGTGCGACTAGGGTGATTCGTGCGACTGAATGCATGTGATTGAGAGTGTGTGCGATTGGGTCAATCGGATGAATGTGTGCCACTGAGTATCACACGACTGAAGGTCCAATCATACGAATGAAGGTTCCGTCGTGCGATTGGCCGTTGAGTCGTGTGAATGGGTGATGTGTGGTACGACTGAAAGCTGAGTCGTACGACTGAGGGTCCAATCGTACGAGTAAGGTTGATTCGTACGATTGAAGGCCCATTCGTGCGAATGAAGCGTCCAGCCGTGCGTCTAGCCTTGATATGCGATGATATGGTAACAGTCAATAAAGTGTCATTTCTTGACCACAAAGATTAAAGTCAACGCAATCAGCAAGCACATACTTTTTCAACATAAAATAACCTAACCATTTACGAATATCAACAACCCATTTAGGAATCTACATAAAGTCTGATACGTGTATGCCTGCTTGTGTGTGTCACCCACGACCGAACCAATGCGACCCGACCCGACTAAACATGTCTATTAACGCTAAACACAACATTAACGCTTAACATAACTGTCAATAGGTGTTTGACAGCTCATCGTAAACAACACTTGGGAGATTTTCATCCTACACACTTACTACATCATCTGTGAGTCTTCACGGCCCCTATTTTACTTTCTTTCCTTTTGGGGGAGAAAACATGCAAACAGATTTTCATAAATGGTTGTAGTATTATTGATATCGCTTGTTACGTTAGTGCAAACACACATAACGCTAAGTAACATGAACATAGGCTAGCTACCTACGATATGCTTTACATACTAAACCATTGAAACACTCTCGAACACATCTTTCGTTGATTAAACCTGTGAACTCACCAACTTTATATTGACACATTTTAGCATGTTTTCTCAGGTCACAGGAACGCTTAAGCTCATGATGCACGGTACAGGAGATGCACTCAGGACATTGATTCATCTACTTTATTTTCTGCATTGAACATTTTGTCTAGACTTGGCTCTTGTAACTGTCATGTAATGGTTTACAAATTATGTACACGTTTCCGCACTGTTGTAAACTTTGTTTATGCTCTTTTGAATGAAGTCAAATGTTTATTTTAAATTCATATAGTTTCGTTCGATATAACTGTGTTTGAGATCCTGGTATGTCACACGCCTAACGGTAAAACCCCGTTCGTGGAAATTGAGGGTGTGACAGATTGGTATCAGAGCCACAGGTTATAGAGAACTAGGATTGCATTGCATCTAGACTATAGCCTTAGACACAACACTAGTATTGCACAGACACTTTTACATGATTACAACTGTTATACGAACAACCTTCTGGCGTACTAGCATTACATTGCTGAGCAAACCTAACATTATCGGTATGACACATGTATCATTACCGACTGACAAAGGGGCGGAGAATCCCGCTCGCTCACTAACAACGCTTACACTTGATCCTTCACTCTCGGAGTGGAAGCAACGACGAAGTGAACCAAACATTTCCACGATTGGAACACGAAACTCTTTCCTAACACACCCGACAAGTTTAACGATGACAAACAAAAAGAACAACACCTCACTCTTCCAACTCTCTCACACTTGTTACCATTCCCAACGTATCATATCCTCTACATTAGTCCGAGCAGTAATGAGGGACAACTAAGATATTCAAGTCTATTAGAGAATCGGACTTAGACATTCAAACACCTAGAACTTCGAAGGGAAAAAGGCCAAATTGTCTTGATTCCCGTTATTATCTTAACCGAATCTCTTGTACAACCTTATTACAACATTAGTTATTTGACTCTTGGTATAACAAATATATCTTTGATGCTTCTATCATTGATAACACTCGGTACTGGACAAGGTATGTTATCTCGAATAGGAGGAACCATGTGTGACCATGAAAAGCAAATTAGAATCACGGGTGCACACGTAATTGTAATTTGTCGTGCATGAGAATTCTGGCAACTCTATTGGGTGATAACGGTTACGATCAGTACAAATTCTCAATTCCATACTTGGAGGCATGAGGCCTCGGATCCTCATAAAGCCTCACTATCAATAAGCAAACAAACCCTTCATTCTTACTAGCATGATACAATTTGTTATTGTCAATAATTATTATCCGGTTATTGATTAATATGTGTTGTGAATTGAAGAAATCATGTCTGGAAGAAGAGCTGGACGCGCGGGTGGACGAGGAAACATCACCCTGACCCAAGCCGAGTTGAATGCTATCATCAATGAGCGCATGGCTGATGCGCTTGCAGCCTATGAACAGGCCCGCAATCAGGACCAGAACGACCAGAATCCAAATCAAGGAGGTCCAACAGTCTGTACCTTCAAGATGTTTATGGATTGCAAGCCTCATTCTTTTAGCGGTTCTGAGGGTGCTGTCATACTGCTTCGCTGGCTGGAGAAGCTCGAGTTAGTGTTCGCCATGTGCAACTGTCGGGCTGGAAGTCGTGTCAAGTACGCCTCCGGCACACTGGAAGGACCAGCCCTGACGTGGTGGAACTCACAAGTCCAAACCTTAGGGCTTGGTGCTGCTAATGGTATGCCATGGGATGACTTCAAGATTCTGATGAAAGAAGAGTACTGCCCCAGGAGCGAAGTCCGAAAACTGGAAGCAGAGTTTTGGAATTTAAAGATGAGTGGTTCTGACATTGAGGAATACACGACTCGTTCACACGAGTTGCCTGCTTTATGTCCTCAGATGGTGACCCCGACCTACAAACGGATTGAAAAGTACATTGATGGTCTAGCTCCTCAAATCCAAGCTAGTGTTATGGCTGCTGATCCTGTCACTATTCAGCAGGCTATCAGACTGGCTCACAAACTCATTGACCAGGCAATGGCACAGGGCACCTTGCCTAAACGTGGCGCTGCTTCTCGTTCATCTGATCACAAAAGGAAATAGGATGGTAACAACAGCAAGTCTTCAAGCTCCAACAACACCCAGCAACAACAGACCAAAAAGTTTGACCCATCAAAAAGCTTCACCAACAACAATCAGAATAGCAACAACAACAACTATGGTCAGGGATCGAGCAGCTATGCGGGCAAGTATCCTAAGTGTAACCGGTGCAACTTCCATCATCATGGCCCGTGTGATCGACTCCGTTGCCAAAGGTGTGGAAAGATAGGTCATGCCGCTAAAGATTGCAGGGGTGAGCTGATGACTCAGCAACAACATCGACAACAATGCCAGGGCGGAGCGACTAGGGGCTGTTAGGAGTATGGTAAGGAGGGCCACTACAGGAAGGATTGCCCACAGCTAAAGGGTGGAAACAAGGGTAATAATGGGGGCAATGCTAAGGGTTGTGCATTCGTGATCGGTTCGGGCGAGGCAAGGGATGACCAGAATGTGGTTACTGGTACGTTTCCCCTGAATGGTTGTTTTGCTTCTATACTATTTGATACTGGAGCTGACAGGAGTTTTGTTTCCAACAAGTTCATTAAGTTCTTAGATGTAACCTTAGCTGTCGTGGAACCTAGTTATGTGGTAGAATTAGCTGACGGGAAACTAATTGAGGCAACTCATATCCTTAAGGGGTGCAAACTAGGATTGTGTGGTCATGAGATAGATATAGATCTGATGCCTGTCACACTGGGTAGCTTCGACGTAGTTGTGGGTATGGACTGGCTATCTAAGAATCAAGCTGAGATCATCTGTGGTGAGAAAGTCATTCGTGTATCCCTTCCTAGTGGTGAAGTTTTGTCTGTTCAGGGCGAAAGGAGTGGTACAGTCTCCGGAATTATCTCCTACATGAAGGCCCAGAAGTGTTTGCGTAAGGGTCAGACCGCTTTCCTTGCTATGGTCCCCGAAAAGGAAACCGATGAAAAGAGGATTGAGGATATTCCTGTTGTACGTGATTATCCCGAGGTTTTCCCTGAAGACCTACCTGGCCTCCCACCGCATCGCCAAGTCGAGTTCCAGATTGATTTGGTGCCTGGAGCCGCCCCTATCGCGAGAGCACCGTACAGATTAGCTCCAAAGGAACTGCAAGAGCTGTCTACGCAATTGCAGGAATTATTGGATAAAGGGTTTATCAGACCTAGCTCATCACCGTGGGGTGCCCCATTCCTGTTCGTCAAAAAGAAAGACGGAACCTTTTGTATGTGTATCGATTACAGAGAATTGAACAAGGCCACGGTATGGCCACTACGAGTTTTTGGTTATGCCATTCGATCAACTACAAGGGTCGAGTTTCTATTCCAAGATAGATCTAAGATCGGGTTATCACCAACTAAGGATTCGAGATGAAGACATTTCAAAGACTGCATTCAGAACCAGGTATGGACACTACGAGTTTTTGGTTATGCCATTCGGGTTGACCAATGCGCCAGCGGTTTTCATGGATCTCATGAACCGAGTGTGCAAACCCTATCTGGACAAGTTCGTCATTGTCTTCATCGATGACATCCTTATTTACTCAAAGGATAAGGAAGAACACGAGGAACACCTTAGGCTGATTCTGGAGCTGTTGAGACGAGAACTGTTGTATGCAAAATTTTCAAAGTGTGACTTCTGGATACGAGAGGTCCATTTCTTGGGTCATGTGGTTAATGAGAATGGGATACACGTCCACCCGGCAAAGATAGAAGCCATCAAAAACTGGGCTACGCCTAAGACTCCAACTGAGGTACGACAGTACCTCGGGTTGGCTGGCTATTATCGACGGTTCATCGAAGGGTTTTCAAGGATTGCTCAACCACTCACCGCGTTAACTCATAAAGGCACCCCGTACGATTGGGGTGACAAACAAGAAGCAGCATTCCAGGTTCTAAAGCAGAAGCTCTGTACGGCACCGATTTTGTCCCTGCCTGAGGGAACAGATGATTTTGTAGTATTCTGTGATGCTTCTATTTAAGGCCTCGGTTGCGTGCTAATGCAACGCATTAAGGTGATTGCTTATGCATCCCGACAATTGAAGGTTCACAAGAAGAACTACACGATACATGACCTAGAGCTGGGAGCAGTTGTATTCGCACTTAAGATATGGAGACACTACTTGTACGATACCAAGTGCACCATTTACACCGATCACAAGAGTCTCCAGCACATCTTTGAACAGAAGGAGCTAAATATGAGACAACGTCGTTGGGTCGAGTTGTTAAACGACTATGATTGTACGATCAAGTATCATCCGGGCAAGGCCAATGTAGTAGCAGATGCCCTAAGTCGGAAGGAAACACCCAAGCCAAGACGAGTTCGAGCATTGCAACTCACCATTCACACCGGTTTACCCGATCAGATCCGCAATGCTCAACTTGAGGCGTTAAAAGACGAGAACCTGAAAGCCGAATCGCTACGAGGCATGGAGAAGCAACTGGAAACTAAGCCTGACGGAATCCGCTACTTCATGGGTCGAACATGGATTCCCTCGTATGGAGACCTATGAGAGCTAGTAATGGACGAGGCTCACAAATCCCGGTACTCAATCCACCCAGGTTCAGACAAGATGTACCACGACCTGAAGGTTGTTTACTGGTGGCCAAACATGAAAGCCGATATCGCCACCTATGTAAGAAGATGTCCGACATGTTCTAAAGTTAAGGTGGAGTATCAACGACCCTCTAGACTACTTCAACAACCGGAAATTCCAGTATGGAAGTGGGAGCAGATATCAATGGATTTCATCACAAAACTGCCGAGAACTCCCAGCGGATGCGATACCATTTGGGTGATCGTGGGTCGTTTGACGAAGTCCGCACACTTCCTGGCAATCCGGGAGACTGACCGCCTGGAAAAGTTAACTCGTATCTACCTAAGGGAAATAGTCTCTCGGCATGGTGTGCCGACTTCCATTATCTCTGATCATGACGCTCGATTCACGTCACACTACTGGCAGTCTTTACAACGGGCATTGGGAACGCGGTTGGATATGAGCACCGCTTATCACCCACAGACCGATGGCCAGAGTGAGCGTATGATCCAGCCCTTGGAAGACATGCTGCGTGCCTGCGTGATAGACTTCGGCGGCAGTTGGGAAACTCACTTACCGCTAGTTGAGTTTTCTTACAATAACAGCTACCACACCTCGATCAAAGCTGCTCCATTCGAGGCACTGTATGGGCGTAAGTGCCGGTCACCTATTTGTTGGGCGAAGTTGGAGAAAGTCAACTTGCCGGCCCTGAACTTGTGCACGAGACGACCGAGAAGATCGTCCAGATCCGTAACCGAATGGCGGCAGCACGTTACCGACAGAAGAGTTACGCTGATAAGCGTCACCGACCGTTGGAATTTCAAATAGGCGACAAAGTGCTTTTGAAAGTGTCACCTTGGGAAGGTGTGATACGTTTCAGAAAACGTGGGAAACTAAGCCCTAGATACGTGGGACCGTTTGAGATTGTCAAACGGGTTGGCCCCGTGGCCTATCAGCTGAACCTACCCGAAGAACTCCGTGGAGTACACGATGTGTTCCATGTGTCAAACCTGAGAAAATGCCTTGCAGACGAGACTCTTATCGTTCTGTTAGACGAGATACATGTGGACGAACAACTACATTTCGTCGAGGAACCGGTGGAAGTCATGGACCGAGAGGTCAAAACGCTCAAACACAGTCGTATCCCTATCGTCAAAGTCCGTTGGAACTCAAAGCGTGGACCAGAATTTACCTGAGAACGCGAGGATCAGATGAAGAAGAAGTACCCGCAACTGTTCCAACATCAGGCATCTACCTCTTAGATACACAGAAACTCTATTCGACATACGTTACAAACCGTTGAGCGTTGTATTCCCCATTGAACTTCGTAACTTGATGAACTAATTTTCGCGACGAAAATTCCTGCAATAAGGGGATGATGTGACACCCCGTAATTTCAGGTTAACACTATTCAAACCGTTGTCATTATCATTGTCACATACTCGTTATTACCCGAAACGTATACAAGCACCGCCACTGACATCGTTAAATAAATTATGATAAAATACTAACACGGGTGTTTGTAGAGAATTCATATAAACGGGATTACTTAAGGAATCCTCTTAATTAACATAGCTCGCCCATCTACGTCGTTATCAATCGGAACAAATTCGGGAACTCGGGGGCTAAGTGGAAGGACTAAACATGACAAATTGCCAAACTAGGGCTGGGTATATAAACCCCTTACCAGCCCTTATTTTCATTTGACTCCCAATCTTCCATCCTCTTCACTTTCTTCGTCTACACGTTTCTACCACCTACTAGCACCACGAACCGCTTCGTTTGAGCTCGATTTCGCCGGCTAAACCACGCAAAAGCTGAGATAGCACGATCCTAACAGGTAGGCGACCTTGGTCGTCCATTTTATTGCTCGTTTCCCTGCTGCAAACCTAGGATTCGGGTGTTCAGGTTCAACCTGAATGCATGTGGTCGTGGGGGTGTGGGTGTGGTCAAGCAGCATGTGCATTTTACTTAGATATGTTAGGAAAGTGTTTCTAGAAGTCCTGATTGTGTGAAAACCGAGCACGGAACAGCCGGCTGTTCAGCCAGTCCAGCAGTCGCAATCTGCTGCAGTTCGCGACTGGGCCAGTCATGCGACTGAGTCATGCGACTGGGCGAGTCGTGCGACTGAGTTCATGCGTCTGAGTCCATCGTGCGACTGAGTGGTGCGACTGGGGTGATTCGTGCGACTGAATGCATGCGATTGAGAGTGTGTGCGATTGAGTCAATCGGATGAATGTGTGCGACTGAGTATCACACGATTGAAGGTCCAATCGTACGAATGAAGGTTCAGTCGTGCGATTGGCCGTGAGTCGTGTGAATGGGTAATGTGTGGTACGGCGGAATGCTGAGTCGTACGACTGAGGGTTCAATCGTACGAGTAAGGTTGATTCGTATGATTGAAGGCCCATTCATGCGAATGAAGCGTCCAGTCGTGCGTCTACCCTTGATATGCGATTGGAGTCATTGTGAGTGAATTCTCCTTGTGTGCGGTGTGCCTATCATGTGATGATATGGTAACAGTCAATAAAGTGTCATTTCTTGACCATAAAGATTAAAATCAACGCAATCAGCAAGCACATACTTTTTCAACATAGAATAACCTAACCATTTACGAATATCGACAACCCATTTGGGAATCTACATAAAGTCTGATACATGTATGCCTGTTTGTGTGTGTCACCCACGACCGAACCAATGCGACCCGACCCGACTAAACATGTCTATTGTGACACCCAGTAATTCCAGGTTAACACTATTCAAACCACTGTCGTTATCATTGGCACATACTCGTTAATACTCAAAACGTATACAAACACCGCCACCGACATCGCTAAATAAATAATGATAAAATACTAACACAGGTGTTTGTAGAGGATTCACATAAACGGGATTTCCTAAGTAATCCTCTTAATTAACATAGCTCGCCCATCTACGTCGTTATCAACCGAAACAAATTCGGGAACTCGGGGGCTAAGTGCGAGGACTAAACTTGACAAATTGCCAAACTAGGGTTGGGTATATAAACCCCTTACCAGCCCTTATTTTCATTTGACTCCCAATTCTTCCATCTTCTTCACTTTCTTCCTCTACACCTTTCTACCACCTACTAGCACCACGAACCGCCTCGTTTGAGCTCGATTTCGCCGGCTAAACCACGCAACAGCTGAGAAATCACGTTCCCAGCAGGTAGGCGACCTTGTTCATCCATTTTATTGCTCGTTTCCCTGCTGCAAATTTGGGGTTCGGGTGTTCGGGTTCAACCCGAATGCATGTGCTCGTGGGGGTGCGTGTGAGGTCAATCAGCATGTGCATTTCACTTAGACATGTTAGGAAAGTGTTTCTGGAAGTTCTGATTGTGTGAAATCCGAGCACGGAACAGCCAAAGGTTGTTCAGCCCGCCCAGCAGTCGCGACCTGCTGCAGTCCGCGACTGGGCCAGTCATGCGACTGAGTCATGCGACTGGGGCCCTCGTGCGACTGAGTGGTGCGACTGGGTGCGAATGAGTCCATACGTATGTGCGTGACGTGCGAATGAATGCATGCTATTGAGAGTGTGTGCGATTGAGTCAACCGGATGAAATGTGTGCGACTGAGTACCACCCAACTGAATGTCCAATCGCACGAATGAAGGTTCATTCGTGCGATTGGTTATTGAGTCGGGTGAATGGGTGATGTGTGGTACGACTGAATGCTAAGTCGTACGAGTGAGGGTTCAACCGTACGAATGAGGTTGATTCGTACGATTGAAGGCCCATTCGTGCGAATGAAGTGTCCAGTCGTGCGTCTAGCCTTGATATGCGATTGGAGTCATTGTGAGTGAATTCTCCTTGTGTGCGGTGTGTCTATCGTGTGATGATATGGTAAAAATCAATAAAGTGTCATTTCTTGACCACAAAGATTAAAGTCAACGCAATCAACAAGCACATACTTTTTCTACATAACAGAACCTAACTATTTACAAATATCGACAACCCATTTGGGAATCTACATAAAGTCTGATACGTGTATGCCTGCTTGTGTGTGTGTCACCCACGACCGAACCAATGCGACCCGACCCGACTGAACATGTCTATTAACGCTGAACACAACATTAACGCTTAACATAACTGTCAATAGGTGTTTGACAGCGCATCGTAAACAACCCTTGGGAGACTTTCATCCTACATACTTACTACATCATCAGTGAGTTTCAAGGCCCCTATTTTACTCTCTTTCCTTTTGGGGGAGAAAACATGCACACAGATTTACATAAATGGTTGTAGTAATATTGATATCGCTTGTTACGTTAGGGCAAACACACAACATGTCCTGACACCCTCGAACCGTTAGTAATGGGATTAGCGAGGTAATTTTGAGTAGTACTACTGGGTCTGACAAACCCCGCCCGGGCTAGTCGCGCTAGCTTGATTGGAGGTCAAAAGGATGCTTGATTGACCTAACATTTGTCATTGTCTGATGAGACATGACGGGGATACAACAAACACATATAGGACGTAATCAGTCAGCTTCAGTTCGAAACGCTAAGTAACAAGAACATAGGCTAGCTACCTAACGATATGCTCTATATACTAAACCATTGAAACGCAAACCATTGAACGCTTACGAACACATTTCTTGTTGATTAAACATGTGAACTCACCAACTTTATGTTGACACATTTTAGCATGTTTTCTCAGGTCACAGGAACGCATAAGCTCATGATGCACGCTACAGGAAACGCACTCAGGACATGCATTCATCTATTTTATTTTCAGCATTGAACATTTTGTCTAAACATGGATATTGTAACTGTCCTGTAATAGATTTACAAACTATGTACACGCTTCCGCATTGTTGTTAACTTTGTTTATGTTCTATGGAATGAAGTCAAATGTTTATTTTAAATTCATATAGTGTCGTTCGATATGACTGTGTCTGAGATCCTGGTATGTCACACGCCTAACGGTAAAACCTCGTTCGTGGAAATTGAGGGTGTGACAGATTGGTATCAGAGCCACAGGTTATAGAGAACTAGGATTTCATTGCATCTAGACTATAGCCTTAGACACAACACTAGTATTGCACAGACACTTTTACATGGTTACAACTGTTGTGCAAACAACCTTTTGGTGTACTGACATTACACTACTGAGCAAACATAACATTATGGGTATGACATGTGTATCATTACCGGCTGACAGTGGGGTGGAGAATCCCACTCGCTCACTACCGACGTTTACACTTGATCCTTCACTCTCGGAGTGGAAGAAACAACGAATTGAACCAAACATTTCCACGATTGGAACACGAAACTCTTTCCTAACACACGCGATAAGCTTAATGATGACAAACAAAAAGAACAATACCTCACTCTCTCAACTCTCTCACACTTGTTACCATTCCCAACATATCCTATCCCCTACACTAGCCCAAGCAGTAAATGAGGGACAACTAAAATATTCAACTTGTTAGAGAATCGGACTTAGACATTCAAACACTTAGAACTTCGAAGAGAAGAAGGCCAAATAGTCTTGATTCCCGTTATTATCTTAACCAAATCTCTTGTACAACCTTAGTACAACTTTAGTTATTCGACTCTTGGTATAACAAATATATCTTTGATACTTCTATCATTGATAACACTCGGTACTGGACAAGGTACGCTATCTCGAATAGGGGGAACCATGTGTGACCATGCAAAGCAAATTAGAATGACGGGTGCACACGTAATTGTAATTTGTCGTGCATGAGAATTCTGGAAACTCTATTGGGTGATAACGGTTATGATCAGTACAAATTCTCAATTTCATACTTGGACGCATGAGGCCTCGGATCCTCATATAGCTTCACTATCGATATGTAAACAAACCCTTCATTCTTACTAGCACGATGCAATTTATTATTGTCAATAATTATTATCCGGTTATTGATTAATATGTGTTGTGAATTGAAGAAATCATGTCTGGAAGAAGAGCGGGACGCGCGGGTAGACGAGGAAATATCACCCTGACTCAAGCCGAGCTGAATGCTATCATCAATGAGCGCGTGGTTGATGCGCTGGCAGCTTATGAGCAGGCCCGCAATCAGGACCAGAACGACCAGAATCCGAATCAAGGGGGTCCAACAGTCTGTACCTTCAAGATGTTTATGGATTGCAAGCCTCATTCTTTCAGCGGTTCTGAGGGTGCTGTCACATTGCTTCGCTGGCTGGAGAAACTCGAGTCAGTGTTTGCCATGTGCAACTGTCCTGATGGAAATCGTGTCAAGTACGCCTCCAGCACATTAGAGGGACCAGCCCTGACTTGGTGGAACTCATAAGTCCAAACCTTAGGGCTTGGTGCTGCTAATGGTATGCCATGGGATGACTTCAAGATTCTGATGAAAGAAGAGTACTGCCCCAGGAGCGAAGTCCAGGAACTGGAGGCAGAATTCTGGAATTTAAAGATGACTAGTTCTGACATTGAGGAGTACACGACTCGTTCGCACGATTTGGTTGCATTATGTCCTCAGATGGTGACTCCGGCCTACAAACGCATTGAAAAATACATTGATGGTCTAGCTCCTCAAATCCAGGCTAGTGTGATGGCTGCTGATCCTGTCACTATTCAGCAGGCCATCCGACTGGCTCACAAACTCACCGACCAGGCAGTGGCATAGGGCACCTTGCCTAAACGTGGCGCTGCTCCTGGTTCATCTGATCACAAAAGGAAATGGGAGGGTAACAACAACAAGTCTTCAAGCTTCAACAACACCCAGCAACAACAGACCAAAAAGTTTGACCCATCAAGAAGCTTCACCAACAACAATCAGAACAGCAACAACAACTATGGTCAGGGATCGAGCGGCAACGCGGGCAAGAATCCTAGGTGTAACCGGTGCAACTTCCATCATCATGGCCCGTGTGATCGACTCCGTTGTCAGAGGTGTGGAAAGATGGGTCACGCAGCCAAAGACTGCAGGGGTGAACTAATAACTCAGCAACAACCTCAACAACAACGCCAGGGCGGAGCGACTAGAGGCTGTTATGAATGTGGTAAGGAGGGCCACTACAGGAAGGATTGCCCACAGCTGAAGGGTGGAAACAAGGGGAATAATGGGGGCAATGCTAAGGGTCGCGCATTCGTGATCGGTTCCGGCGAGGCAAGGGATGACCAGAATGTGGTTACTGGTACGTTTCCCCTGAATGGTTGTTTTGCTTCTATACTATTTGATACTGGAGCTGATAGGAGCTTTGTTTCCAACAAGTTCATTAAGTTCTTAGATGTAACCTTAACTGTCGTGGAACCTAGTTATGTTGTAGAATTAGCTGACGGAAATCTAATTGAGGCAACTCATATCGTTAAGGGGTGCAGACTAGGATTATGTGGTCATGAGATAGATATAGACCTGATGCCTATCACACTTGGTAGTTTCGACGTAGTTGTGGGTATGGACTGGCTATCTAAGAATCAAGCTGAGATCGTCTGTGGAGAGAAAATCGTTCGCATACCACTTCCTAGTGGTGAAATTCTATCAGTTCAGGGCGAAAGGAGTGGCATGGTCTCTGGGATCATCTCCTACATGAAAGCTCAGAAGTGTGTGCGTAAGGGTCATACCGCTTTCCTAGCCATGGTCACTGAAAAAGAAAGCGAGGAAAAGAAAATTGAAGACATCCTTGTTGTACGTGATTATCCTGAGGTTTTCCCTGAAGACCTACCCGGTCTCCCACCGCATCGCCAAGTTGAGTTCCAAATTGACTTGGTACCGGGAGCCGCCCCTACCGCGAGGGCACCGTACAGATTAGCTCCAAGGGAACTGCAAGAGCTGTCTACACAATTGCAGGAACTATTGGATAATGGTTTTATCAGACCTAGCTCATCACCGTGGGGAGCCCCAGTTCTGTTTGTCAAGAAGAAGGACGGAACTTTCCGCATGTGTATCGATTACAGAGAATTGAACAAGGCAACAATAAAGAATCGTTATCCTCTCCCGCGCATTGATGATCTGTTCGATCAACTGCAAGGGTCGAGTTTCTATTCCAAGATAGACCTAAGATCGGGTTATCATAAACTAAGGATACGAGAAGAAGACATTTCAAAGACTGCTTTCAGAACGAGGTATGGCCACTACGAGTTCTTGGTTATGCCATTCGGGTTGACCAATGCACTAGCGGTTTTCATGGACCTAATGAACCGAGTGTGCAAACCCTATCTAGACAAGTTCGTCATTGTCTTCATCGATGACATCCTTATTTACTCAAGGAATTAGGAAGAACACGAGGAGCACCTTAGATTGATTCTGGAGCTGTTGAGACGAGAACAATTGTATGCAAAATTTTCAAAATGCGACTTCTAGAGACGAGAGGTCCATTTCTTGGGTCATGTGGTCAATGAGAATGGGATACACGTTGACCCGGCAAAGATAGAAGCTATCAAGAACTGGGCTACGCCTAAGTCTCCGACCAAGATACGACAGTTTCTCGAGTTGGCTGGCTATTATTGATGGTTCATCGAAGGGTTCTCAAAGATTGCTCAACCTCTCACCTCGTTAACTCATAAAGGCACCACGTACGAATGGGGTGATGAACAAGAATCTGCATTCCAGGTCCTGAAGCAAAAACTCTGTACAGCACCGATTCTATCCCTGCCTGAGGGAACCGATGATTTTGTAGTTTATTGTGATGCTTCTATACAGGGCCTCGGTTGCGTGCTAATGCAACGCAATAAGGTGATTGCCTATGCATCCCGATAATTGAAGATACACGAGAAAAACTACACGACACACGACTTAGAGCTTGGAGCAGTCGTGTTTGCACTCAAGATATGGAGACACTACTTGTACGGTACCAAGTGCACCATTTACACCGATCACAAGAGTCTCCAGCACATCTTTGAACAGAAGGAGCTAAATATGAGACAACGTCGTTGGGTTGAGTTGTTAAACGACTATGACTGTACGATCAAGTATCATCCGGGCAAGGCCAATGTAGTAGCAGACGCCCTAAGTCGGAAGGAAACACTCAAGCCAAGACGAGTTCGAGCATTGCAACTCACCATTCACACCGGTTTACCCGATCACATCCGCAATGCCCAACTTGAGGCGTTAAAGGGCGAGAACCAGAAGGCCGAATCGCTACGAGGCATGGAGAAGCAACTGGAAACTAAGCCTGACGGAATCCGCTACTTCATGGATCGAACATGGATTCCCTCGTATGGAGACCTATGAGACCTAGTAATGGACGAGGCTCACAAATCCCGGTACTCAATCCACCCAGGTTCAGACAAGATGTATCACGATCTCAAAGTCCTTTACTGGTGGCCGAATATGAAAGCTGACATTGCCACATACGTAAGCAGATGCCTAACCTGTTCTAAGTTTAAGGTGGAGTATCAACGACCGTCTGGTTTACTCCAACAGCCAGAAATACCAGTATGGAAGTGGGAGCAGATATCTATGGACTTCATCACAAAACTTCCTCGAACTCCCAGCGGATGCGACACCATTTGGGTGATCGTGGATCGCTTGACGAAATCCGCACACTTCCTGTCAATTCGGGAGACTGATCGTATGGAAAAGTTAACTCGTATCTACCTAAGGGAAGTAGTCTCTCGGCACGGTGTGCCGATTTCCATTATCTCTGATCGTGACGCTCGATTCACTTCACACTTCTGGCAGTCCTTGCAACGAGCATTGGGGACGCGGTTGGATATGAGCACCGCGTATCACCCTCAAACCGATGGCCAAAGCGAGCGAACGATCCAGACTTTAGAAGACATGTTACGTGCCTGCGTCATAGATTTCGGCAGCAGTTGGGAAGCTCACTTACCGCTAGTTGAGTTTTCTTACAACAATAGCTATCACACATCGATCAAAGCTGCCCCATTTTAGGCACTGTATGGGCGAAAGTGCCGATCACCTATCTGTTGGGCGGAAGATGGGGAAAGTCAACTCACCGCCCCTGAACTCGTGCACGAGACGACTGAGAAGATCGTGCAGATCCGTAACCGTATGGCGGCATCCCGTGACTGACAGAAAAGTTACGCTGATAAGCGTCGCCGACCGTTGGAATTCCAAATAGGTGACAAGGTGCTTTTGAAAGTGTCACCTTGGAAGGGTGTGATTCGTTTCGGGAAACGTGGGAAACTAAGCCCTAGGTACGTGGGACCGTTTGAGGTTGTCAAACGGGTTGGCCCCGTGGCCTATCAGTTGAACCTACCCGAAGAACTCCGTGGAGTACACGATGTGTTCCACGTCTCCAACTTGAGGTAATGCCTTACAGACGAGACTCTTATCGTTCCGTTAGACGAGATACATGTGGACGAACAACTACATTTCGTCGAGGAACCGGTGGAAGTCATGGATCGACAAGTCAAGACGCTCAAACATAGTCGTATCCCTATCGTCAAAATTTGTTGGAAATCAAAGCGTGGACCAGAGTTTACCTGGGAACGCCAGGATCAGATGAAGAAGAAGTACCCGCAACTGTTCCAAGATCAGGCATCTACCTCTTAGGATACGCAGCAACTCTATTCAACAGGCGTCACAAACCGAGAGCCTTGTACTTCCCCGTAGAACCTCGTAGCATGATGTGCTAATTTTCGGGACGAAATTTCCTGCAACAAGGGGATGATGTGGCACCCTATAATTCTAGGTTAACACTATTCAAACCACTGTCGTTATCATTGGCACATACTCGTTAATACTCGAAACGTGTACAAACACCGCCACCGACATCGCTAAATAAATAATGATAAAATACTAACATGGGTGTTTGTAGAGGATTCACATAAACGGGATTTCCTAAGGAATCCTCTTAATTAACATAGCTTGCCCATCTACGTCATTATCAACCGAAACAAATTCGGGTACTCGGGGCTAAGTGCGAGGACTAAACTTGACAAATTTCCAAACTAGGGCTGGGTATATAAACCACTTACCAGCCCTTATTTTCATTTGACTCCCAATTCTTCCATCTTCTTCACTTTCGTCCTCTACACCTTTCTACCACCTACTAGCACCACGAACCGCCTCGTTTGAGCTCGATTTCGCCGGCTAAACCACGCAACAGCTGAGAAATCATGTTCCCAGCAGGTAGGCGACCTTGGTCATCCATTTTATTGCTCGTTTCTCTGCTGCAAATTTGGGGTTCGGGTGTTCGGGTTCAACCCGAATGCATGTGGTCATGGGGGTGCGTGTGAGGTCAATCAGCATGTGCATTTCACTTAGACATGTTAGGAAAGTGTTTCTGGAAGTCGTGATTGTGTGAAATCCGAGCACGGAACAGCCGAAGGCTGTTCAGTCCGCCCAGCAGTCGTGGCCTGCTGTAGTCCGCGACTGGGCCAGTCATGCGACTGAGTCATGCGACTGGGTCCCTCATGCGACTGAGTGGTGCGACTGGGGTGAATCGTGCGAATGAGTCCATACGTATGTACGTGACGTGCGAATGAATGCATGCTATTGAGAGTGTGTGCAATTGAGTCAACCGGATGAAATGTGTGCGACTGAGTACCACCCGACTGAAGGTCCAATCGCACGAATGAAGGTTCATTCGTGCGATTGGTTATTGAGTCGGGTGAATGGGTGATGTGTGGTACGACTGAATGCTAAGTCGTACGAGTGAGGGTTCAATCGTACGAATGAGGTTGATTCGTACGATTGAAGGCCCATTCGTGCGAATGAAGTGTCCAGTCGTGCGTCTAGCTTTGATATTGAATTCTCCTTATGTGTGGTGTGCCTATCGTGTGATGATATGCTAACAATCAATAAAGTGTCATTTCTTGACCACAAAGATTAAAGTCAACGCAATCAACAAGCACATACTTTTTCAACATAACAGAACCTAACCATTTACAAATATCGACAACCCATTTGGGAATCTACATAAAGTCTGATACGTGTATGCCTGCTTTTGTGTGTGTCACCCACGACCGAACCAATGCGACCCGACCCGACTGAACATGTCTATTAACACTGAACACAACATTAACGCTTAACATAACTGTCAATAGGTGTTTGACAGCGCATCGTAAACAACCCTTGGGAGACTTTCATCCTACATACTTACTACATCATCAGTGAGTTTCACGGCCCCTATTTTACTCTCTTTCCATTTGGGGGAGAAAACATGCACACAGATTTACATAAATGGTTGTAGTATTATTGATATCTCTTGTTACGTTAGTGCAAACACACAACATGTCCTGACACACTCGAACCGTTAGTAATGGGATTAGCGAGGTAATTTTGAGTAGTACTACTGGGTCTGACAAACCCCGCCCGGGCTAGTCGCGCTAGCTTGATTGGAGGACAAACGGGTGCTTGATTGACCTAACATTTGTCATTGTCTGATGAGACGTGACGGGGATACAACAAACACATATAGGAC